>OX940799.1:9602912-10202912 GCA_954870605.1 Acer campestre | reverse complement strand
GATGTGAAATGTATGAGAAATTAACAAAGTGTTTGAAGAAAAGCTTGAGAAGGTTCTTCAAGTTCTTGTTGAGATATATCTTTAATAGAACGGTAAAAACTGAATACTTAAAAATTTTATTGACAGAAGATTAATGAACAAATACGGAGACGTTTTTTGTAAAATATACATCAATTAAGAATCTAGAAGCTAGCTAGCTCTTCAACAAACACATTCCTGAAAAATCAGAGAACCAATCATAATGACATGTCAGCAAAGTTAATTAGTTACTCGTATATATAAAATGCATTTGTGAGCAGCTTAGCTTCCGAAGTTTGATTGATCAATCTTGAAGCTTCATCATGATTCATGAGGCCGTGATCATCTTACTAAAGTTGCTAACAGTGCCCTGTATTGTACATTTGTACAGGATTACCATTTAGTATACTTGAAGCTCTTTGGGCTCGACCAGCTCTTTTACTTGTACATACTGTGATAAGCTAGCTGATAAAGCTGAAGTGCTACCTTTACTAACATGCCCCCGCAAACTGAACTGGGGGAGTCTGGGGACTCCTCAAAAGTCTGTTTGGCATACAAGAAAACAAAGCGAGAGACAGGAAAATTAACCAAAAGAGTGACGATCTCTCTCAATTCCAATAATTGATAATTTTAACCAGTTAATTGAGTATGAATTACTGTTTAATTGAGTGGGAGTTACTAAAGGGTATTTTCGTCCCAAATGTGTAATATATGAACGAATTTAGAAAAAAAATTACAAGAGCTACTTTTGAAATTTCTTAAAATGTAAGGGCTATTTATGAATTTTACCCTTGATAATAAAATCGTTCGTTTAAAACATATTTTGTTGTGAATTAGACCAAATTGTTAAAATAATTAAACAAATTTTGAATTTAAATTCATTACTAATAGTTTTGGTAGGTTCGTGTTCTTTTCTTTAAAATGTAGGAATGTTGATTAAGGTCGGATCTTGTCGGATCTTGTTGGTCTTTTGGAAAGCCTACCCGTTTGAGTCTCGTATAGAAAAACAAAAGTTAATCCAATACATTACTAACTGAAATCTTCAATTGTCTTTTCAAATTATCGTGGACAGACAAATAAACCCATTTTAATCAAGAAGTTGCTCGGGATAGAATTCATTCAAGTAATACCATATATCATATCATTTTTTTAAAAAAAAAATTTTTTTTGACACAAATCATATAAGGGTTTGCCGGAACCTGGATCTCCCCACACTCTGAATTTTAATGAGCAAAAGTAAAGTGATAAGTAATTTGTCATAAACTAAATCTCCCAACATTTTGAACTTTAATGAGCAAAAGTGAGACTTCATATACACTACCAAGACTTGGACTATAGTGGTTGGTAGGGGTGGACGTTTAATGGATTGATTCATTTTTCAATAGAACCGATAAAAAACCGATAAAGTTCGGTTTTCGAAAATATGAACCGATCTAATAAAATTTACAATTGTCAACCAATCAAAAACCAACCGATTTGGACCGGTTTGGTTCCTATTTTTTTGTGCCAGTTTTTTCGGTTTTGGTCCTATTGGGTCAAATTCATGGGTTTTAATTATTACACATATTTTCATATTTTAATACTTTTGGGCCTTCAATCAAATTAAATTATGGGCTTAAACAAATTGAAAATACTAATTTAAAATAATATTCAACAAAAATTAATTCTTTTTTTATATATCTCGGTTCGGTTTTCTAGTTTGGGATAGCGAATCAGGAAAAAAACCGATCCAATCGGTTTTCAAAAAAATGAACCGAACTGAACTGGCCAAAATAAAAAAACCGGAAAAAAACCGATTGGATCGGTTTGATTCACCAGTTCGGTTCAATTTATTGGTTTTTTACCCACCCTTACGGTGGTTGGAGACTTGGTTCATATCATTACTATATGCGTTTGAAAGAAAGAAAAAGTACACATCATAAATATTTCTTCATTCATTATACCAGTTCATGCATATCCTGAATTCACCAATTACATGATATACTCTAAATGCCCATTACAATAATCCTGAGCAAGAAACTACAACAGCTAATTAATCTCACCAAGATTGAGGGAGCAGCGTTCTCAGGTGCATAATCTCGAATTTTCTTAAAATTTGAAATGCGATATTTCAGCCATATTAGATGATATATAAACTGATAGTGCTAATTTAATTGGCAAAAGAAATACTTATATGATTAATTTAAAGCAACTCCTCTTAGGATTTTTTTCATGAGCCGTGAGCAGGATGTGGACGACTAGGGTAAACAAGTGCCCGCGGTGGAAGACTAGGGTAATCAGGTGACAGCGGTGGACCTGAAATTTATAATAAGATCAAAACTCACAGTGTTCTATGATATTCCAGGATTTTAAGACTACTTCATGTTTTAATTAACTATATCCCAAGTAGAATTAGAAAGAAAAAAGAAAAAGAAAATATTTATATAACATTAATTACCAGGTCCTAATTTCACCATTCTCGTTTACTTCTGTCATCTATTTTTCCAAGTTGTCTCCTGGTTCATAGTGGACTTCTTTCTTTATTAGATTAAGGGTCTGTCTCGATCTCAGAGGATAAAAAGAAGTACTCCACTATCATCCTACCATTCATTTTCGTTGGGCTTAATTACATCGGTCTATTTCACTTTCTTATACTTAATTAAAGGAAAATGGAGAAAATTTCCTTTCATCTTATCTTCAATTGCATTTTTATTATTTTATTTATTTGTTACTTTATTTACATATTTCCCTAGCTACATCCCCCGTTGTCTTGTGTTGTGTTCTAGTTGCTTTCATTTGGTGAACCATCCCACGCAATTCAACTGCTGTTAGTGCATAACCAAATTAAAGAAGCCAATCAAATCAATGCAACTTAAAGCACTAGCCAATTCTTGATCATATGTAAAGATGAGCATACGAGCGTTGCGAATTTTCAGTTCAAAAGAATTTCACAATTATAATATATACGCAATTAAACCACCCACCCACCAATTCAGGGATTTTTCAATTATGATACTCTCATAGTACCGGTACAAAAAAAGTGACCTATAGTGACATTTTGATCTAAATTATGATACATTATGATACTCTCACGGATCCGTTTGTTTTTTTATGTCTTACATCTAAATTGATCTAAAAAGGACACATTAAGACATTGATTTTTTTTTTTAAATCTCTTCAGATCTGAAATGAGCCAAAAAAGAACTGAAAAAAATAAGTCACAAAACTATACTTTTTTCTGAAGAATGCAAAACTGAAAGTATTTAATTAACACCTCAGTCCAGAAATGCCCTTGAAAAAATTTAACAATTGCAGCCTTATTTTGTTAATAAATCTTCTGGATGAAGAAGATGTTTTTCTCCAGATTTTTTTTTTTCCTTTTGGAAACTTTCTCTGGTATTCTAAATTCAAATGATTTAAATATTTATTTATTTTTTAAAATAAAATGAATTATTTTATATTGTTAAAATAATCATGATATATTATCTGGATGAAGAAGACGTTGATCTTCTCCAGATTTTTTTCTTTTGGAAATTTTATCCAGTAATCTAAATTCATTTGATTTAAATAATCATTTAATTTTTAAAATAAAATTGAGTTATTTTATATTGTTAAAATAATCATTATTTATTTTCTTACAAAAAAATAATAATTAATTTATAATTTCATTTTGGATGAAACTTTCAAATATTATTTTAAAGTAAAAATATTATAAATAATTGAACAATAGAATTATTTTAAATACAAATACATAAATTTATTAATAGTTCAAGGTATAATTGTCTTGTTACTAGTTTTCAGATATTGATATCTTGACATCGTAAATAAAAAACAAACATATCATTTAGATTTTAGATTTTAGTTAATTTTCAGACTTCAATCAACTTTAGACCCATTCAATCTTTAGATGAAAAAACAAACGTTACCTTAAACAACTTATATATATATATATATAATACAGTGAGTCTCTTATGAGGGATCCCTTATTTTAATTTCGGTAAGGACAATGATGGAAACACATCGATTTTAATGAATTTTAATATGAAATTTTGTTCATAGGTAGATTTCAATGAACTCATCATCCACACAAAAATTCAGATTAAAATTCATTAAAATCGATGTGTTTTCATCATGGTTCTTACCGAAATTAAAATAAGGGATCCATCATGAGAGACTCACTCATATATATATATATATATAAGAAGTAGAATCTTAATTTTTTAATATACTACCAGCAAAGCAGCCAGGTTGCCATTTTCATCGAGTCATATTATATTGAGCGGTGGCGATTGAATCTTAATTATTAAAAGTGATCAATCTAACGGTTGAAAACTTATATTATAATTTGTGTAAATTGTGTTGATTTTTTTATTTGACTTTTTTTTCGCACTTGTATTTTCCAAATGAAAATTTCTGACTCACTGAAATTGGGCACGGAACGTCCCAATAATCACAATGACATCAAATAGATACAAATTACTTAAATATATGATTTTTATTTTTTAAATATTACAATAAATTCGGAATTTAGGGGAGAGAGACATAACTCGATGAAACTCACACCATCAATGGAGACGATCTCCATCACTTGTAACCTCATAGAGCGCCAAAAAGTATGAGAAATTGAATCAAAAACACACAACGGTTCAGCAATGTAAACAAAATTCGGTTTATGACGAACAAAAGTCTTTTAAAGTACGTTGGGTATCACTGTTTGCAATACCTTTACAATTCCAATAAATGACAATCATTTATGTAATAATTTATTTTTAACAGCCCTAGTTTTGGGCGAAACAACACTAATAACCTGTTTTTTATTTTTCTTACCTTTTTTGGCGGTAACCTCTTTCCAATCTGAATCTTCCAATTGATAATTTGCCCTAGAGACTCCACCTTGAATATCTGTGATGTCTAAGGCTGTGGGATGGCTGAAGTCTGATTCGGTGCCTTCACTATCAGTGTCAGAGCTAACTTCACCCTCAAGAGTGTGCAAATGTGGCTCTACTATGGGAGGATCTATTAGGGGCTCCATATGAGAAATAATAAGATCTGTCATGGCATCAATATCTACATGCTAAATGTGTAATGGGTCTATGGAAACATCCAAATAAACAGTGTTTTTCAAGGCCTCCCCTTATCTAGTAGGAATGATTGGCCTGAGTGAACTAGAAGAGGCAACCAGGTATAGAGTTGTCTTGTTTGGAAGTGAGGTTATAGCTTCATCGGGTTTTGTTGCAATGGCATCAATACCCGATTTGATAGTTTCAAAGACTTGAGAGGACGGAACATCTCTTAACTTGTGTTTCGGTATGTACTCTTGTCTAATTTTGGATCTTCCTCTTTTCGGATTCTTGTCTTTTGGCTTGGTAGTGACATTTGACGACAACATCGTTGCAATGTCGGTCAAAAGATGAACATTTAAGTTCAGCATCGCTAGTGCGCGAGTCACATGAACTAGCACAATGGCAAGTGAGGGTATCGTTCCATAGGGAGGTGGGTTCCACCGACCGTTATCGATTCTAGCTATTATTACAACACTCTAAGAGAACTTGTGTGTTGCATTTGCTGAAAAGTAAATAATAATATAAATAAATAAATTAACTAACATAATATATACATGGATAGAATGAAATGGAGAGATGCATGAAATGTGGTTACACTAGGGAAACGACTCAACTGTAACAATCCTCCTAATTAAGCGCTAGATTCACTTAGCCCCTCAAATGTGCAAGTATATCATAGACTCGTGTCTCCTTAATTGATCTCTAATCTCTCTTGAGCCTTAGAAATCACATCCATAGAATGCATGAAGTCATTAAGTATTTTGGGACACAAACATGAGCCCTGTACGCCAGCCTAGTGATCTCTCAATTGTCTGGTCATATACAGTGGTTATTTCATTAGGCATGTAATGCGCAACCGCGTGGACCATACTACAACCAATAATTCATTCATAGTGGCTAACCAAATACGGGATGACAACCAAGTAAAAGCATTAAGAATACGAGATACCCATACAACACGTATGTTATATGCTCGTGTCCCCTTAATTAATCTATAATCTCTCTCGATGTCTTAGAGATTACATCCATCCATAAATGCTTGGATTCATTAAGGACTGTGGGACACACACACAAGCTCTACACGCTAGCCTAGTTATCTCACAATTTACTAGTCAAATGTAGAGGGCATAACGCTGGGCATGTTAATGTGAACCACCCGATATATAACACACAGTCTAAATATCATCCATAAGGTGGCTAACCGAGTGAAAGCATTAAGCAATAAAATACCCTTATAACTACAAGAGCACGAGAGGAATTCAGTTTGTCTATACTCTAGATAAGGATTTGGTTTTATCAATCTCCCTAGGTTGGCTAAAAATGGAAACAAGTTTACCAAACAAGTAATACTGCAGCAAATTGATTGTTATTCATTAAGATCATTCAATTTAAGTTAGAGGTTCATTCTCTTGATTGAGCAATTGTGCCTTTGAAAACAAAGACCCATTAAGTATAAGAATATAGAACCAAAGTCTAATTTAGCAAGTATATGCATCAATCAAACTTCTCACACTCTTTAGAGTTAATACTCAATACTCAAATTATTCTAAACATGGTATTTTGGATCATCCACCAATCAATCAACAATCATAGGATGTTAAATTACTCTACTCCTAAATTAAATTACAGTACTCCTAATCCCGTTCATGGACACATATAAATTTAGACCCATCACACACATGAATATCACAACAAGAGATTTAATCATGAATAAAACAAATAGTATAACAAAACTCAAAGAATATAAGAACAATCATACATATATTGCAATAAGTGTAGGTTTACAAAATTCCCAAATTGGTTATACACATCAAGGAAAACAAGATATACAAGGAAAAGAGTAAATAGAAACAACCCTTGAAGATAACTCCTCCAAAGATGCTTCATGCTTTCCTAGCTCGAAATTGGTCCAAAGACCACTCCTTGCTCATTGTAATCTACTCCAAGATGGATGGTAGATGTCTAAATGAGGCGGTGGAGGTGTATGGTGAGCTCCCATGGAGGAAAAACCTTCATGGGAGCTTGAATTCTCTCCTTATTTGGTGAAGAAAGTGAAAGAGATAGAGAAGATGGAAGAAGAAGTGTTTGGGCGTGAAAGAGGGAGGAGAGGAGTTAGGGATTCTGTTTTGTCTTGAGAAAAAGGGATATTTATAGTGTGAAGGAGGCTTAGGATAGAAATGGGGTGAAAGGACGAGAATGCCTTTGCAAAAGTGGCTGAAAATTTGGGCATTTCGCGGGTGGGTTTCCAGCAGCGTGCACTATTATGAAAACGAGCATAACTTTCTCCACAAATATTAGAATCACGTTCTTTAAAAACCGTTGGAAAGAAGACTTCTGGGGCTTTCCAAAACTAGTAGCATGAAACCTAGTTCATTCTGAGGAGGGAGATATGGCCCTTGAAAGTTGAGTATTCTGCAGGAAGTTTTCAATTTCAGCTCCCTTGAATTCTTCTCCTTAATTCTACGGCAATAGTCCTCCAAATTGCAAAATGGTCACCTTTTGTCCTCAATTTAGTGCCCTAAACTGTGTTCCCTAATCGCTGAATTAGGGAGCCGACTTTATCTTTCAAAAATTGCACTTTTGCCCCAAAATTCCTACATTTTTGCACTTTAGCCCCTTAATTAATCTCTAATCTCTCTTGATGTCTTAGAGATTACATCGGACACACGCACGAGCTCTACACGCCAGCCTAGTTATCTCTCAACTTACTAGTCAAATTTAGAGGGTATCATGCTGGGCATGTTAATGCGAACCACGCGATATATAACACACAGTCTAAATATCATCCATAAGGTGGCTAACCGAGTGAAAGTATTAAGCAATAAAATATCCCTATAACTACAAGAGCATGAGAGGAATTCAGTTTGTCTTTACTCTAGATAAGGATTTGGTTTTATCAATCTCACTATGATGGCTAAAAATGGAAACAAACTTACCAAACAACTACATGCAACAAGTTGATTGTTATTCATTAAGATCATTCAATTTAAGTTAGGGGTTCATTATCTTGATTGAGGAATTAACCAAAATCAATTCATCACCCAAGCCAAGCCAAGCCAAGCCAAGCCATGGGTAAGCAATTGTGCCTTTGATAACAAAGACCCATTAAGTACAAGAATATAGAGCCAGAGTCTAATTTAGCAAATATAGGCATCAATCAAACTTCTCACACTCTTTAGAGCTAATACTCAATACTCAAATCATTCTAAATATGGTATTTTGGATCATCCATCAATCAATCAACAATCATAGGATGTTAAATTACTCTACTCCTAAATTAAATTACAGTACTCCTAATCCCATTCATGGACACATATAAATTTAGACCCATCACACACATGAATATCACAACAAGAGATTTAATCATGAATAAAACAAAAAGTAGAACAAAACTCAAAGAATATAAGAACAATTATACATATATTGCAATAAGTGTAGGTTTACAAAATTCTAAAATTGGTGATACACATCAAGGAAAACAAGATATACAAGGAAAAGAGTAAATAGAAACAACCCTTGAAGACAACTCCTCCAAAGATGCTCCATGCTTTCCTAGCTCGAAATTGGTCCAAAGACCACTCCTTGCTCCTTGTAATCTACTCCAAGATGGATGGTAGATGTCTAAATGAGGTGGTGGAGGTGTATGGTGAGCTCCCATGGAGGAAAAATCTCCATGGGAGCTTGGATTCTCTCCTTATTTGGTGAAGAAAGTGAAAGAAATGAAGAAGATGGAAGAAGAAGTGTTTGGGCGTGAAAGAGGGATGAGAGAAGTTAGGGATTCTATTTTGTCTAAGAAAAGGGGATATTTATAGTGTGAAGGAGGTTTAGGGTAGAAATGGGGTGAAAGGACGAGAATGCCCTTGCAAAAGTGGCTGATTTTTTGGGCATTTCACTGGTGGGTTTCCAATAGCACGCACCGTTACGAAAACAAGCATAACATTCTCCACAAGTATCATAATCATGTTATTTAAGTACCGTTGGAAAGAAGACTTCAGGGGCTTTCGAAACATAGGTAGCACGGAACCTAGTTCATTATGAGGAGTGAGATATGACCCTTGAAAATTGAGCATTATGGAGTAAATTTTCAATTTTAGCTCCCCTGAATTCTGCTCCCTAATTCTACGGCAATAGTCCACCGAATTGCAAAATGGTGACCTTTTGTCCTCAATTCAGTACCCTAAACTATGGCCCCTAATCGCCGAATTAGGGAGCCAAATTTATCTTTCAAAAATTGCACTTTTACCCCAAAATTCTTACATTTCTGCACTTTAGCCCCTATGATGAAAAATAACCTGAAACACTTATGTGCAACGTTAAATACCTGGTTTTACCTATGAACCAAGCATAAAAGATGAAAGTAAGGGGCTACACAACATGTAAAAATAAAAGTTATCAACATTCCTTGTAAATCGGGTCGCACGGTAACATGAAGCGGCCGAATGACCAATAAAGCAACAAACCGAGCAAAAATTTGTAACTTTCTCAAAGTAAAGAGTAAAAAACAAACAATCTTCCCCAACCTCTATCGTGATGGAATCAGGCAAAGGCTTAGTAAGGTCAACATCAATCAGCATGCGAGCGAAGTGGCCATAATCACCTTATAGGGTAGCTTTGTCAAACTTTAGAGGAGTTATGATCCCACGTGCCATGTTTGTAAGAATTTGAGGGTGCCAAAACTCCAAAAGTAAATCATAAAACTGCACCCATATTTGAGCATTCGTCGTGCGCTGTGTGTTAGGATTAAAATTCTGAGTCGACAACTAGAGCCTTAGAATTCCAGGTTTCAAATGAAGTGATCTGATGCCCCAAACTCGTGCTTTATCTTCCTCATAATTCAAAAGAATCTGGAAGAATCTCCATCTAAGAGAGATGAGACGCCGTTGAGAGTTCAATTTCCAAATAGATTGAAGTTTTTCTTTAAGAGCCAATATCTTCAATGGTTCCTCTCCCTATGAGAAGACAACTCGACTAATAAGAGAGTAACTGCAAAGTTTCAACCGTTCTTCGTAAGCTTTTGGGACTACTTTGACTACCACATAATCACCCTTTTTCTTTGGAGCCAAAGACACTGTAGCAATGGTGGAGAAGATTACTTGGGCATAAGATTTTATTACTGGTTTGGGATTCGAAAATCCATCCATGTGAGAGTCTGTTTGAATTGAAGGGGCTCTAGCCCACAGTTCAAGCTCTAGAAAGAGATCCGATAACTCCATAGAAGCCATAGGTCAAAACAATCAAGTGAGAACAATTAAACTACAATATTTTATTCAAGATTTATATTTGTAATATCTGGATCTCATCACAGCAAAAGAAGAAACTACAGATGACGACTGCAGGGCGTGGAAGCAAGCATCGGCGACTGAAGTGCCACCGGACGATCGAAAGTGCAATCGAAGAGCAGCGGCGACTGCACGATCGAAAAGCAGCGGCAACCAGACTATTGAAAAGTGACTGAAGTGTAAAACTGGTGATGCGATCGAGGTCGACGATGGACTTATGAGGTTTGGATGACTGTGGCCGACCTTGGTCAGGCTGGATCTTAGACGGTCTATGACTTTGACGGCTAGGGTTCAAAAGGAATTGTTCGTAGAAAATATTCTTTGTTATTCTTTGGATTGAAAATAGCATCTCTCTTTTGATATGAAAACTTGATTTGTTGCAACTAGATTTGATTAAGGGGAGTATTCAATTAGGATTCTTGATGACATTTAAAGACATTATAAATTCTGGTGTATTCAATTCGGACATTTAAAGACTTTAAAAGAGTCTATATTAATCCAATGGTATTCAATTCAAATTTCTATGGATTTTTAAAGAATCATTCCAAATCCAGGTGTATTCAATTGAGACTGGATTTTAAAGGATTTTCTTAAGTCATGAATTTTGATGGACTTGATGGTGAGAGGTATTAATATCAAAGGCCATAAAAGTCTAGCTTTCTCCCCGAGGATTTTGGTGGACTCTATGTGTTTTTGAAATATACAAAGACCTGCTAAAACCCCTCTATATTGACAAATGGCAATAATTCGTAAATTTATTTGGGTGGGTTCTTCTATCTAGAAAACTATGAAAAATTGTATATAGATAGAATGTTATGTCTACTATTATTTTGCAAAGTTTCGTGATTTATAAATAAGTAAAAAAATTGTTAAAATTTTTGGAGTGGACAAAAGTCAATATTAATTTCTGCTTGACAGATTCGGGAAACAAGAAAAAAATAAATATTTTTATATACAAATGATCATGGATTAAATTGATAATTTTATTGTAGCATGTCCTATATGTCTAGATTATTCATGTCAAATTTTGTAAGATTTGAAGTTGTAGAGAATTAATTAAAAATCATAGATCAAATGGTGGTCAGTTTTGACAAGATTTGGGTTAGGGTTATGCTTTTTTTTCTTTTCAATATTTTATGTATATCTTTGCTTTGTTATTCGATTAGTTGATTATAGTTTGTTTATATGATTAGACAAGAGTCCCTTTTGTTTGACAAAATATTTTCAAAAGCTGAAGGGTAGGTAGATGTACAATAAAATAATAAATTCATCATGGAGATACATTTAATTCTAGTCAATATCATAAAAATTTCAATTGAACAGTCATTGTCAATTGTTATACTGAAATCTATATTATCAATTTTATCTACTGAAAATTGCGCATTAAAAAAAAACGTGATGGCTTATAATTATCTACTCTCTGATCAATTGTTTTTGTGATACCAAATTCACCTTGATACCCATAACCATGTTGATACCAAGCCCATGCTACTGCTTTTACTATTGATAATTCATCTGTATTATTACCTCTACCTCCTCTTGGGTTTTTTATTTATTTTATTTTTTTTATTTTATTATTATTATTTTTTTTTTGTCTCCTTGAAAGAGCTTAAAATTTCTTTAAGTGGCATGACATCAAAAAGTTGTCTCCTTAAGGTTTACGTTGTTACAGGGTTCGCAATACTCAAGTGGTTATGGAGAGACAAATGGAGAACTGGAAAGGGAGTTGATTAAGGAGGTAAAAAGTAATAGAAGAGAAAAGGAAGAAAGCAGAGATTGTTGTTGTTGTTTTTTTTTTTTTTTTGAACTGTAAATTTTATACAAAAACGCCACAAACAGAAGCAAAAGCAAACACCAAGCACAAACACAAACACCACCCGCAACAACACAGAAACAAAGACCAGAGAGATAAAAAGACAAACACCACCCACAAAATAGAAACAGAGAACAAATTAGAGAGCCTCCCACACTAAGCTATCCCCTCCCATAGCAGACCCCTTTTTTGCCAGAGAGTTAGCAAAGGAATTTGTAGACCTTTGATTGAAAACAATTGACGCATTTCCCAAACAACTGAGGAAACCTCTAATATCATAGATTAAATTAACATGATTTAAACTTCCCAATCCCTCATCATTGACCCAGGACACCGCCACCTTCGAGTCACTCACGATGGTAATATCTTTCCCAACTAATCCCGTTGATTCTGCACACAGCTCACAAGCTTTGTGTATTGCCAGAATTTCCGCTGTATTAGAATCCAAGACCCCCACATAAAAGGAGAACAAACCTCTCACCTTTCCTGAATCATCTCTCAAGACCCCTTTTATCCCTGCTTGACCAGGTTTTCCCCTTGTGGATCTGTCAACGTTGAATTTGAAAGAACCAAAAGGAGGAGGGCTCCAGCTGACCGACTTCATCTGTTTAGGTTCCTGAGCTTCAATGCATCGTTCTTTGACATCTAAAAGCATTGTTGTAATTGAATCTTTCGACCCTTTCATGTGAAACTTGAACCACCACACAACCCTCATTTTCACCGAGTCAACTGCCTGAGAGAGGACACTCTGAATACCATTGAAAACCAGCTTGTTTCTTGCCTCCCAAACCGACTACACCACAGCGAAGAAAAGCGAATTCCAAGCACGGTTGAACCTGGGTTCCGGGCAAATACCAGACCAGCTGCTCGCCCAATTCTTCAGGGAATCATTAACATAACTACTCACCCCCCATAATCCATACAACACAACCACAGATTATGAGTCCAAGAGCAAAGTAAGAAGAGCTGATCAATTGTTTCCTCAGCCAAACCACAAAACGGACAGTCAGACGACGAACTTGGAGCAAAACCAAACCTTTGCATCACCTGATAAACCATGACTCTCCCTCTTAAGAGTTGCCACACGAACATCTCTATTTTCAAAGGACAAATCCCTTGCTAAATAAATTTGTGAATCGGATCAGACTCCATCGAAGGCTCCACCAGGCACTTATGAAAGGATCCGACAGTGAAGTTTTCATGAGGAGTGAAGGCCCAAGCAAGAATATCCGGAACGTCCCTACATATTCTCACACTATCCAACAGATTTTTGAAAACTGTCCACTGCTCCTTTTCCCAATCGAAAAGAGGTCTTCGTAAGCTTATCTCCCACACCCACCTCTCCCCTATCCATTTGCCAAAATCACTCACTGTACCATATTTTTTCTCAGACAAGGCATAAATCCTTGGGCAAGCCATTTTCAAGGATATGTCCTTGCCACAAAACTTAGTCCAGAAATTAGTTCTTGTGCTGTTACCAACCACTACCCTTATTCCTTCTTTTAAAACCTTCTCAGAGGCAGAGCCATTGATAAAGAGACTTCGAATAGCTTTTACAAAAAAAGATTCTTGTATATTTGCCTCCCAATTCCAAGCCAATTTATCATCCACAACCCCATATTCAACACTGATCACTCTCCTCCAGAGCGACGATTCCTCATTTCCAAATCGCCAAATCCATTTAGCCAAAAGGCTAGAATTTTTGACAACCATCCTTCCTATACCCAACCCTCATTTTTCCTTTTACACATGGTTTCCTAATCTACCGCATGGATTTTTTTCTTCACCACGCCATCCCCCCAAAAAAATTTCTCTGCGATTTTTCCATAGCCTTTGCCACGCCAACTGGGATGCGTAGAACATACATGAAATACGTGGGAATACTACTAAGGGCTATTTTGATTAGGACCAACCTACCTCCTTTGTTTAGGAAATTCCTCTTCCAAGGGGCTAACCTACTTTCCATCTGCGACAGGAGGGAGCTCCAAAAGGCTTTCCAGCTAGGTCTTCCACTAAGGGGAAGGCCAAGGTAAGTGATAGGGAGCACCTCTTTTTTACAGCAGAATGCTTCCGCCCATCCTTCCTCCATGGGACCTTTTTTCATCACTCTCACCACACAAGATTTGTGAAAGTTAATTCTCAAACCTACCACCAACTCAAAACACCGTAAAATTCTTTTTGCATTGCATAGAAATTCCATATTCGGTTCTAAGAAAAGTATTGTGTCATCTGCAAATTGCAAATGGGATATATGTATGAGATTATCACCAAAAACAACCCCTCTCACCAACCCCAAGCAAGCGGCCTTCTTGAGCATACTACTAAGCCCCTCCGTAGCCATAATAAAGAGAAAAAGCGATAAGGGATCTCCTTGTATAAGGCCTCTTTCCAAACTAAACTGAGACGTCGGACTGCCGTTCACCAAAACTAAATGCAACGGAGACGAGATGCAACTCTCATCCACATCCTCCACTTCTCTCCAAAACCCATAGCTTCCATCATAGCATCCAAAAAGTCATGATCCACACTATCATATGCCTTTTCGAAGTCTAACTTGACTAAAAGGCCCCCTTTGTCCGTTATCCTCCAGTTATGAATGATTTCTTCCGCTATTACAAAGTTATCAAGAATTTGGCGATTCTTGACAAACGCCATATGGGAATCTCCAATAATTAATTCCATCACCTTTTTTAGACGGTTAGCCAATAACTTTGATAAAATTTTGTACATCGAGCCAACCAGGCTAATAGGTCTGAAATCAGTCATCCTCTTCGCCCTTGCACATTTTGGAATAAGTGCAATAAACGTGCTATTCAATTCTTTTACGATGGATTCGTCTTCATGGAAACTATGAACAAATCTTAGAAAATCATCTTGAATAAACTCCCAATTTGCTTTAATGAAGTTAAAGTTCAGCCCATCCAGACCCGGAGCTTTATTTCCTTTATAACTACACACTGCCTCCCACACTTCATCTTTGCAAAAAGGCTTCTCAAGAGAAATACTAATATCAACCGGTAAAGTTCTGACATCCATCCCCCTCAGCTTTGGGCGTTGCCAATCCACCGATTTATAATGCTCTTTAAAGAAATTAAGAATGCCCTCTTTGACTAACCTTGGCTCTGAAACACGTTCCCCATCAATCACAATGTCACCAATAAAGTTGATTCTTCTTCTACCATTAGCTAAACTATGGAAGAAATTGGATTTCTTGTCTCCTTCCAAAAGCCATTTGACCCTAGACTTTTGTCTCCACCCTTGCTCTTCTCTTCTTATGTTTTTCCACAACTCTGTTATAACCGTCAATCTTTCCTTTCGTAAGCTATCCAACCAGCCTTCCCATTCCGCCTTTAAATCCAACTCGTGAAGTCGTTTTTCACTGTCTTTAACTCCATTCGCCTTAGATATATTGATAGACAACCATCTCTTCATGCTAACCTTTGAAGCCTTAACTTTAGAAAACAAAGACCATCCGACTGACCCCTTCACACCACAATTCGTCCAACCTTCCTTAGCTTTCCTCAACAACTCACCTTCTTCTAACCAACTATTATAAAATTGAAAAGGAATCGGTCCTTAGTCCAGTCTTGGTTCCCCTATCGTAATTGCATTATGGTTTGATACACTCCTTGGCAACCCTTTTTGAAGAAGCTTTGGGAACCAAGCAAGAATCAAAGGAAACACCAAAAACCTGTCAAGCCTAGCCTAAGATGCCATTTCTCTGTTATTTGTCCAAGTGAACTTGATTCCATGCAGAGGGATATCAAACACCTTTGCCTGTAACACAAACGAAGAGAAGTTCTTTATAGAGCTTAGATTACACCCACTGCCTTTCCTTTTTGAAGGAGAAAGGACCATATTAAAGTCTCCCCCAATGCACCAAGGGAACGGAAGCTCAAGCTGCGCCTGTAAGGTAAACTGCCAACGCTCCTATCGCTCACTTTCGACATTTGCCGCGTACACGTTACAGAAGGCTATCTCAAACTGTTTCACTAATTCCCCTGCTAAAGCTATACACCTATTGGATTTAATACAAGCTGTTGCCTTAAACAAATTCTCATTCCAAAGTGTGATCAAACCTCCTGCGGAGCCATCAACATCAACACCCAAGCCCCTCGTTAGCCAACTACCACCTAAAGTTCTAATAATACCACTGTCAAAAGAGTCCAATTTCGTCTCTTGCAAAAATAAGATCAACAGTTTGTGCTCCATCACAAGGTTCCTCACAGCTCTTCTCTTCTCGTTCCTAGCAAGCCCTCGTTCATCAAGCTCTCTGAGCCTCTGTTGATCCTCTAAATCTCTTTCAGCCAGAACTATAGCCATTTCTCTTTTATTGCCACTGAATTCGACCCCCAATTTCTCCCCAACCTCCATGACTTTCGTATTTTCCTCTTCTACATTCCTTGGCTGAAATGCCACCACCCTTCGATCTTCATTCTCTGCTTCCTCTAAGACTGCCCTGTTACTACAATTCCTCGTCTTCATCCCATGAATTTTTGAAGAGTATCTACCGTTTTTACCCTTCATCTTCTTAGACTGAATTGGGGATTTCAAAACTAATCCAATTTCCTCTTCCTCTGCATTCACATCGTTTGAAGGAAAAGCTCATTCACATAACTCTGTGTATTCTTCATTCAATGTTGATCTCCCAATTTCTCCTTCCAGGTTCGAGTTGGCTTTCACAAAAGCTAATTCTAGCTCATTCAAATAATCCAAAACTGAGCCTTCTAAGGAGAGGCATCTAGAAGTTGCTTCCACCTCTGGCCCAAGTGACTGACATCCCACCTTAGCTTTAATAAAATTTGACTCTAAATCATTTAACTGAGCCAAAACTGGGCTTTCTAGAGATGAGCATCTAGAGGGCACCACTTCCACTCTATCTAGCCCATATGAAAGCCTTTCTACTGCAGTTTTGGACTCCTGTTGTTCATTGTGAGTAGCCCAATTTCTCTCCCCATTTGTCTTTGCAAAAGCTGATTCAATTTCATGTAAGAGGGCTATAATTGGGCATTCTAAGAAGGAGCATCTAGAGGATTCTGTTGGCCCAATTGAGGGGATTCCTCCAGCACTCGTCTCTCTCCTTTCAGACATGCCCATACCCTTGTTGCCTCTCTTATTGGAGCATTCCCCTTCCCATCTAATAAAATCATAACAGTCCGACATGTCAAAGCTGTCCTCTCCCGAGTCCACTATTTCTCTCATTTGAAATTGACTTTTTTCCAGTATTAGCTTTCCATTTGTGACTTGTTGTAGTCTAGATTTTGATTTCGAGATACGAACCATCCTTTCCTTTCCTTTTGCCTTACGACTTGCAGAGAAGCTTGAAGTCAAAAGTTGTTTTTTGTCCAGCCTAGAATGGCTATGATTGACTCGTGTTGTCTCAATCAAGCCACTATCCCAACTCTTTTTCGTATTCAACAGCCTGTCTTCTTCTTTTTGAAACTTCTCTCTGCCAACTGACACCACTTTTTCCTTTTCCATATGCAACAATTTGAAAAATGGTATCTCACCTACCACTCTTCTTTCCTCCTCCACGGAACCTTCCAAATCCGGCCACCAGCTCACCAAGTCTGACTTCTCTTGCTCCACTAAACCCAGAATTTTATCTATTGCAGGAAATTCCGGTTGCATTTCGTCTTCCACCACCCTCACCGGAAATGAGCTTCTCTCCACAACAATTTGAATCTGAATAGCAATCCTTCTTTCATGTCGAGTAAGAACTAGGATCCTCCCTTTGTCGAATCGTTTTCTCTGAGCAGTTTCTTCCTCAACCCACAATGGTTCTCCGATCATCCATCCTAGTTTGAAAAAGAAATCATCATTCCACACATTCAAAGGGACCCCCATGCAGTTAATCCAAGCCAATCTATTTTGGGCATGAAACCGTTCTGTCTAGTTTTGCATAGATACAAAGCAATCCTCCCAAAAGAATCGATTCCTGATAAATCCTGTCTTTTCCAATTCCGTTCCAAAGTGCCACAAAACATACTTATCTCCCACGTAGTTTGCTGAAAAGGAGAAACCCCTATCGGCTAGTCTGTTTATAACATAGGTGGCCTTTGAGAAAGATTTTAAAAGCCCCACAGTACATATGTTTAACCACTCTTTGTCTCCAACTTTAAGGCTCCATGACATTGACAACTCTTCCTCATTGGGGCTTGTATCTTGCTTGCCAGTCCCTCTTCTACTCCCTTCCAATGCTTCTTTAAAGGTTCTGTTCCTTTTGAATTCCTCTTAATGAACCTTCTCCTCCTTTCTCTGAGCATAAAACTTCCTATCCTTTCCGCTGGGTTGCCTTCCTAAACTCTCCTTCTACCGTCTATTGTTCCATTCAACTGAAGCAACCTTTGCCTGAATCGGCCAACTGAAAGCATGCATACCATTGATTGTTCTCGCCACCTTAGCAGCTTCCTCCCTTGTACCGAAATGGAGAAACGCAAAGTTGCTCTTCCTATTAAGGGACTTTGACGAAAGATAGACATCTCTAATCTTGCCAAACAGTTTAAACATTCCCATAAACCCAACTGATCGACCTTTGGATTTAAATTGTCAAAAAAAACTGAGAACAATCCATTCCTGTAATCCTCACTTCTTGCATTGTTTGCTTCTACGGAGAATCTCTCTCCTACTTTCTCTCTCATCTCTCTTAGGTCTACAATTTTTTGCTATTTTTTGAAAGCAGAGATTGTTGTTAGTATTGCAAATTGTATTAATGGATCATATTGGTTGTGTGTATAGATTGTGTTATTGGGCCATATAGTGGTATAATTTTTCATCTATAATAGAAGTCAGAAATAACAAATCCATGAAAGTCCATGAATGTCTAAACAAATCCATAAAAGTTTAAGATAGATGTTTAAACAAATTAAATCAATGAAAGTCCATGTGGATTTATAAAAATCTGTAAAAATCCATGAAAATCTGTCATTAAAAAAATGTCTTTAAATGTCCTTAACAATCGTAATTGAATACACCCTCCTAAACTCATAATTTCTAAGACTAATAAAAGAATTAAAGTTTTATAGACAATCACATACCTGCAAATGTAACAACAAACATTTTCGTATATCTATATGCATATATTTTTGAAAAACAAGGCACTTGTTTATTGAGTTTTTATTTTTATTTTTTTATAATATATACATATATACAGTTCCTAAAAATCAAGCTTATTTGTAAGTTTTTTTTTTTCCTTAACTGTTAGTCTTGCTTGAGAAAGAATGGAGATAAAATTAGAGATATGTATTGGAGGAGAGAGTGTTTAATATATAATATTTAATATAATGATTTATGTGAGATAATTTTTTTTTTTTTTTAATAATTTAGTTCAAAAAAGATTACTTCTCGGATGAATTCAAAGATTACGATAGTTCGTCCTAACTTTTATTAAAATAAAATGGAGTGTGTTTAGAAATTTTTTTTTTTTTTTTTTAATGGAGTGTCTTTAGAATAGGAGTACCAAAAGATAAAAAGGATAATCTTGGAACAAAATGAAGTGTCTTTAGAATTTTTTTTTAATTTAAATTTTGAGAATGGAGTGTCTTTAGAACAGAAGTGTAAAAAGAAAAAATTAGATTGTCAAAAGAAACTCTCATAAATTTATCTTTATATTTTGAAATATTTCCATAGTCCCCACAAAATTTGTTGTTTCTGTATCCCTGGCTTCGCCACTATTCACAGCAAAGATGAAGCCTTGGAAACCAGGAAGACGAGCCAAACCATCCAACGATTGTTAGAGGCCATTTGTTTGTTACATACTTACGTATGGAGCTAGCTATAATGGTTGGAATTTGGAACGCACAATATAAAAGCTTCAAGCTAATTCCATTTACATATGTTCGTTTTAGATTCAAAAGTCCTACTGTATCATTGCATTTAATCAATTCATTGTTTATGTTTTTTCCAAGTCTTCTGCGTATGTTCATTTTAGATTCAAAAGTCCTACTATATCATTACCGTTTAATCAATCCATTGTCTATTTTTTTCCAAGTCTTCTGCATATGTTCATTTTAGATTCAACAGTCCTACTATATCGTTGCCGTTAATCAAATTCATTGTCTATTTTTTTCCAAGTCTTCTGGCTCAAAGTGCACTCCAGACCAGACAGCCCGTAGCTGTAAATTTAATAGAATTATGACCGATGGAATAAACGCGCGTATAGAAAAATCAAATGGAAACACTTTTGGCAGCGCTAATTTTGGCACAACTACACAAAAACTCTTTTTTGGATAAAAAAACATTTATAATTAAATTTTCATGGAGCATCATGGATTCATGGCCCAGCAAAAACACAGAAAGTCAATAATAGTTCCCTTTCATTTTCCGGTCTTCAAAAATTTCAAAGTATGCGTTACTGATACTTTTCTTTTGTTTTCTGGTCAATTAATTCAAAGTCTTCTCTTAGCAAATCGGAGATAGACTTTGGAGACCTTCTGATTTAACTAAAGTATTTGTTAGAGATCCCATATGTGAAACTCATAAAGATGAGATTAATCTCATATTTAAAAAAAATATAGCTAGAGTTATATATATAATATATATATATATATATAAGTTTTGAGTGGTGCTACTGGCACACCCATTGTTGAACTATTTAGACCCCACTTTTTAATTTTTCTTTTCCTTTATCAAATTATTTAAAAAGACATAGTTTTTATTAAAAAAATCTTGTACAAAGTAAAACTAATAAAACCTCACTTTCCTTATTTCAAAACCCTAATGACAAAAGCTTTAATGGCATAGATTATTTCAATGTTTACTATTTTTGTTTATATTTTCTTTCAAATCTCGATCTCATGTTTACCATGTTTAATATTTATTGATTTTATTGTTTCACATGTTTGTTTTATTTTTCTTCTCAAAATCCAGATCCATGTTTACTATTTTTTTCTTAGTTTATTTTCTTTTAAATCTTCCACGCAGGGACGTAACTTCACAGGGGCTATCCTTTTAAAAAAAAGTGAAAGTTTAATAATAAAAATTAAATTTTAAATTTTTTTCCTAATTGAAGGCCTGTAAACTGTAAAGTGTAAAGTAAGTTGGAAACTTGGAATACCGTAGGGCCCGTCCTGTAACGTTTTTCAAAGGCTGTTTTTGTTTTTGTATTTCGAAAATAAAAATGAAAATGAAAACAGTGTTTTTGGTTTCAGTTTCGAAATCCAAATACGCGTCTGGTAGCATTTCCTGAAAGCTGGATTTCGAATATGAAAACGTAAAAAACGCGTCTGGTATCATTTTACAGGCCAAAATTAATTAGTTGAATTTTATTATTTTATTTTTTTTGGTCTGATATGGGCAATGCCCAGTACAGGAAGAGAAGAACGGCAGGAAAGGACTGGATCTGATCTGACGGACGGCGACCGACGGTGGCGCGATCTGACGGAAGGTGTCGGTCTGACGGATGGGAAGAAGAAGCTGGATCTGACAGACGGTGAAGAAGAAGAAGAAGAAGGGGCTGTCGCGTCAGTCGACGGGAAGGAGAAGGAGAAGAAGAAGAAGAAGAAGAAGAAGAAGAAGAAGAGAGAAGGAGAGGTCGTCAGTCGGCAAGAAGAAGAAGAAGAAGAAGAAGAAGAAGAAGAGAGAAGGAGAGAAAGGAGAAGAACACCTGTGAAAGGAAGAAAAAAATAAAATAAAAAAATTGAGTTTTTTATTTTAAGTGAAAAACAAAACGAAAAACAAAATGAAAAACATTAAAAAGTTGTTTTGGAAAATTTTCACTTTTAACACTGTAGTTGTTTTTGTTTTTGTTTTTGTTTTGGAAAATAAAATGGAAAACAAAATGAAAAACGGTAACGAATGCGTATTCGAAATTGGATTTGGAAAACAAAAACAAAAACACCCTTGTAAAACGATACAGGACAGGCCCGTATTTGTTTCAACTTTCAGTTCACGCATCCCAAATCTTAAGTTTTATTTTTTCTTTTTTCTTATTTCTTTAATAATAATTCTCTCTTTCTCCAAATTTACTACAAATTTACTACAATTGGACTTCATCTTATTGTCAACATGAACCATTGGTCTTCCCATAAGTATATTTTTATGAATATTATAAATTTAAATATTTTATTTTATATTGAAATTTTAGGATTATTATAATTTTTATTTTATTAAATTTTAGAAGTAATTTAATTTTAAATTTACAAATTAATGATATTGTTGAATGACTTTTTTTATTTTTGTTGTTTTGGTTGAAATTTTGATACATTCTTTTTAAGTTATTTTTTTTAAAAAAAAATTATTATTTTGCCTCTAGATCTGTTAGTAAAATAGTAATCTAATAGTATAGTCAATTTTTCTCAACAAGGTTGAGATTCTGAGTTCAAATCCCCCTCCCCAAATTCAAAAAAAAAAATGTATAGTTATTTTATTATGTGATGTTCCATCAACTAATATAATAATTAATAAGTTTGATCTTTTGAAAAATCATTGAATACAACTTAATTAGTGTTTGATTGTATTTCCATTTCATCTTTATTTATAATTTGTTTTGACATTTTTATTATTAAATTTGTTAACGTATTTATTTATAATATACATTATATCATGAGTTTGGCTATGTACTCTTGAATAAGTGTGTCTTTATTTTTAATTAAAGAAATTTTATTGTATTGCCAATGTTAAATCTAAAAAAAATTTATTCTAGCCCACCTTGAAGTTTTGTATCAATTCTTTTGTAGATTTTACTTCGATCTTCCAAAAAAAAAAAAAAAAAAAAAAAAAAAAAAAAAAAAAAAAAAAAAAAAACGACGAAATCACACCGCAACCAAGAAAACCTAATCTCTGACAAAACGAAACCACACCAAAACTCTAATTCAATCGCTCAAAAAAAAAAATCATCAGATGATTAATATCACACTCACAATCTACCACCAACAATCCAATCATCTACAAAAAAAAAAAATAAATAAATAAATAAAAAAATTCGAATCTAATAAAGATGGTTTTACCACAAAATAAGGGGAAAAAACAAATCTTGTGAATGGATGTGAGAAAAACTATATATAAAGATTAGAGATGAAGTATATATATATTTTTGAAAAAGATATGGGGTGTATTAAGTTTGAAAAATAAGTAAAAGGGTAGTCTAGGAAATAAATTAAAAATATTAATAAAACCATTTAATTTTATTTTTATATGATAAAATCAAATTTTAAAAAGTGGGGCATAAATAGTTCAGTAGTGGGGGTGTCAATAGCACCACTCATAAGTTTTTCTCTCCTCATGACGAACTGATTTTATTTATATCAGTTCCACAACTATCAACAATTAGATTCATTTGATCAAAGTCTTCTTAAACTTAGAGCTTGTTTGGTTGGACTTTTGAAAAACCTCTATCGGTAAAAGAGCTACTTGTAATAGATCTATTAGAAATAGAAATTTTTTTTTTATTTTTTTTTATTTTTTTTTATTTGTTTGGTTGATATACTTTTTTTTTTAAAAAAAAAAGTCTATTTGGAGAAGTATCTCCCCATAAGCTTTTGCCTAGTAGAGGTTTAAACTCTACTAACCTCTACTTAATTTAAAATAGACAATTTCAAAAGCCCAATCAAACAACTCTAAACAAAACTTAAATTGACGTTTGTAGACCTTTTGAGACAGTAGAAAACTCAACCAAACAAGCACTTAATCAATGACTCACAAGTTTCGTCATAATTTTAAAAGTTCAGTTCAGTCTTGAGGAGAAGGAGAATATATATATATAGATATATTCTCATAAAAACTTAAAAATACACGAAGAAATGTAACATTATTAATGAAAATAGTACTCCCTAATTATTGCTCATTTGTTTATTCTAATTTTGAGTCGGTTTGATATTGTTTTTAAGAAGTTAAAATTAACTTATTTTATAATTTTAACATTACATGATGTTTAGTAAAACTTCCAAAAGTGATTAATTAGTAATCTGACAAGTTTTGATAGCGATCTTAAGAATCATGTGATCGAGTTACTTTTTTTTAAATGATTATAGAATAATCTATTTCAACATTTAATGAATCTTTTAAAATATCATTATTATCCTTGTGAAATCAAGTTAAAATCATTTATTTACCTTATTTCATTTTAAAATTAATTATTCTATGTGAATATTGATTTGATTTATAAAATCTTTTAAAATGTCATTATTGTTGTTATGGAAATTTTTTTTTTCTAACTTAAATATTGATTTAATTTATATAATTAATGAAACAAAGAAAGTAGGATTCTAAAATCGTGTCTATTTTAGATATTCTAACTAATATCAACACTTTTGCAATAAAATTACCAATCTTATATATATTGCTTCTGAGCTATACAATAAAACTAACAGTAATTATTTTAAAAGTTACAGCAATACCAAACTGGCCTTTAACCTTTCAAAAAAATTTGTTTTCCATATTTATTTATCCAAATTGAACGTGCAAAACAAACAAAACCCGCTTGAGGTTCGCACCATAATATGGTGAAGCAGAATGAAGATTGTATGATTATTTTGGACAATTTGGTTGTTAAAGGTTTCATATATAATTATGCATAAATTCCCAAGTACGAGTTGTCTATTGACCAATCAGCTGCAAGAAGACTTTGACTTGCCAATAAAATTGAAATAACGACGAAAATATAATGTAGTATGATTTTCAAATCTAAAGGAACATGCAAGGAAATTAACATACAAGCTGTGTTGTATGTTAATATATATATAGACACACATACAAGCTGTGTGGTATATGCTCTATGCATGAAATTTATAATTAAAACAATGGCTTTCAGAAAAAGTTCAATCGCTTGGATGATATTTCTGGTGATTGTTATGGTTCTGCTAACTTTGGAAGTGGTGGCTGCAAGAGAGCTTTTAGAGACACAGACTGCCAAACCCAGTTTATATCGTAAGTCACCCTACTTCTTATATATATATATTTTGAATTATTACAATATTTCAAGATTGGGGAGAGGGTATGACTTGAACTGACAACCTTTCAGATGTAGGTATGAGGAGCTTACCACTGAGCTAATCTCATATTGTCACTTCTTTTATATATACACACACATGGGAGGGATCAGGGAACACAATTTTTGACACAAGATTTGACATATTTTTCAGCTATTGGATCTTTAAGATTTAGATGGCTTAGGTTCAATAAATTGATTTCTTTTTTATTTCCTACTCATTTATCTAACATTTATTTCATTTCCTTTCTCTCTCCTTTCTCATATATTCACTAGCTTTCCTAAATAAAATCTAATTAATATTTCGAGGTTTTCCTCTACCTCTCTATTACGTATTTTTTTTCTCTCTATTACGTATTTTTTTTCCTCTTCTCTGTTAATTTTCTGTTCTTTCTGTTCTTCATTTTTTTTTTTTTAAGTATTACACTATTACATAAATTTGGGGGGTTTTTTTTTGGAGGGGAAGACTCGAACCTGCAACTTATTCATCAAGTTTTTTTATTCTCTTTAAAACATGGCAAATCTTCGGTATGTTTTTGTATTGTCAATTTTTTTTTTCTTACTTTTAATTCTTGACATAATTAGGCAATGCCCATAGAGTCTTGCACCCTAAAGTAATTTCTTAATTCGGATTAGCTAAGCAAGAGTATTTGACTTGTTAACCCTATTTGTCTATAAGTATTCCTTTGCTGATGGTCTAGCGAAGCAGGGAGCCAGAATGAGAGGAGACTTTGTGGAGTGGTGTGATTGGGGCTAATTTTTGTTGTTTGTTTTCCCTTTTTTTTCCTTCTGCTTTCGGGTCGTTTTTTTTGGGGGGTTTTTGCGGGTTTTTGTGTGTTTTGCGTGGCTGTTTCTCTCAGCCTGGTGGGTACTGTCTTGCTCTTTGTTTTTGCCCTGTTTGTGGCTAATAAAATCTATTGTTAAAAAAAAAAAGTATTTTCGTTTATTCAATCAAAATTTATATATCTTTTCTCTCTAGTTTTGACTAATTTATATATGCAGCTTATATCACGTGAAAAGAGAAAATTAAAAGAGAAGAGGACAAAAAAAATATGAGAGAGGAAGAGGAGATTTAATTAGGAAAGTGAATCTATATGAAGAGAGAGAGAGAGATAAGGAAACAAATAAATGTTAGATAAAGGAGTAGGAACTAAAAAAGAAATCAATTTACTAAATCTAAGCCATCCAAATCTCAAAGATTCAATGGCTGAAAAATTGTGTCAAAAATTGTATCCCCCGATCCCTCCCAATATATATGAAAAATTTTAGTTGCAGGGTTTCTGGTACAGAATCGTCGATTTCTACCGATAGCAATCCAATAACTACCGGTAGCAATCGACGATTCTGTACTGAAATCCCACACCAGAAAGTTACTATATATATATACCAATGTGATGTGACGACTCGAATATGAAATATTGTCCAAGGACGTAACCAGGATTCAACACTGGGGTGGGCTAAAATAAAACTTCTTAAGTGAACTCCAATGATATGAGGAAATTTTATGGTTTGAAAAACAAAGATACACCTAATAGGGGGACATAACATGTAAAATGTATATACTAAAAATATATGTTATAATTTTTATATTTGTGGTAGCGTCTCAAACCTAACATATTGTCAGACTGAATGAGCGCGTTTACCACTAAACCACATTGGGCAGTGGTAAAAATACGTTCTAAAAAACTGAATACAAATACAATCAAAAACTAATTAAGTTGTATTATTTAATTTTAAAAAAGATCAAATGTTGTTAATTATAATATATGAATCAATAGTATCAACAATTTAATTTCTATTTCAATGTAGAAAACCATAGACTTTCTTAGAAATTCATTCTCATGATGTCTTGATCATTTTCATCGTTCAAAAACCTTGTTATATTGTTGTGGGAACGTGAAGTGATTTAGTCAAATCTAATAATATAAAATTATATAAACTAAAATTAGATTAACTCTAAAATTTTAAAATAAAATAAAATAATTAAACACATAATTCCTAAAATCATATCCGGTTTGAAGATGCAAGTTTTTAAAATTGAGAAAGAGGTTGAATCAAAATTGGGAACGAGAGAAAAAGTTGGTATAAAAATATAAAAATCTATATTAATCAGTGCTTGTGATGCCAAAAAAAATTAAAATTATAAAAGATGTTTTGGTAAATTTATATGAGTGTTTGACTATTTTCTCAATATTTTAATATTTTTTTTAAATGAGCTAGGAACCCTAGCCCTTGTTAAGGTTGAATGAAGTTCGTATTTAACCATGAAACCACATTGAGTGGTGATACCAAGTTATTTATATTTAATAATTAATTGTATAATTTTGGATCGCTTGATTAAGATTTTGTACAATCACTTTCAAATTATGATTTCAAAAAAATTTATAGTCATATATATATATATATATCACCTGCAAGGTCTGTTTATTATTATTTTTGCACAACTATGGAAACAACTCTTGATATTTTATCATGAAAATAAGAAAATTTACGTAATTTTTCAAAAAAAAAAAAATTACGTAAAAACTTTAAGATCTGAAAATGTCAATATCTTTTAAAAACGAAAAAAAAAAAAAAAAAAAAAAAAAAAAAAAAAGAAGGAGAAAACAAGTCTGAATTGATTTCAGTGTCTTTTTTTTATTTTTTATTTTTTTATTTTTTTATGTAGAATTGATTTCAGTTGAAACAATCATTTTCGTACTTGAGTAATAAAATAATTTTCATAATTTTTTATCTTTCAGTAATTTTGAGTGAAACACAAATTTTAGAAAGAATATCATTATATTTTCCAATTAATGTTTTGCAAAAATAACTTTGTCAAAATGATAAGTAGCAAGATTAGCAAGTAATATATAAACAGATGACAGACCACAATGTTATGTCGGGGGTTTATAGTTGAGAAGGAATATATATTTATCACCTGTATATGGTCAAACTTGAAATATTGTTGGGCTGAATGAGGGTTTTCTTCCAACCAATCCACATGGGACAGTACAATATTAAAGATGTACCTATTTATTAATTTATAGAATAAAAAACTTGTATAATATGAAAATGGCAGGGAACAGAATACCTGATATTCTTTCTATATGAGATGGTTTTTGAGCCACAGTTCTTACGTATTATTTAGCATAAAAATAACTTCGATAATTTATTAATTGTTAGACGGTTTTTTTTTTTTTTTTTTTTTTTTTTTTTTTTTTTGGACGTTGTTTCAGGTGGACATTTTAGGGAGCTTAGGGTTGTTATTGGCAGTAAAGATCAAGGTGGACACAAGTCAGCATGGATACCTATCAACAGGGACGAAGTCAGGATGTTATTGTAGGGTGGGCTACTCATTAAAAAAAAAAAAAAAATTTGACGATACGAGAAAATTACATTAATTGAAAATTAAATATATACTTAGATAAGAGGGGACATAATGGTACGTTACACCTCAAAATTCATATTCTAAACAAAATATATAAACTTTTTTAAAAGATAAAGACTAAATAAGAAATAAACATGCAATTTAAATATAGTCACGGACTATCTCAATTTTTTCTTACGAGGTTTCATAGCATCGAACTCATCTATTATGGAATCTAAGTCAATGGTATCCGTAATCTTTTTTTCCATATAGACAACCTTGCAATTTGTAAGAAATTTTGAGAGAGGTGAAAGTTTATCAGCTTGGAATGTGTGTTGTATTTTGCTTGTCTAATACTCTGATGTGTTTTACTTTTTGTGTTTAGTTAGGTTAGTTTGTAAATAGAATTGTAAATTAAGGGTAATTTCATAAGAATCTAATATAATAGTAATAAATATAGTTATTACACTCTAATACAAGGGAAGTAAATGTAATTATATATGTATTAACTTTAAAAACTTTTCAAAAAAGTTAGCATAGCCCAGGCTAATTATCAAATGCCTCCGCCCCTACCTATCAAGGAATAAAATATTGGTATCGGTATCAATATCGGACTTCTAAATTTATGGATATTTCGGGGATATTATCGATATCGGTGGATATTCTGTTAAAAAATGATGGATATTTACATCTAAAGTTAGAAATTTTCGGTGAAATTTTAGGACAAGCTTAAACAAGTAATTATACATCAAATGAATCTTATTTCAACAATAAATTAGCATAGTTATGAGTTTATTATAAATTATAACATTGATAGAGTCCGTATATAATTTTTTAAATTGAATATTTAATAGAATAATATTTTGTTTCACTTTTACAATATTATATACAATATAAAGAGATTAAATATTTAATAAACAAAATCATCATTAAATATATATATATATGTATATATAGTTCCATGCTTCCAAGATTCTATCATAAATCATAATTCATACATAATAATACATTTCTAGTTTAAATACATAAGATACATTTCTATCTTGATTCGAACAGTAATTTTCCCAAGAAAATGTGCTTGCATAGTTTTCAAGGTAGTTATTAATATGTCATACATATGTTGCTTGATCTCTTCCAACTTATCCATGAATTGGGTAATTTGGATTTATCCAACTTGGTGGATATTGTTGATCTACTTGCATAGGTATTGCATATGGCATTCGTGGAGAAGAATAATCAAATATATTGTAGCCACCATAACTACCATAATATGGTCCAAGAGAACCTGACATTGTTTGCGAATCATCCAAATAACTATTTTATGTGTCTATACTCATTGAGGAGAGAGTCATATTCGAAGAATCGTCATCAATTAGACTTGTTCCTCCATGTTGTCTAGAGGTGTGCGGTGGATCGGATCCAATGGATTTATCATGATCCAAGATCTGATCTGATCCGATTTTGTAACCGAATCAGATCCGATCCGATCAAGTTACTAGTTGATCAAATCCGATCCAATCTAATCCAGTTACTATTTGATCCAATCCGTTCTGATCATATTGTAAAATACTTCAATCCGATCCGATCCGATATGATATGATCCAATGGATCGAATTAATATAAAGTCGTTCTTAATATATAAAAGTTATAATCTGAAATAAATAAAATCAAATAAATTATTCAAACATTTCTATTTAATTCAAATAAAATTAACATTAAAAAAATACATAATATAACTTGTATACTTTATATAGTGTAAAAAGTTTATAAACATTAAACATCAGCCCCAAATATAAACTTAATAAACCGTGATGTTGATGAAAAAGAATAAAAGAAAAGAAGATGGTGGATTGTTGGTTGTAGAGAAATTGAAAAAGAAAAGCCCAAATAGTAACATTAGAAATTGTATTTGGGTTGGGTCTATACATGTAGATATTCAGATAATCAAATTGTATTTGGGTTAGGCCTTTACATTAGAAAGTAGTGGACAAAATAAATTGCCCAATATAAAAATAAGGCATAATATTTTAGGCGGATTGGCAGATTTCCAAACGAAAATCCAAGATTTGATCCAATCCAATGGATTTTAGAATTTAGGATCTGATCCGATCCAATCACCTCCATGCATCCGATCCAATCCAATAATGGATCCGATCCTGTGGATCGTATTGGATTGGATTGGATTGGATCTTGCACACCCCTAATGTTGTCTACCACGATTTTGATCAAAATTACTTGTATGAGCATCCTAATCTGCCGCACTAGCATTCCAACCTGTTACACCAGCATCCCAACCTCCTGAACAAACATCTTAACTTGTTGCACCGACATTCCAATCTCCTGCACTAGAATCCCAACCTCTTGCCTTATCCCCATCATCTCCATCATCTTTTCCTATATATTTCCATCAGAGGTATGTTGGTCATTGAAAGAGTTGGTAACAATAACTCCACAATCTATACCAACTTCTTCTCTAATCACTTGTTCAACATTTATTCCCAAATCTCGAGTATGAGGAGCCATATGTAGATCATGATTTCTCTCATCATCATCCAAGGAGGCAGGTCTAACCCAGTCAAAAATAAAATTATCATTATCGTTTCCTGCTTCAGCAGCTACTTGAAGTAGATTCATAAAATCAGTTTCATTTACTTTATTTTTTTCAGCTGCCATATCTCTAAGTTTCAATTTCATATTATAATAACAATAAACAAGTTGTTCAAGCTTAGAATAGGCAAGAGAGTTCCTTTGTTTTGTGTGGATTAAAGCAAATGTGGACCAATTTCTTTCACATGCAGAATAGGATGATGTTTGTGACAGTATGCCAACTGCTACTACACGCAATGATGGAGCATAGTTTCCATACATTACCCACCAATCAGCTGTAATAAAAATTATTAAGTATTATAAGTATGAATATTATTTCAATGATATTATTATTTATTATTAATATGTAAATTTTTGTAATAAAAGTTATATGTCTGGTTGCATTTTGCTTCTAGCTGTAATGGCTGCTCATTCACTAAAACTTTTCATTCCATCCTTACATATTTATAAATTGATCGGTACATATTTAATATTATTTTGAATTAGATTGCTTTCACAAAATTTTATATATTTTACACATCCACTCTTTGGTTCTTTGTCCAATTTTGCTTCAAGTCCTCAATAATTTTATTATGGACTATTATGTTGGAAATTTTTAAAATTTGTTAATGCTTCTTCTAAAATAATTTTCAATCTAAATTATTTTAACAATAATTTAATTGTTTAGGATTAAAAAAAATTATTTTAATAATATGCAAAATATCCATGGACTTTCGGGTGAAATTCGTGAATATCAGGATATTTTTACGGATATTTCGAAATCGGCTGGATATTCTACAGGATATTGGATATTTACCTGTTTCGATATCGGTTCCTCCAAAATACGGATATATCGGTGGATATTTCAATATATCTATCGATTTTAAGTTCCTTGGGTATACTCACTCGACTTTGTCTCTTGAAGAGTTTAGGTGCACACACACACTACAGACATGCTTTGTTCATCTTGCATTTGTGTTCTAATTGTTTATATGTGTGCATCCATTACATCCATTACACCCATCACACTTGCACTTCATTCTTAGACTTAAGTGTGGTTTTGTGTGATGTAATTCGTTTCCTAATGATTGAATGGAAACATCCACGCATGCATGATGGTGTGCTTATCTTAACGTGATGGATGAAATCTTGAGAAGATCTCATTCTTCTCTTGGTTTGTGAGTGGTTGCCTAGTTATCGCTGTGAGAACCGCTGTGGTTTTCACAGCAATCTTGACTAGGGGTGGGCTTTTAATGGATCGGTTCACTTTTCGAGTGAACCGATAAAAAACCGATAATATCCGTTTTTTGAAAAAGTGAACCGATCCGATAAAATTGAAAAGTGTGAACCGATCAAAAACCGATTAAACCAGTTCGGTTTGGTTCGGTTCGGTTTTTTTGGTTTTGGACCTATTGGGTTTTAATTTTTAAAATTTGCCATGGTTAGAAAATTTGAAACTTAGATACACAGAGACAATATAATACCAAATGATGACTTTAAGTGGATGTTTGTTGCATTTTATGCATCATAGTATGTTTGAATTAAGGAAAAAAGTACATCTTAGTTTAGTTGGATGCAAACAACCCACTGATTTATTATTTCTAAGAAGCTTGTCAGAATTATAGTTCTCATAAAACAAAACAATAGATTTATTCCAATGAAACCTAAATGCAACTTGACAGAATTACATGTTATCAAAGGATAGAGATTTTCATTACAGAGATATCTACAGTCTACAAATAAGTTAAACCAAAAGGCATTATTCTAGTAGCAAATTTAACCAATTTTCAGATTCTAACAGATAAAATAATAATTTCTTACTTTCTAAGCTCAAAGTCTTAGAAAATGAAAAGCAGTATATGCTTGTGCTTCTTGTATGTCTTGTATTCTAGCTTCCGACTTGCAAAAACATGAATAATAATGTGCTCTGTAACTATAAGCACACATACAGTTTATAGCATTAAAAAAAAAAAAAGAGTACTATGCAATGAAAGCTACAATGCCAATGCAGTTAAAGGCAACCAATATCATTAAGCAAAATCATCTACTTTGATGAGATATTATTATTTAATTTTTTCATGACAACAAAAATTGTAAACAAAAATTTGTTAAATTTCAGTTGACATTATCTGTAGTGTTTTATGTAGAACTACTCATACATAATCATTGCCATTACAATGATATGACATTAATATTAATATGGTAGCATTACAACATTTTTTCATTATATACACCGGTTCTCGGTTCGGTTCACCGGTTCGAACCCTAAAACCGGAAACCAAATCGGAATATCCGGTTTTTTAAAAAACGAACCGAACCAAACCGAACCGGTTAACAATGAAAAACCGAAAAAAAACCAATTGGACCGGTTCGGTTCATTGGTTTTTTGCCCACCCCTAATCTTGATAGTGGAAACCACTAAGAGCAAACCGCTGTCATTGTCGCTGTTTGTTTTCACAGCATTGAGTCCAGTCAAGATCGTTATTGATACTGCTATGAAAGCCATAGCCCTTTCGACCTGTTTTGTCAAAATGATGCAATTTCACTTAGGGCTTCTATATAATCATCTCTTTCTCATCTTCTTCAATAAGACCACGAAATTAAAACTCTAAAGATATAGAAAGAGTGGTTCTAGAGAGAGAAAGCTTCAAGCTTCATTCCTTAACTCTCCAAACCTAAAACCCATGCATCCGTGACATCTTTCATGCATCAAGCATTCACGGGTCTTCTTCATTACATCATGATAATGCCTATTTCTACATTTAATGTGGCCCCGTTTCCTATCCTTTTGCATTCATTTTCTAGGTAAAACCAAGTATTTAATGGTTTAATAAGCTTGTGCAAGCTTCCTAAGCAATCCAAGGGAAATCAAGCTAAGTTGGGCAACATTGGAGCAAAAACGGGCAACAATTGGAGTTGAAGAAAGTCTCGGCGCATGACCACCAGCGCCACCACCAGCGCAGAAGAGGCAGAGATGTTGCGCTGGTCGTGTGTTGGATGACCAACGGCACTTCACTGCCACTGGTCGTGCACATGACACGAGCGCCACTCCACCTGCTCCACTACACTAGTGCCACACCAGCGCATAGACGTTCCAGCTCAGCTTCTTCTAGGTTTTTGTGCCCCAAATCCAAACATTATAAATACCTCATTTCGGACTCTTTTGAGACACCTCTACCACGACCCTTAAACTCCAAAACACTCCATCAAATCCTTCACTAAATCCCACAAAACCTCTATCAAATCATCATCTAAATCACCCAAAACCTAGAAGAAGTTGAGCTGGAAGAACCAATCTTTAACCTAAATCCTTTACTAAATCACCCAAAACCTCCATCAAATCATCATCTAAACTCAAATTCCACTTGACCGCCTCATTTCCTTATGTAGATCCACCATAAAAATCCCACCTTAGAGCAAAAGAAGTCAAGGAAAGAATAAGCCTAGCACAACCAAGCAAGAGAGGAGGAGTTCTTCACATTAGTTTACTCTAATCCTTTCTCTCTTTACATTTACTTGTCTTCACTTATGGCTTGTATTCATTACACATCTTTTGTAGCCATTTCTTGTAATATGAACTAAAACCATCTTGGCTAAGGCCAAGATGAAACCTTTTCCATGTAGTAAAGGCCATCATTTTATCTCTATTGCTTGTGTTGTGTACATTTATTTCATGTTCTTAATTATTATTGAATGTCTAGCTAGCATTTAGTAATTATTTGGTTGTTGTGTGAAGCACCGAGAGGAGAAGCATACAACATGCTCGATGAAATGAGTGATAGAGGTTGGTAAGATAGAGATATGCGATGCTAGCCTCTAGGATTCATTTGTGTGCCATGAAACTTGATGAATTTGTATGTAGTTCGGATAACCATTGAGAAATAGGTTGTTGGTGCATATAAATATTATCTCTATCACTTGAGAGAGGTTAGAGATTAATTGAGAGTATCACGAATCTACACATACTCTTGCATACTTTATTCCAATGATGTGTCTAAAACTGATGAGAATTGGATAGGTGGATTCATGGTCTTAGCCTAACTTCCCATAAGTAATATCATCACTTGCTTGCGTTTGGCTTTACTTAGTTTGTTAGTTTGCTAACTTAGTTTAAATTATTGCATCATAGTGTAGCTTAAGTTAATTGTTCTTGAGTAGTATAATCCCATCATTAAATATTTGCTTGTCTAAATAGTGGTTAATCAATCAATTGTGGTAATCAATTCATCAATCCTTATGAAACGAATCTTATTTATCATTGTGCTATTCCTACGGCTCCGTACTATTGCGGGTGCTCATTTAGGAGTGGTCAATTTTTGGCGCCCCTGCTGGGGATTGAGCGGTTTATTGATATCACTACTAGTTGGTTTATTACTAATTTAGATTTTTCTTCTTTGTGATTTTAGGCGGTTGCTCTTGTATGCATCATCATATAAGGAGCAACAACATTCAGGACTTGAGCTTCGATCCAGATATAGAAGGGACGGCCCGAAGAAATAGACGGAACAGAAAAAGAGTCATGGACTGAGAGAATGAGAATCAAACTCCAATACCACCCGTAGCCCAAGAGGGGCAATATGAGCAAAATGATCAAATTGGGGAGGATGATAGAGTCATGAGGGACTATGTTATGCCAAGGGTGGACCAAAACTTGTCACCGATCCAACTTCTGACAATTAATGCAAACAATTTCGAAATAAAGTCCCATGTCTTTCAACAATTGGCAATGATGGGGCTATTTGGTGGTAAGCCCACGGACGATCCAAACGAGCATTTGAGGAATTTTGACCAAATTTGCTCAACATTCAAAATCAATGGGCATCGAACAATGCAATTCGGTTAAGGGTTTTTCCCTTTCTCGTTGAAAGATCAAGCTAAGGCTTGGTATAATGCTCTTCCACCAAGGTCGATCGCCCATTGGGATGTGTTGGCCTAAGTTTTCCTTAACAAATACTTCCCTCCCGAAAGGGTGGCCTAATTAATGAACGAGATTCATGAATTCTCCCAATTTGAGTCAAAATCTCTATATGAAGCTTGGGAGAGATACAAAGAGTTGCTAAGAAAATGTTCATGTCACGGAATGCCGAAGTGGTCAATTGTGGAAAAATTCTATTGGGGTATGAACTTTTCCACTCGTCAATTTGTGGATGCGTTGACGGGTGGCTCTTTGATGAACAAGTTTATAGATGTGGCGTTTGATTTGATAGAAGACATGTCCGTAGCCAATAGCCATTGGGCAAGTGATAGGAAGACTTCAAAGAAAGCACCCAGTTTTTTGGACGTTGATCAAGTGACCATATTGCAAGCTTAAGTCGAGGCCTTGACAAGACAAATTAGCAAAATGGAAGCTAGCTCTAGTGCGACCCAAGTTAAAATGTTGAGTTGTGATTTGTGTTTGGGGCCCTATGAAAGCGTGGATTGTCAAGCGGGAAACCCATTTGCTCATGGATCCTCGGAGCAAGTTTCGTTTGTGAACTACAATAGAAACTTTGCCAACCAAAATGCCAACAATCAAAATCCCAACCCAAACAACAACCCATACTCCAACACTTACAACCACGGATGGAGAAATCACCCCAATTTCTCATGGAGAGATAACCAATACCCCCCTCAACCACAAGCCAACTTTAAACCACCCGGATTTAACCAACCACAACATGCCGAGAGAAAGCATACGGTTGAAGAACTGTTCTCTAAGTATATGGGCAAACTTGATGTTCGCATGGAGATTTAAGATTTGGCCTTGAAGAAACTAGACACTAAAGTTGATTAACTTGCACAACATTCACAAGCCGCAATTCAAAATCTTGAAATTCAAATTGGTCAATTGGCCAGGGGATCTCAAGCTCGCCAACAAGGGAAATTGCCAAGTGACACGGTGATCAATCCCAAGGAGCAATGCAAGGCAGTTTCTCTAAGGAGCGGGAGAACGATTGAGCAACCGGAGGAAGTTGGCAAGAAGAAGGAAGAGGTGGTTGAAGAAGAAGTGATTAAAGATGAGGTTATTGAGGAGGAGCTTATTGAGAAGGACAAGGTGGAAGATAGCCCACCCAAGACATCTTGTGATCCACCACCCCTACCACAAGTCAAGGCATATGTGCCTCCAATCCCAAACCCCCAAAGGTTGAGGAAACACAAAGATGCCCACCAATTTGCGAAGTTCTTGGAAGTGTTGAAGAAGCTCCACATCAATATACCATTCGCCGAAGCCCTAGCACAAATGCCCACTTATGTCAAGTTCTTGAAGGATTTACTTTCCAACAAACGAAAGCTTGAAGAGTTTGAAACGATGGCACTAACGGAGGAATGTAGTGCTATTTTGCAAAACAAGCTTCCTCCCAAGTTGAAGGACCTGGGTAAATTTACAATACCATGCACCATTGGAACCTCAAAATTTAGCAAAAACTTGATGCCCTACTCGATGTTCAAAAAGCTAAATGTTGGAGAAGTGAAGCCTACACATGTCACTCTCCAATTAGCGGACCAGTCAATCAAATATCCTAGAGGTGTTATGAAGGATGTCCTAATGAAGGTGGATAGCCTATACTTTCCGGAGGACTTCGTCATCTTAGAGATGAAGGAAGATGTAGAGTTACCTCTTCTCCTAGGAAGGCCATTTTTGAAGACGGTGTGTGCTTTAATTGATGTAAGAGATGAGAAAATGAGTTTGAGAGTTGGTGACGAACAAGTGGTGTTTGACATGTCTAAGACAACCAAGAGACCGTCGGATGAGGGTGATTTTTATAGGGTGGATGTAATTAAGCCCATGATACAAGAGTATTTGAGAAAGGAGAACCCCAAAGAGCCATTTGAAACGTGTATAATGCATAGAGTAGTGGAGGAAGATGAGAATTTGGAAGTTAAAGAATGTGCCAACCAACTCAACTCCCTACCTTTGAAGACATTTAGGGGAAGATTGCACTTTGAAGAACTTGGTGTGGGAAAGCCAAAACTCATACCGTCTATTGAGAAGCCTCCTACTTTTGAACTTAAGCAACTACATCCTCATTTGAGGTATGCTTTCTTAGAGGACCCATCAAACCTACCGGTAATTATCTCATTGTCTTTGAGTCGAGTGGAGGAAGAAAAGCTCTTGAGGGTTCTTCTAGGGTATAAGAAAGCAATAGGGTGGTCAATCTCGGACATCAATGGGATTAGCCCATCCTTGTGCATGCACAAGATCTTGATGGAAGACAATTTCAAGCCCTCGGTGGAACACCAAAGAAGACTCAATCCCAACATGAAAGAGGTGGTAAAAACGGAGGTGTTGAAACTATTTGATGCGGGGGTGATTTATCCAATATTGGATAGCCCTTGGATTAGTCTGGTTCAAGTGGTGCACAAGAAAGGGGAAATGACGATAGTACCAAATGAGAAGAATGAATTGATCCCCATGAGGACCGTTACCGAATGGAGAGTGTGCATCGATTATTAAAAGTTAAACAATGCCACCCGAAAGGACCATTACCCACTTCCATTCATAGATCAAATGTTAGAGAGGTTGGTCGACCATGACTACTATTGCTTCCTTGACGGGTATTCCGGTTACAACCAAATCCCTATTGATCCTGAAGACCAAGAAAAGACCACCTTCACTTGTCCCTATAGCACATATGTATATTGAAGGATGCCATTCGGGTTTTGCAACACACCGGCCACATTTCAACAGTGCATGATGGCAATATTTTCGGATATAGTGGAGAAATTCATAAAAGTCTTCATGGATGACTTCTCGGTTTTTGGGTCTTCTTTTGATGGGTCCTTAGCAAATTTAGGGTTAGTTCTCAAGAGGTGTGAGGAGACAAATTTGGTGCTAAATTGGGAAAAATGCCACTTCATGGTGAATGAGGGCATTGTACTTGGGCATAGGATCTCTTCTTAAGGCATAGAAGTGGATAGAGTAAAGATAGAGGTGATTGAGAAATTGCCACCTCCAACCTCGATCAAAGGCATTAGAAGCTTCCTTGGACATGTCGGGTTTTATAGACGCTTCATCAAAGACTTCTCCAAAATCACAAAACCCATTTGCCATTTGCTAAAGAAAGATGTCCCTTTCATTTTTAATGGAAATTGTCTTATTGCTTTTGAGAGATTGAAGAAAGAGCTCACCTCCGCTCCTATCATGTCGGCACCCGATTGGGACATCCCATTCGAACTCATGTGTGATGCAAGTGACTATGTGGTAGGAGCCGTTTTGGGACAAAGAATAGATAAAAGGCTCCATGTGATCTACTATGCGAGCTAAACCCTAAATGATGCTCAAATGAACTATGCCACCATTGAAAAGGAACTTTTAACCATTGTTTTTGCTTTTGACAAATTCTGATCTTACCTAGTGGGTTCAAAGGTGATTGTGTACATCGACCATGCGGCGATCAAATACTTGATGGCAAAGAAAGATTCCAAGCCACGATTACTTAGGTGGATTCTCCTCTTGCAAGAGTTCAACTTGGAAATTAAAGATAAGAAAGGATCCGAAAACCTTGTGGCAGATCTCCTCTCAAGGCTAGAGAGGAATGAGAATGAGGAGGAGCAAGTGGCCATAAGAGAAGCATTCCTCGATGAGTAACTTTTTGAAGTAGATGAGTTAATGACTCCGTGGTTTGCCGATTTCGTGAATTTTCTAGCAAGTGAGATCATACCGGTGGAGATGAACTTCCACCAAAAGAAGAAGTTCCTTTCGGATGCAAAGTCATACTTGTGGGATGAGCCACTCCTATTCCAGATTTGTAATGATGGTTTTATTAGAAGATGTGTACCCGAGGAAGAGAAAAGGGATATTCTTATGCATTGCCACTCTAAAGAGTGCAGAGGACACTTTGGAGCAATAAGAACCTCAAGGAAAGTCCTCCAATCTGGATTCTATTGGCCTACATTTTTTCGAGATGTAAGAAGCTTCGTGGAAGCATGTGACCGGTGCCAAAGGACCTGTAATATTAGCAAGATGGATAAGATGCCGCTTAATGTGATGCTTGAAGTGGAGTTGTTTGATGTGTGGGGCATTGATTTCATGGGACCATTCCCAAGCTCTTACGAAAACTAATATATCTTGGTGGCGGTGGACTACGTGTCTAAGTGGGTGGAAGCTATAGCCACACCAAATAGTGAAGCCAATGTAATCGCAAAATTCCTAAAGAAGAACATCTTCACAAGGTTCGGTACTCCAAGAGCAATTATTAGTGATGGAGGCTCTCACTTTTGCAACAAGTTGTTTGAAGCTCCATTGAAGAAGTATGGTGTGAATCACCGCATCACTACCCCATACCACCCTCAAGCAAATGGTCAAGTGGAGGTGTCAAATCGATAAATCAAAAGCATCCTAAAAAAGACGGTGGGAAACCGAAGGAAGGATTGGGCTAAGAAACTCGATGATGCCTTATGGGCTTATAGGACGGCCTTCAAACCCCATTAAGCATGTCTCCTTATAGGCTTGTCTACGAAAAGGCGTGCCACCTTCCAGTGGAGCTTGAACACAATGCATATTGGGCAATCAAAAAGTTGAACTTTGACATGCAAGCGGTGGGAGAGAAGAGATTGCTTCAACTCAACGAACTTGATGAAATCCGGCTTGAGGCATATGAGAATGCACACATTTACAAGGAGAAAGCCAAGATATGGCATGATAGAAGAATTACGAAGAAATAGATTCAAGTGGAGAACCAAGTTCTCCTTTTCAACTCAAGACTCCGTTTATTTCACAGAAAACTCAAGAGCCGGTGGACGAGCCCTTTTACCGTCACCTAAGTGTTCCCGTATGGAAGTGTGGAAATTGAAAATGGTGGGAAGGAGAAGTTCAAAGTGAATGGGCAAAGACTAAAACTTTATTGGGAGAATGCATTGGAAAAGCCAAAGGAAAAGGTTCTTCTCAAAGAACCAACTTGATTCAATCATCCAAGGGAGGTACCTTCTTGTAAATATTAGTTAAATTTAATTGCTTTTATGAATTTTATTTTATTTTTGAGATTAAGTTTTTCCCCTCTAAACTTGAATTGTGCTTTGTGGAATCTTTATGACAAATGCGGACACAATGTGGACAATATGTAATTTAGGTTTGGGGGTGTGGGGAAAGTCAATTGTGTTAGATTAACTAAGTTTTTTTTTTCTTTTGTTGTTAAAATTTTAATTTTCTTTTTTCTTTTTCTTATCAAACCCATGCATGTAATATTTGTGGTGGAGTGTTGAGATTTTCAATGAAAAAGAAGTTAGGGAACAGTTGGAGGGCAAATTGGTCCATGAGAAGACCAAATATGCAGAGATCCAGGACTGGCGCACGTCCAGCGTTGGACCAACGGTGAACGGCTGTCAAAGTTACATTGGTGTCATGCGCTGATGCTGCGCATGACGACTAGCACACAAGGTAAAACTTGGAGCCTTCCCACTTAATGAAACGCGGCGAAATTGGCCTATGCGCTAGTGTCGTGCGCTGGTGCTGTGCATGACGACCAGTGTATAGAGGAAAATCTGGACTTAAAGTCTTCGTCGATCTACAATTGCAAAACACATCAAAACACTTCACTCAAGCCTCTCAAGTCTCTCAAGCACGAAAATTGGTAAGTCCCCACTCAAATCCTCTTGTTTTTAGTTCATATGCACCCAAATCTACATCAAACCCTTCTCTACACAATCTAGGGCATAGATTTGGGAATTTTTGTGGTTAGGGTTTCGAATTTGGGGATTTTTAAGAAAACTTTGATTTTGAGACTTGTCTTAACCGAAATTGGATGAAATATAGCATGAGTTTAGTTTTTTTTGCTTCTTTGCACATTTTTGGAGCATTGAGGGTATGAATTGGTCTTGGGTTGGTATGTTTTGATTGATTCGACACATTTGAAGCTTCAAATTGGGGTTTTCTTATGGATTTGCATTATAGTGTGGTGTGGAGTAATTTTTTTGAAGTGTTAGAATTAAGTGTGGTTATGCCTAGTGCTATTTTGTGTGAAGTGTGGGGGTCGGATTGACTAATTTTCAGCTGAAACTCTGCCCAATTTTTTTTTTTTTTTTTTTTTTTGGGATTCACTAATCTTGAAGATGGATAAGACTAAAGATCCCGCTGGAGGTAAAGCTAAGATGCTTGCTGAAGGGACATCTAAGAGCCAAAAAAAGCAAGCTCTAGAGCCACTTGTTGAGAATAGAGACTACACTCGGAGGCTTCAAAAGCTTCGAACCCACACAATTATCTATGAGAGAGGAATCCACCTAGCCGACCTCATGGACACTTCCTTGCCAAACATGGTTGCAGAAAGGGGTTGGGAGAAATTCATGCAGTATCTGATTGTGGCTAATGCCACCTTGGTTAGAGAGTTTTATGCAAGCATGATCCCGAAGACCTTTTACACAAGAGGTTCGGTTCTAGTTAGAGGAATGGAGGTGCAGGTCACCGAGGGCATCATTAATGACTACTTTAGCATAGCCCCGATCCCCCAAGATGCCCTACCTTTTGGATACGAGACTTTTGACTGATCTAATGGGCAGCTAGCAAGACTTCTGATGGGGAATGATGATGATAGATGGGACAAGAAGAATTTACTGAAGCAATCTCAGTTGCCAAAGGACTTAGCCATCTTGAGCCTGTTCATCTCGGCATCTTTGAAGCCCATAACCCATACTAGCTCAATAGCAGTCAAGAAGGCCGAATTGTTAGCTTTCTTCATCTTTAGGTCCCCAATAGACATTGGGAGGGTTATTAAGGCTGAGATCAATGACGCAGAGAATTTCGACATCAAGGAAAGGAAGAAGCAAGCCAAGAAACCCATTCCCTTCCCATGCTTAATCACCTAACTATGCAGGAATGCAGGAGTTCCAAAATATGACGATGATGACATTCATGGTGGTGGTTGGGTGTCCGTAAGCCTCCGTTCATGGACGGACTCCTTGAGCAAGGCAAAGGGGGCAAAAAGACCGAGGACAATGGGACATTTTCCTTCAGAAAGAGACTCTGGTCTTAAGGAGTCTGATGAGGATAACTATGATTTTGAGGCTACAGGTGATGACTTGAATGAAGACAAAGCTTAAATGTCTAACCTTGCATTTTAGCATCTTGAATATTGCATATATTCACCTTAGGTTGTGTTTATCTCATCTCTTTGAGAGACAAGTCTTGTATTTGCCTTTTGGTAGTTTGCAAGTAAGGGACTATATTCACTTTTGAAGGCCCGCGGGTAGTAGTGGTGGATTAGTAACCGTATAGGGTTTGATGTGGTCAAACTAGGTTGTAATCACCATTACAATTAGTGAATTGAGGTTTTTTTGTGGTGCACATAGCAGCCTGTGGTTTTTCCCCGTATGGGTTTCCACATAAAAATCAAGTGCCATTTACTTTCCGCATTGTTTCACTTGATTTTAGTTTTTAACTAGTTAGGGTTAATTTTGTAATATTGACTAATCTCGAAAATTGGTAGAAAGGGATTAAAATCTATTCACCCCCTCTAGATTATATTAGGACTCATTTATATTTATTTTCAAACCCCATATGGGGAGCTCAAGCAAAGAGAGTAAAGTTGCATGATCATGCATTGTGCTACATTGATATATTTCATGCCTCTTATTTAATTGCTTGAGATGATTGGTTTTACTTGCTTATATTTTTTTTCTTAATAAGCGTGCTTCATTGCTATGCTTGCAATCCTTGTCATATTTGTGCTCAAACATGCATTTTTGGACTAGGAGATTTACTTTAGGAGTACCTTTTGAATGACCTACAATTGATCTCCATGACATGATGCTTCATTCAAATGACATGCTTAAGATGAAAAGTGTGAAATGGTTGATTGCATAATTTTGAATGCAAAAAATGTGTGTGCTAAGCAATGATGAGACTCCAATAAATAAGGATCTTGTATCCATCCCAAGGATTTTAAAAATCCAAAGTCTCTCTTTCTTTATTAGTTGAACAAAGCTACTATCATATGGGTATCTTACCCGGAAAAGTCTAATAGGATTGTAAGGTCTCTAATTATTGATTGGCTTATTTCATAGACAAACCACATTTGGGGGTTTTGTTGTGAGGGTAGATTAGGGCCTCAAGACCTCAAGACCTCAAGAGAAGAAGCACTCCAAAGGTATATTTCTTAGTGTTTCTAGCAATGAAGAGAAGTAGTTGCACACACACACAACACTTGCACAATTCTTATTCTTGTATGTGTTGTGTCTTTATTTTGTGTTTGCATTATTGATTATTTAATCTCTCTTCTTGCATGTGTATATTGATTGCATCCTATGATTTTAAAATGTTCATCATGTTAGAAATAGGTTGCTTTGTCCTTACCCTTCCTTACTCTTGCATTTGCTTGAGGAAAAAAGTGAGTGTGTTGTGCGCTGGTCACCAGCGCAAGCTCACCAACGCAGATCGCCCAGTGATCACCCAGTGGTCTGTCGCTGGTCGTGCACCAGTGCAGCCCTCACCAGCGCAGCCCTCACCAGCGCAACTTGTCCAGAGATTCGTCGCTGGTGTGGCGCCTATGTTTAGCGCTGGTGGACCAGCGCCTGTGCAATTTTTGCACTGTGCGCTGGTGATGTGCTGGCAACCAGCGCAAGCTGACCAGCGCAAGAGGTCATACCTGATGCTTTTTTGTAAAACGACATCACTCCACTAATGACCTCTATATATACATGTCTATGTTTTTAGGTTAGTTTCAAGAGTTCAAAATATCATATTTTTCACTTAGAATATTTTTCAAGAGAAAAATCATCAAGAACTCACCTTTAAACACTCAAACCATTTCCTTTGATCATCAAAGTTCATCTAGGATCATTCATGACCATTTAGGATTCATCCATGTATGGTTTTGCATCATCACATCTTCATTGGTAAGATTTTGACTAACTTCATCTAATTTTAGTTTCTTTCTTGTCAAGATATCTCTTTATCTTATTGTATGCTTTATGTTCACATGCTAGATACAAGATAAAGATTGTTTGTGATGAATATGATTGAGTGTTGTATTGTGATAGCTATATAGGTTTTGTTTAATCTTTATTAGCTAAGCTTTATGATATGTCATTTAGCTTTTGATATCTAGGATTGATTTCATTGATATATCATCATTCTAGGTAAGCATATAGAGTTGCCTTGCTCTTGTTGCATTTTGAGTATTTCACATATTCACTTAGGTTGCATTCTCTTCATTGAGAACTAAGTCTTGTGTTGCTTCCGGGATTAGGTTGCATAAATCACAAGCATTAGGACTAGGTTCACTCATACAGGGATTAGGTAGGTGTGTGATTACTTCCGGGATTAGGTTGTAATCTTTCTCACACTTAGTGGATTCGAGGTTCTATTGTGGCTCACTTATTAGCCCGTGGTTTTTCCCGTGAGGGTTTCCACGTAAATATCAAGTGTCATTTAATATTCCGCACCATATTACACTTGCTATTTTGTATTGACTAGTAAATGGTATTTTCGTAATCTTGCTTATTAACGAAAATTGGGTAAAATTGGATAAAATCTATTCACCCCCCCCCCCCCCCCCCCTCTAGATTAATATTGAATACACCTAAATTTGTTTCAGGGTGCAAAAGTCGCTCAAGTCTTATTTTACTTATAAAGTTGGATATAGTTGCTCTTTAAATTGAAATGCTTAACATATATGTCCTTGCCTTATTCCATGACAAAGGCTGAAATTGGTTTGAATTCTTTTGGAAACCTTTGTTGTTTGCTTTTCCAAATACCATTGTTTTTGAGTTTGAATGCAACATGTCTTGCATGCAACGCATCTTTGTCACACATTTTCTTAAAATAAAACTTCTTGAATCTCTCTTACTTAATTGATTTGCATAAAGTTGCTTATATGATTATGCATATGTGTTTGTGCTACAAGCTCTCCTTGCTAATGCTTACCTATTAGAGGAGACTCCCCTTGCCTATCTCATGAAAAAAAAGGGGAGTAAGGTTAGGGAGAATTAGTGCCATCTTTGGCATCACATTTAGGGGGAGTTGAGAGAGAGTAACTCATGTTGGGACATTGCATTTAGGGGGTGTTGCATTGCATTGCATGATTACATTATTTGATTGTATTGGTTTATTTTGGCAATTGCAATTACTCTTGTTATAAGCACCTCTTACACACTTGTTCTTGGAAGGTATCTTTCTTGTTGATTGTGTGTAGGTTGGATTTTTCTACAAGCTTGGGATTGACTTGAAGATGTTCAAGACTTAGACTAGGAGCTTTATTGTAATGTCGAAAAATTTTGTTGACCAACCAATTTTTTTTGTTTTTGTGAGGTTGCTATGTGAGTAGTGGTTTTGTCACGAAATAGCCAAAGGGGGAGATTGTAAGTGCCTCACTTTTTGATTGGCTTATTGATCAGACCATATTTACACCTATTTGAGGTCCCCATTTCCTATTGTTTGTACTTATTTTCGAGCGTATTTTTGTATATAATGTATTGTGTGACTTTTTTGTAGGTTATTCACCATAAATAAGGTATTTGAGCTTAATCGATGAGTTTTGGAAGTTAAAATGGCTGAAATGAAAATGGCTTGTGCAGAACACCCAATTTTTGGGGGCCATATCTCTCTTCTTAGATTGAAATAGGTTTCGTGATACCTATATTTGGAAAGCCCCAGATGTCTTCTTTCCAACGGTTTTTACAAAACACGATTCCAGTATCTCTAGAGGAAGTTATGCTTATTTCCATGATGGTGCGCAAAGATGGAAATGACTGAAATGTCATAACCGATGTACACCCACCCTACGTACTGCGGGTGAATAACGATTTTACTCCAGAATGTCTCTGCTTCTGATCCGCCTCCAACCAGCTGTATGTACATCGGTTGTACAGTGGTTCGGAGGCGACTAGGCACCAGTTTTGTGATTTTTGGTCGATTTTGAAGGGCAATCTTGTCCTTTCACACCCCATTCATGCCCTAACCTCCCAACTCTTTAAATACCCCAATTTAGGGTCTGAAACTAGAACTTCTACACCTCCCACACTCCAAAACCGAAACCACGCCCTTCTCTTCATCTTCTTCCTTCTTTCCCCAAATAAGAGAGAGCTTCAAGCGCCCATGCTCACCATACATCTCCCCCACCCTTTTTACACTACATCTACCCATCTAGGAGTAGATTACCAAGAAGAATGGAATGGTCTTTGGACCAAAAATGAGCTAGAACTCAATGAGAGCTTGGAGGAGCTGTCTTCAAGGGTTGTCTCCTTTAAACTCATTTCTTTTTGTATTTCTTGTTTTCTTGGATGTAATCACCAATTTGGGAATTTTGTAAACCTACACTTGTGCAATATATGTATGAATGTTTCTTAAATTCTTTGGGTTTTGTTTTACTCTTTGCTAAATCCATAATTGTCTCTCTTATTGTGATACTCATGTGTATGGAGGTCCAAAATTGACATGTATGCATGATTGAGATTAGGAGTAGAGTAATTTAGTATCCCATAATTGTTTGTATGTTGATGGGGGAACCAAAATTACTATGTTTAGAATGATTTGAGTGTTTTGAGTATTAGCTCCAAAGAGTAGGAAAAGCTTGGTTGATTATGCATTCACATGCTAGATTAGGCTTGGGTTCCATATTCTTGTGCTTAATGGGTCTTTTTAGTAAGACACAATTGCTCATCTTATGGCTTGGGTTGGGTGATGAATTGATTTTGGTGAATTTCTTAATCAAGATAATGAACCCTTAACTTGAATTGAATGTTCTTAATGATAACAATCAACTATTTGCACATTGTTGTTTGGTGAGCTTGTCCCATTTTTAGCCATCCATCTTAAGGAGATTTGAGAGATAATAAGAGAGCTTTCTCTATGAGAGCATTGAACATTCACGAGATTGGAGACCGCCGTAATAGTATAGTGGTGAGTACATATCAGATTGACAACCGAAAAAACCCGGTGTTCGATACCCGGTTACGGATGGGGTCTCCTTTCTATCTATTTTGTATTTCTCTCTTTGTGTTCTTGTCTCATCTTTGATGTGTACTTTCATTCATTTGGGATTTGATGTAAACCTAGCATTGTTGCCTCTTTTATTAAATATGTTTGTTGATGGTTGAGTGGTCATTTGAAGTGCTTAATGTTTTTGAGTGGTTAGCCACCACTTGAATGAACCTTGGTTGTTCTGTGAAGGATCGAGAGGTGAAGCATGCAATGTGCATGAGTAGATTGGTCACTACATGTAGGGTAAGGTAGAGATATACGAGGCTTTTGCATGTAAAGTCGCTATATGTGTCTCATTGTTCTTAATGAACTCATGTGCAGTTCAGGTAACCATCTGTTGATAGGTTGGTGCATATGGGTATAGTCTTTTTTACTCGAGAGAGAATATTGGCGAGGATTAAGTGAGAACGGCTTTCAACATTGACAATGCATGTTTGTATGAAATTGTGTGATTGCTATGGTTAAGTCACTTACTTAGTGTAACCATTTATATGCCACATCTCTCACATCTATTCTATCTTTGTACATAATTTATCTTTTCATTGCAATATTTACATTTAATGCACACACACACACACCTCAATTCATATTTTCCAAATAAGCTAAGCTAGCGACAGTTGACGGATTCCATTTCCTTGCGGAACAATACCCTTGCTTGCATGCTATACTAGTCTTTTGACTCGTGCACTTGCGAGGTTGAATGTAAAATTCAAATCTTTTGATACACCTAAACGTGTCATCACTTATTTCGTTGACAAAATTACAATGGGGTTCAAATATAAAAGGATAGCTTAGGATTGAAGAATCCTCCCCAAATGCCAATAGACCTCATTGTAGACTTCAAGTGCTTCAAGGAAGGTAGCCTACTTGCCTTGACTCTTAATTAAAGAGATTTAGAATGCACATACACACATCTTATACATTTACATGTTTTGAATATCCTTGTGTGTTTCTTGTTTGATTCTTATGCATGTCATTCACTCACCTCACACTTGCACAACTTGCATATAGATTAGGTGTGACTTGGTGCCTTGAAAAGAGAAGTTTTTCTTTTACCGTGGTCGGTACCATTGTGTGTACCGCCGCTGGTGCACATGCATGCACCGCGGTCAAGTCAGGTGCAACTGCTGTTCTTTTACGCCATGTATACTGCGGTGGGTGCACCATGCCCCTAAAGCAGTCCCCACCGCATTAAATCTCAGCACTTGCACGCTTGGCGTACCGCGGCTCAGACACCCTGTCCGTACCACGGTAAACACAGCGGTTGTAGCGACCTTTGGTTTTCCAATTGCAAAAATGACACCACTTCACTTTGGGTCTTCTATAAATATGTTGCTTTCTCTTCTTAGACAATCTACAGCTTATAATTCATATTTCTTGAATGCTAGAGAGTGACTTGCAAGAGAAGAAAGCAAGATTTGATTTTTATCATCCAAAACACAAATACCCATCATCCTTTCATGGTTCTTATATCATCTAGCATCTTCTAGCTATGTTCTTCATGGGTTGAAATTACCTAAACAAATTATAGTTTAAAATATACCTAGGGGTGGTGAATAGGTGTATGTCCAAATTCTCGTACTTCTTTTCCACACAACTAATTTACACACACTTAGAGTATTTAACAAGTAGATTGTTTTACCAAGTTAATATGAATTCAATTAGACAAGTGTTAAAACAATACAAGTTAAAGTACGTAAAGAAACTAAAAGCACTAAAATCAACACAAGTGATTTTTATGTGGTAAAACCTCTGAAAAGGGAACATCCACGGGTTGATACCACAACCACCGGCAAGCAATTCACTATGACAAAAAGGAGATACACACTCAAGGCAATCAACACATGATATACTCCTCAAGCTATCAACTCCTAGTCTACCCTCGGGTCTAGTGAGTCACCTTGCCTACTTCCTATCTAAGATGTAACCAACACATCTCTAGGAATCAACTTTCTATCCAAGACGCTCACATATCTAGGAAGCTTTCATGCTTGTCTATCTGGATCCTCTTGATCCTAGACAAGACTTCTTGCTTAGTTATCCGAATCCCCTTTGATCTTAACTAAGACTCCTTGCTTGACTATCCGGACAACATGTCCTAGTCAAGTCTTCTTGCTCTAAACAAAACTTCACTCACTTTGAAAGAGATCGACTTCAACCTTTTACAAGGAAAAATGATCTAAGTGATGCAAATGATGCAAACACAATCAAATAGAGCAAGTAGATCACACAAACTCTATGAACATGCAATTAGAGAAACTAGATTAGGCTTTCAATAATCAATCACAAAGATATCTAGAAACCTAAGTATGTGAATCAAACAAGAACTAGATTAGAATAATAGAGATCAAAATCAAAATATCCTAGTTCTTACAACATGTGACTAAATGTATAAATCAACAATCAAGCTCAAGAACACAAAGTATTTCTAGAATCAAGTTCATGTTCTTCAAGTTTATCAAAAAGATTTTCATATGAAATCACAAAGGATAAACTTGAAAATCAATCAAACAAGTCTAAAATTGGAATCAAAGACATTCTAAACATTTTTCATCAATCAATAAAGTAGATCCATGAAGTTGATCATAAGAAAAATGTAAAGAAGATGATTACCATACAAATAGATGTACCACGAACTAAAATCAAATGACTGCGTTAAACCTGGACATCTTTATGACCTTGAAAATACTTGGGACTTGTTCCTCTCCTTAAGACCAATGATTTTGGGTTTTAAATCACTCAATTCAGAGTTAAAATGAGAAAGATATCACAAAATGAAAATTGTAGAAGTTGTGAACATTTCTGTAGAATTTTCGAATATAAATAAAGGAAAAAGATATGGAGAAGAGAAGGAATTCGACCACCTATGAGGCCTTTGCCACCTCAGCTCCCCATGTGAGGTGCGTGAGCCTCACGGGGCAGAGGGGTGGCTGGTTGGCCCGTGAGGCTCACACGCCCCTCACAGGAAGCACCCTAAATGGCCTTCTGCCATTCTTGCCTCCTCACGCTTCTTTCCCATTCTTCAGCCATATTCGGGCCTCTGAACTCTGAATCCGTCTTTGGATTATGAACCGTGACTCCCTTACACACAAGGACGACTATGAAACTTTGACAAAAGGTTGTGAATTCTACTCAATACATGACAAAGAAGACAACACATAGCGTAGCTTCCTAGTTTGGACTCAAAACCTAATGAGTGAGTAATCGAAATGACCGGTGACCACTCCTAAATAAGCACCCGCAATAGTACGGAGCTATGGGACTAGCACAATGATAAATAAGATTCATTCCACAATGATTGATGTATTGATTACCACAATAGATTGATTAAACTATTATTTAGACAAACAAAGATTTGATGATTGGATTACACTACTCAAAAGTAATTAAATTAAACTTACAACTAGAATGCAATTAGTGAAACTAAACAAGCAAACAAGCAAAGCAAAGTCAAACACAAACAGGTTATTATATTACTTATGGGAAATTAGGCTAAGACCGTGAATCCACCTATCCAATTCTCATCAATTTTAGGCACATCATTGAAATAAAGTATGCAAGTGTGTGTAGATTCGTGATGCCCTTAATTAGTCTCTAACCTCTCTCAAGTGATAGAGACAATATAAATATGCACCAACAACCTATTTCTAAATGGTTATTTGAACTACATACAAATTCATTAAGTTTTATGGCACACAAATGAATCCTAGAAGCTAGCATCGCATATCTCTATCGTACCAACTTCTATCACTCATTTCATCGAGCACGTTGTGTGCTTCTCCTCTCGGTGCTTCACACAACAACCAAACAATTACAAAATGCTAGCTAGACATTCAATAATAATTAAGAACATGAAATAAGTGTACACAACACAAGCAATAGTGATAAAGTGATGGCCTTTATTAATAATTCATGGAAAAGGCTTCATCTTGGCCTTAGCCAAGAAAGTTTTAGTTCATAATACAAGAAATGGCCATACAAGATGTGTAATGAGTACAAGCCATAAATGAAGACAAAAAAATGTAAAGAGAGAAAGGATTAGAATAAACTAAGTTGAAGAACTCCTCCTCTCTTGCTTGGTTGTGCTAGATTTCTTCTCTCATTGACTTTTTTTTGCTCCAAGGTGTGATTTTTATGGTAGATCTAGGTAAGAACATCACTCTAGGGATGACCATCACTCTCGGAATAGAGAGTAGTGATACTATCGATAATGTCAAAGCCAAGATCTAAGACAATGAAGGAATTCCTCCGGATCAGCAACGCCTCATCTTCGCCGGCAAGCAGCTTGAAGATGGACGAACCTTGGCTGACTACAACATCCAAAAAGATCTATCTCTTACATTTTAGAGTGAAGTCTGAAGAGAAAAACACTGTCGTTTAATTTTTTTAATTTTTTTTTTAAAACAGGCTAGGCATTTGACTCCGTTAGCCGATTTGACCGATTAATCGGCAATTTGGCCGATTAATCAATCACCGACTAATAAGACAGATTTTTGCCATTTTGTTACAATTAGCTTCTATTTTGTCTGGATCTAAATATGATACTCTAAATATGCTCATCACAATCCCGAGCAAAGAAACTATAATCTCATGAACAAGATTGGGGGAGCCAAATTCATGATCACTCTTATTTCATTGGCACACACATGTACAATCTTTTTCAAGTGCATGATCTCGAATTTTCTTAAAATTTAGAATGCAATATTGCGGACATTAACTAGATGATTGAAAATAATTATGATTAATTTAACCAACCCCTCAAAGGATTGTTTCATGGGCCTTTAGCAGGACGTGGAATACTAGGGTAAACAATGATTAAGAAAATAACGACAAAACTCACTGTCACTGATCTGTATGATCGAGCAAGGCGTTTTAATTAAGACTTGAAAAAAGAAAATAATTAAAACAATTAAGAAGCTTAAAACACAAATTAAACGTCTTACCAGGAGCAGGAGGACTCTCTCTCAGACTTGCAGACTTACGATGCAAACTGGGTTTGACAGTCCCACTCTGTCTATCTGAAAGCTCCCTTGCAGCCACCACTTCCCAGCTGGTTAGCAGAACCAAAACAACCATCACAAATATCATCCAACCGATTGAACATTTTTTAAAACCCATTCTGTTAATTATAAATTTCATGCATAGATCAAGCATATATATAGATAACAGCATATGAATATGTGTGTATGTAAAATATATAAAAGTCAAATAAACGTAGTTAATTTCCTTGCGTGTTCCTTTTATATTCGAAAATCCTACCTAGTGCAATTTTCAGTCAAAGTCTTCCTGCAGCTGATAATTGGTTCATTGAGAACGCGTAGTTGGAAATTTCTATGCGAAGTATGTGTAGTACTAATATTTTTTACTAACGCGTAGTTGGAAATTTCTATGCGAAGTAGTACTGATATTTTTGACTCACTAATAATATGAAATTGAATCTTAAAAAAAAAAAGTGAAATTATATATATATATATATATACAGTCCCGTTCATATCAATGCACATTGATGTAACTATATCAGTAACAATGCATGTGGACAACTGATTATGGAGAAGTTTTGACAAATGCATGCACTTTGCACTTTGAGTCAAAGTATGTAAATCTAATGGTCCACATCTAACGTACCAATAAAATTATATCAGTGCGCACTGACATGAACATTCCTATATACATACATATATATATATATTATTCAATGGGTGGTTCTCACCTAAGGGATTCCTTATTTTAATTTCAGTATGAAATCACATCGATTTTAATTAATTTTTAACTGAAATTTTTTGTGGATGATAAGTTAAATGAAATCTACCTATGGATAAAATTTGAGAATTTTTTTAACACAAGAACTATTTATCTTGATTTTTCCTATATTCCGTCCATTTTTCTAATGCTTTCTTATTCAACAAAATCAGGATAAATGAAAATCCAAACTTATTCGTTATTTTAATATGTAGCATAAAACCAATCATTCTAACCCGCTATCTTTATTTGATATTATTTTTAGTAATTAACAATCTGATTTGTTTAAAGAAGAAAAATAAAAACCGTAAAACTAAGAAATTTCTTAGGGAATGATCAAATATAAATAAGCATATATAAAAAATACCCCTAACATATATGTTACAGTTTACCAGTAACATATATGTTATGGGCATTTTTTATCTTATGAAAACTTTAACAGCAAAAATATTAAATATAAGCGAACACCAGTTGGAAAACTTACAATAAATACATATGTATGTATGTATGTATGTATGTATAGGGAGGTTCTCTAGTAAGGACATCCTAAAATTGGGTGTGGGTATTTGTTAATATAGGGTTGTGTGCCCACTGTGAATGTGTGGCTGTGGTTAGAGATCCTGAAATTATAAAGTAAGGACAGTCCTGATTAGAGAAGTACTCTCTCTCTCTCTCTCTCTCTCTCTCTCTCTCTCTCTCTCTCTCTCTCTCTCTCTCTCTCTCTCTCTCTCTATATATATATATATAAACTTAAATAAATCTTATATAAATCTTCATTTTACTTCACCATATTATACCGTGAACCACAAATGGGTTTTGTTTACACGTTCAATTTGTATAAATAATAGAGGAATTATCATTTTGGTCCCTATATTTTTACGAAATATCTGTTTTTTTTTATAAATATATTTCTTATTTTAGAACTAGTGGTCTCTATTTTTTTCCAAAATCCATTAATTTGTTTCCTCTGTGAGTCAACGTTAGTCAAATATAACGGTTTCAAGGGTATTTTTGACTTTAAACAAAAAAAAAAAAAGATACCATATGTCAACGCGAAACAATAGATAACAAATTTTTTTAAGGGAATTATCATTGGTTCCTATGTTTAAGCAAAATATCTATTTTTTTTTTTTAACTACTTTTCCTTTTTAGTGCCCGTAGTCCCTATATTTTCCAAAATCCATCATTTGGTCCCTTTGACTAAATTTTTAACGGTCAGCACTCAAAGAAAAAGCAAAATGACATTTTTACCCTTGACCATTTATTTTCTTCTAAAAAATAAAATGATAGAAAAGAAAACCCAAAAGATCCACCTTGTTTTTATTTTTCTTTTCAATTTTTTGGGTTTTTTTCTTTTTTTTTTCCCATTTTTTTTTTTTATAATTTGATCACCGCTATTCATATCTGAGATGGAGGGTGGAGATCAATCTACCTATTTTTTACAAAAAATAAATAAAATTCTTACATAAATGGATCTCCACCGTCCGTCTACGATTTGGACAATGGAGATTTATAACTTTTTTCCTTTTATTTATTAGTTTTATATTATGTAAATATTTTTAAAATTTTTGTTATCTATTGTTTGGTGGGACCAAAATCCCCCCCCCCCTCCCCCCCCCCCCCCCTTTTTTTTTGTTTTTTTTTCTTCCATTTTTTTAAAAGAAAATAAATGATTAGGGCTAAAAATGTCATTTTAATTTTTCTATGAGGGTTGACCTTTAAAAATTTGGTCAAAAGGACTAAATTGATAGATTTTCAAAAAAAAAAAAAATAGGGACCATGGTCACTAAAATATGAAAGATAGTTAAAAAAAAAAAACAAAAAAAAACAAATATTTCACTAAAACATATGGACCAAAATTATAATTACCCTTTTACTTATAAAAAAAATTAATTTTATTATTTTATTGAAGTCAAGGGTACAACTGTCATTGTGCGTTTTCTATGAGGATTGACCATTAGAAATATGGTCAAATAGACTAAATTGATGGATTTTGAAAAACATAGGGACCATAGATACTAAAAAAAATGAAAGACAGTTAAAAAAACAGATAATTCAAAAAAAAAATATAGGGACCAAAGTAATAATTCTCCTAAATAATAATAATTTTATGAACCTTTAAATTAGAATATTTAAATGAGCGATAATTAGAGAGTACTAGTTTTATTAATACTTCAGCTAAATTGGAAGGTCTCCAAATTCTATCTCCAATTTTGCTATGAGAAGACTTTGAATTAATTGACCAGAGAACAAAAGTAAAGTAACAGTAATGCAAACTTTGAAAATTTTAAAGGCCTAAAAATGAAAGGGAACCACGATTGACTTTCTGTATTTTTGTTGGGCCATGAATCAATGAAAAATTAGCTAAAAAAAAAACCATGAAAAACTAATTATAAATGTATATTTTATACAAATAAAAGTTTTTGTGCATTTCAATAAAGGGTTAGCTGCTACACAGTTTCAGTCACTGAGTTGTTGTTAGTTATTGGATTTCAATCAAAAGATCTATAAAAATCAAATTTTTAAATTTTTAAAAAAATAATATGAAAGGGTAATTAACTGTTTAAAATACTATATATAATATAAACAAAAAAAGGGTCATTAACTGTTTAATCATATAGAGAGAGAGAGAGAGCAATATTTGATTAGTTTCTATTCGTATTTTCAGGTGGACAGGTAGTTCGAAAGCTTATAAATTCTGCTAAAGAACATAAGCCACGCGATAACCCATGGGATTTCCACTATTAATTCTAATAATGATCACAATTGATATTGCAGTTGTGCCTAAATAAAAATCCATAACGAATCGCGTGTTAATTTGTATGAATATATGCACATTAAATAAGCTGAAGCAGTGAGGAATCCTGAGGATTTTGTTATGCAGTTTCTTGTTTCGATATGTAATCAGTGTGGTCACAATATAAACTTTAGTAATATATGAATAAACGATACTTTTAAATTTTGCTTCAATTTTTTTCTTATGTACGGTTATAATTAAATTTATTTTATTAATATAAATGATATCTACATGACTACATCTGAATGTTAATGGTATATATGAGTGAAATTTTTATTACGTTAGACAGCATACACCTTTTTTTTTTTTTTTTTAATGAATATCAAAATTCATTCCAACACTGGAAAAGAAGCAGAAGCATCAGAAGAATATAAGGGTGTATTTGATATGGCTTTTGAAATAGAGATTTTATTAAGTAGAGTTTTAAATAAAAAGTTATGTGTGTATATATATATATTGTTTAGTATTCAATTAAAAATTGTTTTTAAGTTAGTAGATTATTTATCGATAAGTATATATATATATATAACTATGGAGAACATTTCAACTAGCAAAAGATCTAGTAATCTAGTATTTTATACCTACTGGCTAATACTATTACACATGTTGGTAATGTGAATTATAAAAATAAAATTAATAAATAAATAATTGATATATATATATATATATATTTACATTTGAATTAAATATGATATAATTATTTTTAATTTTTCTTTGACAATTGAATTAACTAGCTAATACTACTAATACACATGATGGACAAGTGAATTATATAAAAGAAATTTAGATATTTTATTTTTGTTGCTAAAAAAAAAAAGATATTTTATTTTTGTTTCTCTAACATTTGAATTAAATGTTATAAAATTATTTTATATTTTTCTTTGACATTTGAATTAAATATTGGTTTGATACCAATTAGAAATTAAAAATAAATAAAAAATCAATTTCCATACATTTTCATTTTTTTTTTTAAAAATCATAAACTTTTTAGTCATTATATGAATTCACAAGTCACAACAATATTTATATATACATAAGATTTCTGATCAAAAAATCAACAATCATTATCGATACAGTACTTGACACGTCGTTGAGGTGTATCAAAATATTTGAATTTTACATTCAACCTAGTAAGTGCACGAGTTAAGAGACTAGTATAGCGTGCAAGTAAGGATATTGTTCCGCAGGGAGGTGGAATCCGTCAACTGTCACTAGCTTAGCTTATTTGGAAAATACGAATTGAGGTGTGTGTGTGTGTGTGTGTGTGTGTGTGTGTGCATTAAATGTAAATATTGCAATGAAAAAATAAAGTATGTACAAAAGTATTTACAAAGATAGAATGGATGTGAGAGATGTGGCATATAAATGGTTATACTAAATAAGTGACTCAACCATAGTAATCACACAATTTTATACAAACATGCATCATCAATGTTGAAAGCCGTGCTCACTTAATCCTCGACAATATTCTCTCTCGAATAACAAAGACTATACCCACATGCACCAGCAACCTATCAACGGATGATTACCTGAGCTGCACACGAGTTCATTAAGAACTATGAGACACATATAACAACTTTCATGCAAAAGTCTCGCATATCTCTACATTACCCTGTATGTAGTGACCAATCTACTCATGCACGTTGCGTGCCTCACCTCTTGGTCCTTCACACAACAACCAAGGTTCATTCAAGTGGTGACTAACCACTCAAAATTATTAAGCACTTTAAATGACTACTCAACCATTAACAAACATATTTAATAAAATAGGCAATAGTGCTAGGTTTACATCAAATCCCTAATGAATGAAAGTACACATCAAATATGAGACAAAAACACAAAGAAAGAAATACAAAATAGATAGAAAGGAGACCCCATCTGTAACCGGGAATTGAACACCGGGTTTTCTTGGTTGTCAATCTGATATGTACTCACTACTATACTATTACGGCGGTCTCCAGTCTTATGAATGCTCAACTCTCTCATAGAGAAAGCTCTCTCCTTATCTCTCAAATCTCCTTAAGATGGATGGCTAAAAATGGGACAAGCTTACCAAACAACAATGTGCAAATAGTTGATTTTTTTTTCGAAAGGCAAAAAAACTTTATTAAAGTCTACAGCCAAAAGAATGAACATAGCATGCAGCCAAGAGCCAAAAACAACGACACAAGCAAGGCAAGCACAACAAACACGCCCTCTAAGATAGGGGAACACAGGAAAAAAACATAGAAAACACAAAAACCAACAGCATAAGCTGAACATTCAATTCAAGTCAAGTGTTCATTCTCTTGATCGAGGAATTCACCAAAATCAATTCATCACCCAACCCAAGTCATGGGATGAGCAATGGTGCCTTAATAAAAAGACCCATTAAGCACAAGAATAGAGAACCCAAGCCTAATATAGCATGTGAATGCATAATCAACCAAGCTTTTCTCACTCTTTGGAGCTAATACTCAAACACTCAAATCATTCTAAACATGGCATTTAGGCTCACTCATCAACATACTGAGAAGCTAAATTACACTACTCCTAATATAAATTACTCTACTCCTAATCTTATTCAAGCATACATATCAATTTTTACCATTCACACACATGAATATCATAATAAGAGGGAAAATTATGAATTTGGCAAAGAGTAGAACAAAACCCAAAGAATATATGAGCAAACATACATATATAGCACAAAGTGTAGTTTTATAAAATTCCCAAATTGGTGATTACATCCAAGAAAACTAGAAATATAAAAAGAAATGAGTTTAAAGGAGACAACCCTTGAAGACAACTCCTCCAAGCTCTCCTTGATTTTCTTGCTCGTTTTTGGTCCAAAAACCACTCCATTCTTCTTGTAATCTACTCCTAGATGGGTGGATATAATGTGAAAAGGGTGGTGGAGATGTATGGTGAGCTCCCATGGAGGAAAAATCTCTCACTTATTTGGTGAAGAAGATGAAGAAGATGAAGAGGGAGAGATTTCAGTTTTCGGGTGTGGGAGGTGTAAGAGTCCAGAAAAATGAGATAAAATGGGACATTTAAAGAGCGGGGAGGATAGGGATGAATTTGGGGTGTGAAAGGACAAGATTACCCCTCAATTTCGGCCAAAAAACGCTACTCTATCAGTTTTCAGCGCACACTGTTACGGAAATGGCCATAACTTCCTCTAGAAAATCTAGAATTGTAATCCGTAAAAACCATTGGAAAGTAGACATCCGAGGCTTTCCAAAAATATATGACAAAAAACCCAGTTCGATCTGAGCAGGGAGATATGGCCCCCGAAAGTTATATCATCTGCATGAGCCTTTTCCATTTCAGTCCATTTTAACCTCCAAAACCCTTCAATTATGCTCAAACATATTATTTATGGTGAATAACCTACACAAGGCTCACAAAACACATTATATACCAAAATATGCTCGAAAACGAGAGCAAATGATAAGAAATGGGTTACTCAAATAGGTGCAAATATGGTCCAATAAGTACTCAACCTCAGTCCTAAACTTTTTTTGAAACAGCAATTTATTAATAGAAGCCTCACAAGGCAAAACCAATACAATACAAACACAAAAACTGGCCAACGACAAAAGGCCAAACGAACCACAAAATAAGAGTGATCAGTCCTAACCTGATCACTCTTATTTTTATTCAGAAAATAATAAGTCATACATATTAAAATTTTCAATAAACAAACATGATTGATGCCCTGATGGTGCTTATTCATGCAGAAGGCCACTAATGATTAGTATAATCAATCTCCAATCGCCGACTAAGCCATCGGACCTTGGTCTGGAGAACTACCATTTAACCCGTGCACCTGAAAGATCAACAATGAATTGCGTTGTTCATCCAAGCTGGCATTTAGGAAGTTCATGTGTATATTATACCAAGTAAATTTTAATTTATTAGGAAAATTGTAACCTTAAAATGAGCCCGATACAATTGATATAATCAATTGTTATGTGCTATCATATATATATATATATATATATTGGAAGAATAATCTTCATTGAAACAAAAATACAACCACTCATATAGTCACATCATTTATATGTTCGTTCAATAAAAATTAATTACTACGTATGTGTTAGAGATACAATTCAATCCACTCAAGCTCATCTCTCCAGCTCAAACATCTCTGACTCAGGTGGTCAACAAACAAACCACACACAGGCTACGCCAAGACTGAGTTGTGCTACAATGCTAGCATATCCAACAAAAGGAAACTTTGGATAACAATTCTCACCAACTGATCATGATGATCAGATCATGATCATCATGATCGATCAACTAAGTTGGGCTCTATAAATTGGCAGGAAGTTCAATTCTCAGTAAAAACAGAATTGACAGATGGCAAGTTAATTGGCTGCCCGCATGTACAGGAAATATGTTAGAAGTCTGTTAGAGTCACACGACCAGGGACATCGCACTTAGAATTAGTTGATTGTATTTTTCTTAAATTGGGTGAATTGGTGGAACAGCTGGGTTGGTTTCTTTCCGAATAGGAGGCACTCTAGAGCTTGGTCTATTTTGTTCTATGCTACGGTGTGGTCGATTTGGGAGATGAGAAATCAGGTTATTTTCAAGGATAATAGAGCGGATGCGGAGCAGGTCTTAGAAATGGTGAAATTCAGAGTGGGTTGGTGGTTCAAATATTTTGGGTCTGGTACGAAGGAGCCGATTACTATTATTTTGTTAAATCTTAAAGACTTGTGTGTTTTTTTTTTTTGAAAGGCAATTTATTGAGAAAAGCCAAAGAAGGCAGCAAGCAAGGAACAAACGGAGCCAACCACGCGGCCCGAGCAAAGACCCAAAAGCAAGCTACAACAAGCAAAGCAGAACCCGCCACAAGCAGCTGCCCAAAAAAACCCAAAAAAGCAACAAACGCCCAAAAGAGAACACAACAAAACAGAAAAACAGCCCAAAAAGACCCCAAAACGAAACCCAAAACAAACAAGAGCCAGAACAAAGAAAACGAAAAACCAGGACAAGAACCAAACGACAAAAAACAAACCAAAACCAGCCGAGCACATCACTTCATAGACTTGTGTTTGATTACCAATCTTCTCACTAGTTCTTGAAACCTATTATCATTCACCTCCCCCCGACTTGCAATAATCTCTAACAACTCCCTTTTTTTACCGTAGAAGTTGAAGCCCATAGCCATACCCTTTTCAAGCACTTTCACGACTTCATCCTCGAGATTCCACTCCACATTGTTAATGAGCAGCTCATGATTACACTGCTTCATTTTATCACAGACTCTAGAACTCCTAAGAATCATATTGTGCCTTTTCTTTGAAGCACTACCTTTCCTCCCTCTTCTTATTTCCGGGGAATGAACTGAACTGGAAATGAGCACAGAACTATCAGCCTGCAAAAGGCTTGGATTGTCACTTGTGTGTTGACAGTAAGAGAAGGAAAACGCGGAGAATGGCTTGGATTCCGCCTAGTGGAGGTGGGATGAAATTTAATGTGGATGGTTCGGTGTTGGGGAACTCAGGTTTGGCTGGTATAGGGGGTGTGTTGAGGGATGCGGATGGTAGAGTGATATGTGTGTTTTCGGAAAATATTGCTGTGCAGGATCCTGCGGCTGCAGAGTTGCTTGCAATTCTGAAAGCTGTCAAGCTTTCTGAGTCGACCTTGTCCCTTCATGGTTGCCAATTGGAGATTGTAAGTGATGCCAAAGTAGTAGTTGGTTGGATCAATGGTGGGGGTTTGGGCAGTATTACTTTTGTTAATGTTATTTATGATATTTGGGAGATTCTGCAGAGACTGGGGAATATTGTGGTAGTGTTTGCTGGTAGGGCGTCTAATTATTTTGCTGATAGGTTAGCTAAGATGGGGGCTAATAGGATGGGTGATTTTGTGGAATGGAACACCATGGGGTAATCTGCTGTTTTTCTGTTTTGTTTTTGCGGGTGGGTGGTTCTCTTGGTCTGTGTGGCTGTTGCCTTGTGGCCTTTTGCCTTTGTTTGCCTTTGTTCCGTGTTTGGCTTTCTTAATAAGATTTACTATTCAAAAAAAAAAAAAACTAATTCTAAGTGCGGAAAACAATAAATTGCACATTGATTGATTTACGTAAGAAACCCAACATTGGGAAAAACTCACGGGCTATTGTGCTAGCCACACACGGTTCTCAAATTCACTACTTGAATGAAAGTTTACAACCGAGGTTGATTTCAAGTAAAACCATACTTGGTTACTAACCCTTCCACTCTACCCTACGAGCCTTTAAAAGCGATTCTAAACCTACTTGCTTATCCACTAAACCACTTAGTCACAAGACTTAACACTTAATGAAGAGAGCTCAACCTAAGTGAAAATCAAAGCCGTAAATGCTAGGTCAACACATTTAATGCTTAACTATTCATGAATGAACATGTCATATAAAAAACCTAGCTATAAAGGATAAAAACAATCCTAGATGCAATAGCTATCACAATACAACAACCCAATCAATCAATATAAAAACTCAACATAAAGATAAGAACTTAGTCTAGGTGCATACAAGTCATAAAAGAGCTATCTTGCTAAGTAAGAACACTAGAGTAGATGACAGTGGTGTTCTAACTTACCAAGTCATTGTGTTGAAGAAGATCCATGCAAGAATACATCCTAGATAAAGCTAGATGGTGATAGATGATGTTTGATGCACATAGAAATGGGTTTGGAGAGTTAAAGAAACAAGTTTGGTACTTTCTCTCTCAAGAAGCTCTCTTTCTCTCTCTAGGGTTTCTGGTGTAAAGAAGCTCAACAAAGAAGATGAGAAAATGAGGTATTTATAGAGAGCAAAAATGAGCTGAGCGAAAAGACGAATTTGTCTAGATACGCACCATTCGACGGTCAGGCCGCAGATCACACACCGCAGAATATGAACCAGCGGTCATAGGTTTCAGACGGCGGTTTAATTATGGCCGCCGATTGAAACTGCATATTTGAACCAAAGGATTCTGATATCAATCGGTGGTTTAATTATGGCCGCCAATAGAAACCACATATTTGAACCAGAGGACACTAGTTTCAAATGACGGTTTCATTCGGCGGTCAAGCCACTGATCACAACCGTCGTTTCACCAATTTGGTGAAACCAAAGGAGAAGAGAAGAGCTTTCTCCGACGAGGATCCTCGCACTTAACCAAACACATTAACATGCACGTGCAGACGTTTCTGAAAATTCTTCAGGAAACGAATTGCAGGGCACACTAACACAACCATAATTCAACAAAGAAGTGCAAGAGTGAAGTATGAGAGAATGCACACAAAGAAAAGAAACACAAATGCAAGATGAAAAAAAAAAAAAAAAAAAAAAAAACATGCATGTAAAGTAAGTGTGTAAGTGTGTGTGTGTGTGCGCGCACTAAGTCTCTTCAAGAAGGGCGAAGCACAAGTGATATACCTTTAATGAGTTCTTATGTTTGAGGGCTTGCAATCCAATAAGCTTAATCACGAACAAGAAGACCCTAAACTACCCTTACATGATAAACCCAAAAATGTGGTTTGTCAATGAAATAAGCCAATAAAAAAAGAGGACCTTTCAACTATAAAAAAGACATGCACGTTACCAAAACGGATATGTGCATGCAAGTATCTCCTCCATATATTGTTGAATTTAAAATAATTTTATTTTTATTTTCATTTTAATTCTGATTTTATTGTTTAGTTATAGTATATTTTTATTTAATTAAAAAACTATATATATTTTATTTCTAAAAGGTTTTTAGTATATTTTTTTTCTCAATGTGTTTTAGTTCAGTTATATAGAAAATCACTTAATAATCATATTTCATGAGATTTAATCAAATCAATAAACAGTCAACTAATAGTAAGGGTTTCAAAGGGAAAAGTGTGGAGAGACCCCTCCCCTTACATAGGAGTTGCATCATGGGTTGTGCTTGTAGAACCTAAGGGCCTGTCCTACAAGCGTTTTTCAACCTGTTTTCGTTTTTATTTTCCAAAAATGATTTTGAATTCACATTCGGTAACCGTTTTTCATTTTATTTTCAAAATACAAAAACAAAATGAAAAAAAAAAAAACAAAACTAGTGTTAAAAGTAGAAATTTTGAAAAACAACAAAAGAAGAAGATGTTTTTCTTGAATTTGTTTTTGTTTTCCATATGAAGTGGGTCCCATATCATTAAATCAGTGGGCCGCATATCATTAACATATATTTTATTTTAATAAAACTTTGTTTTATCCACCAGCCTTCTTTCATCTTCTTCGTCTTCTCCACTCTTCTTCCTCTTCCTTCTTCATTCTTTCTTCTTTCTTCTTCAAATTGAAAAAAAAAATGCAGATTTTTAAAAAAAAAAAACTTTTTATTCTCCTTCTTCGAAGATTTCGACATCACTGCTCTTCATCTTCTTCTTCGATCTGCTCCTTCATGGCTTCTTCTTCTTCTTCTCTTCTTCTTTGCCAATCTCTTCCTCTTCCTCGCCACCGATCTAGTCTTCAGTTGGTCTTCTCCTTCTTCTTCTTCTTCCTCCTCCTCCTTAGCTAATCTGGATTCTGGATCAATTTTTGTGTTAACTTTTGTTTGATTTAACAAAAATTAAATCCAAAATTAAATTAATTAGCTTTGGGGCTTTAATTTTTGTTATGTGATTTCTCATGGTCATGGATAAACTCATCCAATTTGCCCTTAAATCTATGCGTTCATCTAGTAATATTACATGGAATCTGATTTCAATGAATGATGTTAAAAAAAATAAAAAAAATTGTTTAATTTATAAATTACATTACAAAAAATTTATTGGTTAATTATTTAATCAATTTGTTTATAATTGTTATAATATTAAGCAAAATGTAAAAATTGATATTTCAATTTTCGATAGTTTTTAGTTAGTCTACCAGACGTGTTTTTCCCGTTTTCATTTTTAAAATACAGATTTCAGTATATGTTACTAGACGCGTTTTCGGATTTCGAAACTGAAACCAGAAACACTGTTTTCATTTTCATTTTTCTTTTAAAAAAACAACAACTGAAAAATGCTTATAGGACGGCCCCTAATTTTGCCAAATAGAGAACAAATATGCATTTATCTACTCAAACATCCCCTACCCTTAAAATTGAATTAAAAAAAAGGTCATATCATCCTTAGTTATTAACATTTTAAAATAAAGATAATTTGTTATAAAAAAAACAATTAAATTAAATAAATCAAAGATAATCAATTTTCAATGGAATATGAATTAAAAAACAATTTTAATATGGAAAAATTAAAACAATTTTTAAATTTTAAACTATCTTCATTTTAAAATTATTTTTTAAGAATCTTTTTAAAGTAAATAAATTTTTTTATTTAATCCTCATTTTTTAATTAAACTGTTTTTTTTATTGTTTTTTAAATTTATATTTATAATAATAAATTGTTTCTCAATTATAATTATTAGTAATATCTTTTAATTTTTTTAAATAAAATATTATCTTGATTTTTAAAATTTAATAACTAAGGGCAATATAGTCTTTTTAATAGTTCAATTTTAAGATAGGGAATGTTTGAGTAGATAAATGCGTTCTTTCTCTCTAGCTGCATTTATTTTAAACTTCAGGAGAGGTCAGTCTATTTAGCCAAAAAAAAAAAAATAATAGTAGGGGATTTTATGATTTTTCAAACTGGATGGTTCGATTTGACATTTCATTAAAATTCAGGTGTTATTTATAATTCTCTCTAAAAAAAAAATATGTGACATTCAAGATAATTAATATAAAAATAAATATAGAATCTGGTAATAATGAATGAAAAAAAAAAAAAATGCAACTGAAGTTGGTGGGAGAGGGGTAATTTTCTAATGAGAACTTTTTACAATACACACTTTAAGCACCTTTGATGAAATTACATGGAATATATTGAATTTTGATTTGATTTTTTGTATGGATGGTGAAAACATTGAAATACATTTATGGAAAAAAAAAATAAAAAAAATTCGGATGCAAGAACTAATTTTTTCCAATTTTTTTGAAGATAAAACATTAAAAAAAAATAGAGAAATATAAGAAAAAAATAGTTCTCAAATCCAAAAAATTTCAAAATTTTTATCAAACGTGTATTTTAATTTTCTTAGGATGCATACAAAAAATCTCATCGAAAAACATTTGATTACATACAATTTCATCAAAGATGCTTAAAGTGTGAATTGTAAAAGTCATCATTGGAAAATTTCTATATATATATAGTAGCCAAGTGATTTGAATTTAGATTGCTGCACGTTCCTTGAAGTTCATAGACCTAATTCCACTACCACTGTTTACTTTTGTTAACTTCTTTTTGGTCGGTATCATCCTTGCGTTATATAATCAAATTTAAATTACGCGGCTACATAGTAAGAAAAAAGGAAAATAAAAATCTTTAAGTAATGATCGAATTTATGGAAGGGGACAGACTCGAACCTATATCCTTTTGGTGTAGGTGTGAAAGGCAAATCGCTTGACCAACCTCATATTGTCTAAATAATGATCAAATTAAACTTTAAGAGTTTAAATATTACAAAGTAAAATGAAGGAAATTTATTATTAGTCATTATATAACATGTCTTGAATTTAAATTTCGCTCCTAATTATAAGATAGAGTGATTTGATTTAAATTTATTAAAATCATAAAAATAAAGAAGATTCTTTCATATTCTTTTCAAATTAAAAGTTTAGATTTTTACCAAGCACAACTAAGCTCGTTCCCATTTCTTTTAGTCTGTGCACTTCCACAATATTCAAAAGATGGTTTACTGGGGTTTTGGGGCCTTCCCTCCTGCAAAATAGAACAAACGTGGGTGGCGGTGTACACGCTCCGACCAATTCAAAAGAGAACTTCCTAAGGCAATCACTAAGGAAATAACACAACTATTTAAGAAAAAATGCAAAAAAATGAGATCCCCCATTTCCTAGTGAAATGTGATATTTTTAGAGTTCTGAGATTGTAAAGGAGGGTACGGAGATAATTTCGTATGTGGAAAGGCCACTTCCCCACCATTCTTTTCACCTGCACATGTCGAGGATATGGCAGATAATGCTAGTTCAATTCATCATTTGCTCTTCTAGCTCATGTTAGCAACAGCAATACCAATTGCATCAGTAACGGTGGTCACCCGAACACTTCAAATGATGAAGATGGAAGTTGTAATCTAGTACGAAAAAGTGTACCATATCAAGCTGGGCTAGCTTTATGTGCTAGCTTGACAATCTTGATAAAGTAGGTACCAGTGAATACATCAAGCTTAATTAGCAAGCGTGAAGTTGGATAAAAAGTTAGTTAGATAGTTAAGAGTCTGATGTAAACTATTTGTCTCAGTTGAAGAAATGTGTGAGAGAATATTATTAATTGTAATAAGTAAATATCACTATACACTCCATTTTAAAAAAATTAATTACTGTATATGACAATTTTATTCCGATGTTACCACCACCAAGCTGGAGAAATTAGAAACCAGAAGAAAAGATATTCTGTTGTAAGAACAGAGAATGTATGTGAATATTTTTATGTATTTTCCTTGAATGTACAGAAGATACTAGATAATGCTTATATAGTTACATTCAATGAATCTGGACAATTAAGATATTTTGCATCAATAGATGCTCACGCAAAACTTGCTTTTTCATCAGCACCAACCTCTGTTTTCCATTTGTAACAGAATTGTTGACTTGGCATAACTGAATCTTCAATTCTGTTATGCTGAAGCTGACTTGGCATATTTAAGTTATCAATTCTGTTATGCTGATGCTAACCGGGATCAATATTAGTCTTAACACAAGCACCATTAACAAAAAAAGAGACTTTTTTCTTTTTTATTTTTTATATAAACACTGACTGTTGTTCATGAAGAACACACCTCCAATTCTGATTTTGTTTTCAAATTCTAGGGTTTCTAAATACCCAAAACTTTTAATGGAGGTTTAGGGTTTATCATTTTTCTCATTAAATTCTAGTTTTTATTTATTTTTATTTTTTTTTTATTATATATATATATATATATTTAGCGCTTCAATCTTAAAAGTGGAATGAAGAAAAAAAGACTTGTCAATTTCAATATTCAATTAAAAAATATATATAATTTTAAAAAAATTGATTTTAATTTTTTTTTTTTTTATGTTTTTATGATAGAGTGTTTTGGAAAAAAAAAAGGATTACTCTTAATAAATTATCAAACTTAATTCTATGCTAATAAATACATTTTCTAGAAAGGGTTATTTTACCACCGTCCAATGTAGTTCAATGATAAATGACACTCATCCAACCACGGGCGAAGCTAGCTCTAGAAAACAAAATTTGAATGATTTTAGGATAAAATTAAAATTAAGTGAAACATGATATTTCTCTATTTAGTCAAATATTAAAAATAGGAATTAAGAAAAATTAAAGATTTAGTAGGTATTTAATTCCATAAACATTACTGTATGTTTTTTTTTTTTTTTTTTTGAAACAGCATCTTTATTAAAACAGCCACCCCAAACACAAGAACACAAAGGAAACCAAAGCAAAGGCCTGCGCTAAAACAGAGGCAAGATCCAAGACAAACACCCAAAAACACAAAAACAGGGAAAAAAATCACAACAACAGCACATTAAACACTGCTCCATTGTAACAGGTCGTCATCATCATCCTTCGAACCCTGCTTAGCAAGACCGTCAGCATAGGCATTAGACGCCCTAGAACAAAAACTCACAACCAAACCACCATGGGAAGTCATCATCTCTCGGATATTGTAAACCATATCGACATGAGCTGTATGTTTTTAATGTTTAATTCTTTAGTTCTCCGGATAAATTTTTTTTTTTTTTTTTAAATTAAGATGTTTTTTTAATAAAATATTAATGATACAGTTTTCTAACAATAATATCAACATTTTTGACTTTGTTTATAAACTTGACGTTGAACCTTACCTATATCTTTGATTTATTTTATAAACATGAGGTTGATATTCTACATGGACTTTCTTTTTTATTTTTTTATTTCGGCCGAAATTTCTGTCTTCACTCCTGCAACAAGAGCCGGTTAATTAAATATCATTTCAGATCTTAAGCGAAAATGTAAAATTAGTCTTCTCTTTTTTTAATCTAAATATAAATTACTGATCTTTAGAATAAGTATACCTTTGGCAATTGTCTCATCATTTGCCTAGCGATTGAGCTGGCTTGCATGCAACTAATCACAATGACAACATATTGATACAAATTACTTAAGTTTAGATATAGTGTTTCACGCATGTAATAATCAACACAGAATTCTACCGAATGTTACAAAACGGCTCTCCTATAGTCCTGCTTTGATCTGTAATGGGGGAGGTGCATTTAGTGCCATTATCATGGAGTAACCATTCATTAATTCATCTATTAAGAATTCTCAGCTTCAGATCTTTAGATTTTAATTTCTGTGTGGATCTTGAATTTCTTTTTGCGTTTAATTAAACCTGACAATGCATGGGTCGAATTCATTGGTCAAATTGTAAATGGATCACTCAAATTTTACTTGATCCAAACCTACCTGTTCGTTTATTGGGTTTGAAAATGAAAGTTTTAAACCTATTCATCGTTTTAATTAGCAAAAACCGATTCATCTAACCCGTTATCTTTTATCGATATTATTTTGTGATCAGTAATTAATAATTTGATTTGTTTAAAAGAAGAAAAAAAAAACTGTAAAACTAAAGAAAATTAAGAAAGAAAAAAATGAATACTCAAATATAAACAAGCATATAATAATGCAATTAAAATTCATATATTAAATTAAAAATAATTGTATATTAAAACTATTTTATAAAAATCCGCACAAAAATAAAGTTATCTTTAACTATATTTTTGTAGCGCATTTTCTCTACCTTTCTTACTCTGAAAAAGTAATGAAGTGAGCTATTTATTTGTAAAATTATGCTCAATTTCATGTCGCATAAGTGGCAATTCTGTCAATACCTCAGCAACAGGAAGACTAGAACTAGAATCAATTGCAGGAGAACGAACCGCTAATTATGAAACGAACTACGACGGAAAGAAAGTCCCACACCTATGAGTGCGCAATTATTACTTGATCAACCTCTTCATGTTATTTTTAATCTTTTTGATATGTAAATAGGATATAATAAATAATAAAAAAAACTGACACCGTTGAAACCACTATGGATCCCTTTGCTTTGGTTAACCCGATTTAATGTTTGAATAATACTATAAAACCCAAAATATTAATCCAAAATTCAACCTAAATGGTGTGTCGGGTGAGTAGTCGTCATCAACATATAATGTAGTGAATAGACAAATCACCTACCACATCATTTGAATTGATTTTTAGACTATTTTTTTTTTTCAATTGTCAAGCATTAGTGTTAATGTCTAACGCATGCCAATAGGGGCGAATCTCAACTAGTAGATAGACGAGCTTAAGGCTTAGGCAAATGACTTTCAGGTTAGCGGCTCGAATCCTACAAATGGCAAAAGCTTTCAAAAAAATAACTGGTCCCAGATTAATAGATATTGTCATAAAATATATATATATATATATAAAAAAAAAGGTTAATGTCTTACGCACTAAAAGATACATAACATTTAATCTAAATGTTGGTTCCGGTTGCAAAAAACAAACTAATATATCGGAGCACTTAAACTCAATTCAATTCCAATTACAACCTAAAAAAGAAGTTTGAATAGAAGAGAAAACAGATTACACTATTCTAGTGAATATTTGATAAGATAGAATAAGATATTTTTAAATTGATAGTTGGGTGATTGCTTCACTCCAAGCCGGACATGGTAAGTTGGTAACCATTGTTCATTAGAAAATAAAATAAATAACTATAAAGGGTAAATTTGGAATTACTAGATGTATACAAAGTAAATATTTAATTTTGAATTTTAGTTATGGGTTTAAAAACTAAATGGAGCACATATCACCTCTTAACAGAGCTGGTAGTGCACTTTCCTCCCACATAAGTGGTGGGGGTTTAAATCCCACCATGAGTATTTTACAAGAATGTGTGAGCCATGAGGAGTTTTATTCTCATATTGTAGAAGTAGTCATCTCCCCATTATGAGTGTAGATATCCGGGCTACATATATATTATTTGATATCGACAGGTCTCATTAATCCTATTGTTACAGTTCTTATAATACTTAAAAAAAAATAAATAATAAATAAATAAATGAACTAAATGGGTGTAGCAAATATTTTGTCGGGCGGCTCTTAGTACATACAATAGAAAATTTGGCAAACCTAAATCACAGAAACGTTGAGCAGGAGCTAGCGAGCTAGGATTCCTCACTCTTAAATTAATTGATACAATCATACAATCAATAACCACGATTGAGGATGCTTAATTATGGAGGGCCGGCTGGGCCGCTTCCCGGGGAACGACCTGTAGTACTGCCACCAACACCTGAAACAACAAACAATGAATTAATTATAAATTATCAAACTTAATTTTATGCTAACTAATATATATTCTAGAAAGTAGTGCTGGCAAAACGGGTCGGGCCCACAGGCTAGACCCAAGCATGTTAAGCTAGTGTGCCGTGTTGGGACTAGATGGCGCAGCCTGCAGGCCGGCCCAGTATGGTCCGCTAGGCTTGTGGACCTAAATTTTCTTTTTAAAAAATGAATTATGACGGGCCCTAATAGGTCGATGTGTTAGGGTCTGTCAGAAGTCATTTTTTCAATTTTTTTTTTTTAAATTTGAATTGATGGGTGGCTTTTGTAATTAACTAGGTGACCGTGGGGGAGGGGGGTAAAAAAAAAAATCCAAAACTTTTAAAAACTACATTTTTTTTTTTAATCTTTTACAATTTTTTCCAATTATACCCCAACCTAACATTTTCCTATAAATACCCCCATCACCCTCACCTCGTTCTCTACATTTTCTCTACTTCCCTACTCTCTTATTCTCTCTATTATCTACAATCTCCAACATCTCTCACTCACTCTTTCAACTATTTTGTAATTTATTTTATTTATTTAATATATTTTATACTATATACTATATACTATTATACTAATATACTATACACTACATTATATATTACATACCTCCCACTCTCTAGTCTCTACATGTTCTAAGGCTCTTACTTTAAGGTATTGTTTTTTTTTTTTTTTTTAATTTACTTTCATTTGTTATTTAATTATTAACTATTATTAATATGTTTATAACTATTGTTATTATTTGTTATGTTGTTAGGTATCCAATTGATTAATTAATTCAACAATCTCAACTCTCAAGCCTCCAATTTAAGGTTAGTATGTCTACTTCTCTACTTTTGTTATTAATAATTTTTTATATAGTAATTATTATTATTTAGTATTTAGTGATTAGTATGTGTGTAGTTAATATTGTTGTTAGTAATACGTTAATTTTATGTTTTATTTTTTTTGTGAATTTAACAACAAAATAATAATTAAAAAAAATTAATTCCTAATTTTTTTTCTAATTTTCGAAATTATTATTATATTAGAAAGATTATGTTTTTTTTTTTGTAGAGTTTAAGAGGAGAATAATAATTTAGAAAAATTAATTCCGAATTTTTTTAAAAATTTTTGAAATTAATAATATATTAGAATGATTATGTTTTTTATTTTTTATTTGATTTTTTTTTTTATTTTTTTTAGAGTGGCTAGAGTTTAAGAAGAAAATAATAATTTAGAAAAATTAATTCCGAATTTTTTTAATTTTTTTTTAAATTAATAATATATTAGAATGATTATGTTTTTTTTTTTTTTTTTTTGTAGAGTTTAAGAAATAAGAAGAAAATAATAATTTAGAAAAATTAATTCCGAATTGTTTTAAAAAATTTTGATATTAATAATATATTATAATGATTATGTCTTTTTTTTTTTTTTTATAGAGTTTAACTACAAAATAATAATTAAAAAAAAAAAAAACGTAGGACTGAATTGATTTCTAAATAATCTAAATTCATGTACAGACATATAGTTAGCATTTTCAAAGTTGGCATCATAATATCAAATATTAAGTTTGTGTACATATAATTGCATACTGTACTTTGTCCACAAAATTCTCAAAGTTACGAGTCCTACCAAGTAACGAGTCCTACCGTTGAATGTCTAGAAATTCTTCCATCTCGATGATAAAACACAGGTTTTAACAGCATCTCATCATGTCTCGAAACCAAAGATGCTGTTAAAACCTGTGTTTTATCATCGAGATGGAAAAATCTCTAGACGTTCGTTTACAATCTTAATTTTGATGATTATGATTATTAACTTGGTATCGACAAGTCATTTTGAGAATTTAGTGGACAAAGTACTCAATATTTATCAATGCAAAGATATTCAAGATTTTAATCTTTGTTATGCTTTGCAGTTGAACGCAATGTTCAGTAGAACGTAATGAGTGCAAACTTAATATGTTTTTTTTAGAAAAATTAATTCCGATTTTTTTAAAAAAAAAAATTGAAATTAATAATATATTAGAATGATCATGTTTTATTTATTTATTTATTTATTTATTATTTTATTTTATTTTTTTTAGAGTTTAACAACAAAATAATAATTAAAAGAATATTACTATATTTAATTGTGTAAATGTATAATTGTATATTTGTATGTTTAATTTGTTATTTGTAGAAATGTATAATTGTATTTGTGACATTTAATCATTTATTTAATTATAATCTTAGGAAAATGAATCTTGAAGACTTGAACTTGAACCCCAGTGACTATTTGCCGGACGAGGAGATCAACCGATTATTCGGTGAGTTCCCAGATACCGATCCCGCTAGTATTATGGGTGCAAGACATTCTTCCTCGACATTGAAATCGAGTAAGAAGAGGAAGAAGAAATCGACGGTGTGAGATTGCTTTAACCCTGAAATGGTAAAGATGTTGATGGTTATGAAGTTGAGCATGCCAGCTATAAGTATTGTCAATCTGTACTCACCAGTTCAGGTAAGGGAACTGGTCATCTCATGAGAAATAGAATAAAATGCATGGCTTCCAATGGGCAAGTCGATACAACTCGACAAACCCAACTGCAAAGGAACTAAGATGGTTCTATGAGTACATGGTAGTATGACCCCGACCGGGTAAGAGAGCATACAGTGTTGTACTGCGCTGCAACTGACCAACCCATAGGTTTTCAAGATAACCCCCATTTTTAATATTTTATTAATAATGCTTATAACCCCCAATATGTCCCTGTTTCTAGAAACAGAACTAAGAGCGATTTGATTCGTACTTTTCAAAAACATAGGACTTAATTGATTTCTGAATTGCAAAACATTTCTTTTTCAATTGGATTAACGTCCGACATCTTGAGTGAACGTTCAAAACATGATTATTTATGTGTCACTGGATATTATATAAACACCCAATGGATTTTACAAAAAAAGCTCATTGGTTTTTGTGTCATGGATTATTTATAGACTGCACAAAATATTTTTCAAGTTATTATGTCTGTTATACAAGATTATGACATTCATAACCGCATCATATCAATTACTTTGGATAATGCATCTGCTAACTCCAAAGCTATAAAATATTTCATTAATTCTAACATCCCTATTATTGCGGGAAAATTTTTCCTCGCCCGTTGTGCATGTCACATTATAAACTTGATAGTAAAATCAAGTTTAAAGGAAGTGGAAAGTCAAATCGACAATATTATGGGGGGCTTGGGTTGGATTATAGCATCTAACCAAAGAATTGCTGAGTTTGCCAAATTTTGTAAATCAAATAACCTAAAACCCCGTAAGTTCCAAACAGATATGCCGGTAAGGTGGAATTCAACATATTTAATGTTAACATCTGCTTTACCATATGCTTTAGAAATTACTAGTTTTTATAACCTGAACACTGCCAATGACACCGAACGTGAAAAACTCACGGAAGGTGATTGGTATGTGGCCACTGTTTTTATTGTATTTTTAACTGTTTTTTATGATGCTACTGTAGAACTTTCTAGGGTTTATTACCCCACATCTCCTCTTGCACTTCATAAACTTTATGACATGGCTGATTTACTTAGACAATATAGTGAAAATGTGATGGTAGCTTCCTCTATTGCTACTATGCAAGAAAAATATGTAAAATATTGGGGGAAAATTCCTCTTTTGTACGCCTTTGGTATTGTTGTAGATCCTAGGTTCAAATTTAATACTTTAGAAGTTTTTCCACTACTTTGGGTGAGGCTCTAGGATTAAGTGAAACAGATGTTGCTGAATATCTTAGTACACTGAAATCCCAAATGTTCGAGGTTTTTTATATTTATGAGAACAGGTACAACAACGAAACAGTGAAACCGGTGCCTCCTCAGCAACAATTCTAACAACAATCGAAGCTCATGAGGATTTTTTTTGAACAAGGCCACAACTTATCGCGCTTCAAGAAGTTCGAGTCCAAGTCAAAGTTAAGGTCAATGACAACACGTGGAGCTGAACAGATATCTGAGTACGGAGTATTCCATCACGGAGAACGATGATTTCACAAGCAATGATATTCTGAAATTATGGCGGAACAAGAGAAACATCTTCCCCATTCTATCGAGATTAGCATGTGACATCTTTGCTATCCCGGTTTCAACAATTTCATCGGAGCAGGTGTTCAGCATGGCCGGATGAATACTAGAAGAAAGAAGATGTTCATTGGCCCCCGATGCGGTGGAAGCTTTGACATGCCTTAAGGATTGGCAAAATGCAAGTTTGAGATGACAACATCAACTGGACAACGAAGTACTCATGGATGACTTCTCTAACATGACCATCGAAGAGAGTTCCGGTAGCAACCAGCTGGCAAGCTGATGTAATTGTAAATACTTAATATTTTTTTTTTTTCCGATTGCAGTCTTTTTTCCTTACCAAGTTTTTATCCCATTGGGTTTTTCTTGGTAAGGCTTTTAACGAGGCAATCATGATTTGTAATGTATACTTTTCACCACAAATTTAATACGAAATTACAAAAATATTATTCATCGAAAACTAATTAAGTGTTGTATGAAATGAAAAATGTTATATTTCATATTAAAATTATTACATTAATAATTATACAAAATTATTACAATGTATAAAAAATAATATTGTATAAATAAAACGTTTGAATTTTTTTTAAAAAAAAATTCAAGCTTGTTGGGCCTGGCCTGTTAAGGCCTTAACGGGCCGGCCCGCCACAGGCCACGTGCCCAGGCTAGGCCCACCCTTCCCCCAAACAAGCTGGCCCGACACGACCTATCTCCCTTACAAGTCGTGCCTAGCACGACCCATTACGCTAATGTGCCCGAGCCTAACAGGACGGGCCAGCCTGTTTTAACACCACTACAAACGAGTGAAAATTTCTGATCTGACACATACGAGTGACAATTTTGGCAGTTTGCATCTAAAGTCTCTAGAGTCTGGCAGTCTGCAATGGGGCGAAGCCGTGAAGGTATGTGCAAACTAGCTTATAAAAAAATAATAAATAATAAATAAAATTAAAGTTAAAAAAGAATTGAAAGATTCTGACATTTTTTTAATTAATTAAAAGTACAAATAACAGATGATTCATATGATATATATTAACATTGTTTGATATATATTTCACACAAATGGTTTAGTTTAATTTAATTTAGTTGAGATCATCTCCATAGATTCATTATTGTGATTGTTGTAAAAAAAAAAAAAAAAAAAAAGAAGAATTCATTACAATGATATACTCAATTTTTTTTATCGACACTCGAACACATCAAAGTTTCTTTTTATTCTCTTCATTCTCAATTCATTCCATAAATAAAAAGAAATAAATTTTGAAATACTTACTTCATTTACTAAAGTCTGAACAAGTATGCAGTATGTATTTAGTTTATTTCACAACAATTGTTTTTTTCTTTCTTTCGTAGTGAATCATTTTTTTGACATTCTTTTTAATGTTTTTAGGGGAAAAGGTCATTATATCTTTTTTATATAGGTATATATTTTTTATTAGAAATTTTTTATTGTAAGGTTTGTTTAAAAACCTTTTACTACCGCCTAATATGGCTAATTGGTGATAAATTATATTCATTTAATTTGACAATGTCTTAGGTGTGAGTTACCGCACTACAAGCTAGTGGTATACCAAAAATAATAATTGTAGTTAATATAGCCCACCCGAACACCTGGCTATGCCCATGGTCCGAAGTACTATTATATGTGAGTGAGGGACTTGAATCGAAATATATCTGCCAAATGAAATGAATTCTGGATACGTTTGAAATTATTCCAACTTGTTTTCGTTTTTTGTCAACATGAAATTGAACCTGCAAAACTTTTCAAGTGTATTATAATTTCCAGGAAGCACAAACTATCAGCCACTATGCATTTCGTGATTGACAATTGACTACTTGGAGTAAATTTCCATATAGAAGGTAATATAATACTTGGATTTCTGATTCTAAAGTACACCATTTACATTTGAAACATAAATATATAATTCGATTATATAATTTTATAAAGTGGGAATTATTCTACAACCCTGCTAGCTAGTATATAATTCAAGGAAGGTGGAGGTCGCCCCTGTCAAGTTTGCAGAATTCCAAAGTTTGCATCTTCCACTTGAATTTTCTCATTGTTTTGATCAGATTTAGGGCCGCCTTATTTGTTGACAAGAAGTTACTACAGGCCAACTTTCTAGGAAACGTAGAATGGGAACAAATTCAGTCTTAAAAAATGAGATACCTACAAAAAAGCTAAATATTGTGTTTTTTTTTTCCGATTATTTCAATCTCAGTGGATCCTTTGTTTTACTACGCTATTGAGATCGATGATGATAAAAGGTGCTATGTGTTTAACTTTAAATTGATGGGTTTTGATGCAGGAGATATTATTGAAGATTTTGTTGAAGACTTTTTATTTTAAAAATAGTATTGTAATTAATATCGATTATTATGTTTCTTTTTATTGTATATTTAATTAGGTAGTTAAATAATTTATGATTTGATTTTATTAAATCAAATCTTATTTCCTTATTAAATAGGTTTTTAATGTTTTAGGATTCTAGTATTTTTAATTTCCATTGTTATCTCAATTATCTCTTTTATAGGGGAATTGACAATTTTATTGCTTTACTAGTTATTTTAGGTTTCTTTTAGGTTTTTATTTTCCTATTTAAAGACGATGTACCCTAACAGGGATTTGAGTTTTTGATGATTAATAAAATTTGAGAGAGAACATCTCCTTTTATCCAATTTCGGTATCCTGAGTGGATCAACGAATTTGAAGCCTATTATTCTGGTATCTATGAGCAGATCAACAGATTAATAGTAGGGTTCGCTTCCGGTATTCGTGCGCGAATCAACGGATCCGAATCGTTTATCCTTTCTTTTATCAATTGTTGTTTTTGTTGAATTTTCCTCTACCTCAGTTGGTATTTAAGGCCTATTATTCTGGTATCTGTGCGCGGATCAACAAATTAATAGTAGGGTTAGTTTCCGGTATTCGTGCGTGAATCAACGGATCCAAATCGTTTATCCTTTCTTTTTATCGATTGTTGTTTGGTGAATATTCCGCTACGCCAGTTTGGTATCAGAGCCACCGAGTCTACCGTTGTGTTAGGCTCAGCATCCATGACCACAACCATCTTCCTCAACGCCAAAAATTCACCATCCATATTTCCAACAAAAAAAAAAAAAAAAAAAAAAAAAAAAGAGCAAAAAAAAAAAATTAGCGAGTTTGTATCAAGATGATGGGCTGCCGAATTCGAGGTCGAATTCTTTTATGCAAGTTTCTGGGATGAAGGTAGTCAAAATTCGAGGACGAATTTTCTCCAACCTGAAGAGAATGATGCAGGAGATATTATTGAAGATTTTGTTGAAGACTTTTTATTTTAAAAATAGTATTGTAATTAATATCGATTATTATGTTTCTTTTTATTGTATATTTAATTAGGTAGTTAAATAATTTATGATTTGATTTTATTAAATCAAATCTTATTTCCTTATTAAATAGGTTTTTAATGTTTTAGGATTCTAGTATTTTTAATTTCCATTGTTATCTCAATTATCTCTTTTATAGGGGAATTGACAATTTTATTGCTTTACTAGTTATTTTAGGTTTCTTTTAGGTTTTTATATTCCTATTTAAAGACGATGTACCCTAACAGGGATTTGAGTTTTTGATGATTAATAAAATTTGAGAGAGAACATCTCCTTTTATCCAATTTCGGTATCCTGAGTGGATCAACGAATTTGAAGCCTATTATTCTGGTATCTATGAGCAGATCAACAGATTAATAGTAGGGTTCGCTTCCGGTATTCATGCGCGAATCAACGGATCCGAATCGTTTATCCTTTCTTTTATCAATTGTTGTTTTTGTTGAATTTTCCTCTACCTCAGTTGGTATTTAAGGCCTATTATTCTGGTATCTGTGCGCGGATCAACAGATTAATAGTATGGTTAGTTTTCGGTATTCGTGCGTGAATCAACGGATCCAAATCGTTTATCCTTTCTTTTTATCGATTGTTGTTTGGTGAATATTCCGCTGCATCAGGTTTTCTCTTTGTATTCTTTACCGTCTTCATATTGTTTAGAATCTATTTTTTGGCTACTTGTCCATGTTCAAAATGATTGTGGGTCTTCGTGCTAGGTCAAAGTTGCTGGGATATATTGGCATATGTAAGACTCTTTTACAGTTTTATTATTGTTCTGTATGCATTCTTATGTTTAATGATATATATTTCACTTACATGAACTAACATCACTCATTTACTCTGCCCAGATGAAGATAATATTTGCTTCCTTTATATTGGTTATGGGGACTAAAGCATAGTGCTAGAAAAACGGGCCTGGATCAGGTGGGCCGCCCGGCCTGGCCTGTTTCCGTCGCTGGCCCAGGCCGGCCCGACACGCCGGCTTAATAGGCCCTAGCCTGTTAAGCAGACGTGCCATGCTGGGCCCAGGTGACGCGGCCTACAGGCCGGTCTATTAGGGCCTGCCAAAATTCAAATTTTCAATTTTGTTTATAAAAAAAATTGAAGCTCGTTAAGGGGCCCGTTAAAAGCCCATAACAGGCCAGCCCGCCCTGGGCACAACCTGGCACGCCCCAGCACAGGCCACATGCCCAGGCTGGGCCCACCCTCCCTCGAAATAGGCCAGCTCTACACGTCTTGTCTCCCTAACAGGCCGTGCCTGGCATGGCCCATTAGGCCAACGGGCCCGGGTCGGTCTTTTTTGACACCACTACTAAAGCATTTAGGGTGGTTGTGATTCTAGTGACAATATTTCTTATTTTCTACTCGATAAGGATATTTCGAATCTACAGATTGTTTACGGATAAAGCTAGAAGGATTATAGGCCAAATCGTGATTAATCTTGTACTTTATTTGTACGGCGGTCATGTAAGTTAAATTGCCATTTAATTGTTGATTTAAAACGATTCAGAACAATTTTTTTACCAAGCAATTTGGTTTCTGAATGCTTTATCTAATTCCTACCAATGTGATTTTTTTTCAAGGAAATATATTTAGGTGCCGTTTTTTTTTTTTAAATAAATCTTAATGATCTTAATTAATTAATAAGTCTTGATCGTTAAAACTCTTTCCCCCAAGCCATATTACTTGCCCTGTTTCATTATTTATAAATTAGATAAATATTCAGTGAAAGTAGTTTCGTTGTAGCCTAAATTTATATCATTAAACATACAATTATTTCTCAATTAACTGTTCATAACTTTGTGATTATAACAAATTAATAAGTAACTTGATGGTCTTTTTAGCAATTTGGAAGCATATGGTACGCATTTGCCGCAAAGAAAAAGTTGGATTGCTGGAAAAAAGATGATTGTCAAACGAAGACAGATTCAAAAAGCAATGAGTGGGGAATATTCAAGGATGCTTTTGAGTCTGGTATTCTGGAGGTGAATAAGAATTTTCTTGAGAAGCTATTATATTATTGCAGATGGGGCCTACAAAATCTTAGGTTTGTGTAAAAACTTTTCTTGAGGAGAGTTTGGGTGGAGGGTAGTAGTAACAATTAATGATCAAGTCTTATGTTCTGTCCTACGTTTTGACATATTGAAACTTGGTTGTTCTCTAGTAAATATGTCTTGAAATTTTAAGTTAATGACGGCCAACCACCGCTATACATTCACATTTGGTGTGGGTATTTGTTAATGTGAGACTGTGGGCCCTATATGAATGTGCGGCAGTGGCTGGACATATTGAAATTATAAAGTCAGGACGTCCTGACTAGAGAACCACCGCATTGAAATTACTGTCAAAATATCTTCAACTTTATTAACACATATTATTCTTGCTTTATAATATTTCAGTTGTTATGTCTTCAACTTTACAGACATACTAACAAAACAAACTGTAGTTCAGGCTTGCTTACTTTTCATTTGGATTCAACTTTTTGCAGTGGTTTTGGTCAAAACCTTGAACCAAGTAGCAATTTTTTGGAAAATGTTTTTGTGATTGCCATTGTTATTTACGGGTTGTAATGTTCAGCTTTTTATTGGAAATATACAGGTTGGTATTATTTACTTTTTTTTTTTGTATTTTTTTTCTCTCTCAAATTATTTCTTAGAAGCATATAAGATGAATGAAGATTAATTTTATTTTCTATATATGAATCATGCTTCTTGTGAAACAGATGTATATAAAGGATGCAACTAAAAAATGGAAAGAGAAGAAACGTGAAAAAGAGGAGAAAAAACAAGAGATATTAGAGAAGTGGTTCCTTTTAGAAAACTCTATGAGAAGCTACAAAAATGTATTAAGGAACACCAACTGAAAAACAAATGGAAACAAAAGGGAAATGTATTAAGGCCCGGCCTGGCACGCCCCGGCACAGGCCGGGCCCACCCTCCCCCCAAACAGGCCGGCCCAGCATAGCCTGTCTCCCTAACAGGCAGTGCCTGGCATGGCCCATTAGGCCAACAGGCCTGGGCCGACCTATTTTGACACCACCACTAAAGCATTTAGGGCAGTTGTGATTTTAGTGACAATATTTCTTATTTTCTACTCGACAAGGATATTTCGAATCTACAGATTGTTTATGGGTAAAGTTAGAAGGATTATAGGTCAAATCGTGATTAATCTTGTACTTTACCTGTCCGACGGTCATGTAAGTTAAATTGTCATTTAATTATTGATTTAAAACGATCCAGAACAATTTTTGTACCGAACAATTTGGTTTCTGAATGCTTTACCTAATTCCTACCAATATGATTTTTTTTCAAGGAAATATATTTAGGTGCCGTTTAAAAAAAAAAAAAAATCTTAATGATCTTAATTAATCAATAAGTCTTGATCGTTAAAACTCTTTCCCCCAAGCCATATTACTTGCCCTGTTTCATTATTTATAAATTAGATAAATATTCAGTGAAAGTAGTTTCGTTGTAAGCTAAATTTATATCATTAAACATACAATTATGTCTCAATTAACTGTTCATAACATTGTGATTATAACAAATTAACAAGTAACTTGGTGGTCTTTTTAGCTATTTGGAAGCATATGGTGCGCATTTGCCGCAAAGAAAAAGTTGGATTGCTAGAAAAAAGATGATTGTCAAACGAAGACTGATTTTCAAGGGAATATTCAAGGATGCTTTTGAGTCTGGTATTCTGGAGGTCATGGAGTGAAGTATCATTGGTTCATATATGTGACCGTCTCAAACCAGTTGTCTATGACAAGCGTGCTAGCATTGTCCACAAGGGAGAACCAATTGATGAGATGTCAATTGTGTTGCAAGGTAAGCTATGTACTTTCTCATCTAAAGATACTGGCTCTACAAGCAATGTTTCTCGTGAAATCAGAAAGGATCTTTTGAAAGAGGTGACTTCTGTGGAGAAAAACTTGTCAATTGGGTTCAAGATGAACCCTCCTCATCCAAGAAACTTATTTCAAACAGAACCATTACAGCACGTACAAAAGTTGAAGCTTTAGTTCTTAGGACTGATGACTTGAAAGATATTAACAATCAAAAAGCTAAGGTCATACAAGCATTCCTTCATAAAAAAAAAATCGTGATTTCTGGAAGGAATGGACAAACGCCACCAAGAGAGTTGACTACTCCAAAGATTGTTGTTGAAGGAATAAACTCTTCTGTGCTAGAGATAGTTGTTAAAAGACAAAAAATGGTAAGAGTGTGGTTTTGTTATAGGGGTAACTTTTGTCTGTAAATATATGTTTGTAGTTCTATTGTAGCATACTAAAAATTACATTGCACGATAAAAATGTTATCTTATGCAATTAAATTAATAAATCATACTGTCAATTAGATTTTACATAAACCTTTTTATTGAGAAAAAAAAATAAATTGTAGAACATGGGGATTGTAGATTTTGAAATCCTACAAAACAATATGTTGGAAGAATGGGTAACAGTTTATACTTTGTGCTTTGTTCTATTGTAGCAGTAGATTTATTTAAAGAACTTTAAATAGAGCTGGCCGAAAGGGCCATGCATTGGCAGGCCGCCTGGCCTGGCTCGTTTAGTTAGCGGGCCTGGGTCTGCCTGGCCCGCTAGCTTAACGAGCCAGGCCCAAGCCCGTTAAGCTGGCGGACCATGCCAGGTCTAAGTGGCCAGCTAGCGGGCCGGGCCTGATACGGCTCGCTAGGCTCGTGAGCCCTAAAAAAACTATGCAAAAAAAAAAAAAAAAAAACAAGCGGGCCCCAACAGGGCGGCCTGTTAGGGCTTGCCAGAATTCATTTTTTTTTTTCAAAATTTAAATTGAGGGGTGGCTTTTGTAATTAACCTGGAGACCATTTGGGGAGGGAAAAAAATATCCAAAACTTTTAAAAATTACACTTTTTAAAATCTTTTACAGTTTTTTTTTCCAGTTATACCCTAACCAAACATTTTCCTATAAATACCCCCATTACCCTCACCTCATTCTCTACATTTTCTCTACTTCCCTAATCCCTACTTTCTTATTCTCTCTATTCTCTACAATCTCCAACATCTCTCACTCACTCTTTCAACTATTTTGTAATTTATTTTATTTATTTAATATATTATTTAAATACTATATACTATTATACTAATATACTATACACTATACATTATATATTATATATTTACATACCTCCCACTCATGGATGACTTCTCCAGCATGATCACCAAAGAGAGTTTCGGTAGCAACCAGCCGATAAGCTGATGTAATTGTAAATACTTAATTTTTTTTTTCCTGAATGCACTCTTTTTCCTTTACCAAGTTTTTATCCCATTGGGTTTTTCTTGGTAAGGTTTTTAACGAGGCAATCATGATTTGTAATTTATACTTTTTGCCACAAATTTAATACGAAATTACAAAAATATTATTCATCGAAAACTAATTAAGTGTTGTATGAAATGAAAAATGTTATATTTCATATTAAAATTACTACATTAATAATTACACAAAATTATTACAATGTATAAAAAATAATATTGTATAAATAAAATGTTTAAAATTTTTTAAAAAAAAAATCGAAGTCTGTTAAGGCCCAGCCTGGCACGCCTCGGCACAGGCCACGTGCCCAAGCAGGGCCCACCCTTCCCCGGCCTATTACCTTAACAGGCCGTGCCTGGCCCGGCCCATTACGCTAACGGGCACGGGTCAATCGGTTTCACATTATGTTTGTTTTTTTTATATTTATATTTATTATATTAAATATATTTTTAATATTATAATTATATTATATTATATATTAATAAATAAAAACTACCTATTCTCCATTGATTTACAAATTTAACAAAGAAAGTCAATAAATTAACATCATTAATTATGTAATCTTAGACATAATTTCTATATTTCTTGTTATATCTCAAAGAACTAAAAGTATTTTTTAAGGGACAATCTATATATGTAAGAAGTTAAAAGAAAATGTTTTCAATATCCATTATTATGTCTAAATTAAAGTCTTGAACATTTTTTTTTTTTTTATGTGATCACTTTACATAGAAACTTTCCCTTATCACAAATAATTAAAGTTGGTATAATCATTATTGTGATTACAAGAATTTTGAGTGTCTTGTTGAACAAGCAGTTCACGTGCAATCACGAGGAAGAATACTATATTTTAACTTCTTCTTTTTTTTTTTTTATCACAAATAACAAAAGAAATAAAACGTTGAGGTAATTGTTCAGTACATGAAGTACTTCTTGCGTATTTTTTTTTTTTTTTAAATAAGCAACTTAATGGAATTCCATTTCTCAGTATTGAGTCCCATTAGATTTCCAGAAATTGCAAAGTTGTAATAATATAACCTGTAAATTTCAATCCACCCATAAAATTTCCTTAGATTGAACAATTTCTCATTGTTATTCTTGAATATTTTATCAAGGTTGCGAGGTTCAGGTCATGGAGTGAAGTATCATTGGTTCATATATGTGACCGTCTCAAACCAGTTGTCTATGACAAGCGTGCTAGCATTGTCCACAAGGGAGAACCAATTGATGAGATGTCAATTGTGCTGCAAGGTAAGCTATGTACTTTCTCATCCAAAGATACTGGCTCCACAAGCAATGTTTCTCGTGAAAACAGAAAGGATCTTTTGAAAGAAGGTGACTTCTGTGGAGAAGAACTTGTCAATTGGGTTCAAGATGAACCCTCCTCATCCAAGAAACTTATTGCAAACAGAACCATTACAGCACTTACAAAAATTGAAGCTTTAGTTCTTAGGACTGATGACTTGAAAGATATTTACAATAAAAAAGCTAAGGTCATACAAGCATTCCTTCGTAAAAAAAGAATCATGATTTCTGGAAGGAATGGACAAATACCACCAAGAGAGTTGACTGCTCCAGAGATTGTTGTTGAAGGAATAAACTCTTCTGTGCCAGAGATAGTTGTTGAAAGACAAAAAATGGTAAGAGTGTGGTTTTGTTATAGGGGTGACTTTTGTCTATAAATATATGTTAAAAGAGATCATTGAAAGACAAAAAAACAAAATAAAAAAAATGATGAGTCACATGAGGCTTTGAAGTCTGTCCAAGTTCCCCTGCATCCAGCAACCAACCACGAGGTCATTAGCAGAAGCACCAAACACTTCTTGAAAAGTCATTTGTTAATTATTTGATTTTTTTTTTCTTGGAGCAGCTACCATGGCTGGAACAAAGCATATATACAACCCAAATTTGGTTAATTTATGTTATAGTTCCCAAAGAAATCCATCTGCCACTTCTTTGAATTTAAAACTTCCCAAGTAAATGAATAATTATACACAGTAGATTTTACAATGTCCAACTGATAAGATCTTCAAGATAATTATACAACTTCAAAATAAACCACAGAAAGCTATTCTACATTACAATTCGTTGCAGGCATGTTCTACATTAGAAATTAAATAACAAAAAGAGAATTCTGTGCAAACTCATCTGGAGTGGAAGTTATAATACTCATTAAATTAAATACATGACATGACTCATGAGCATATATGATGTTTTTACAGGAACAGCCAACAAAGAAATTAATGCCAATAAGTTTTAAGAACTAAGAATTGTACTACACAGAGTTAGTATAAAGGAATATTTTGTTGGACACAATGAAATGAAAAACTTACAAGCCCTAAAAACTCAGTATCCCCTAGCAAGAGAATTATTGTGCATCTTCAGCAAAGTGTCGAGTGTTATCAGGATCCATCCTTCTTCCTTTTGGCATACACCATTTGATTTAGAGAGTCCACATATATGCTTATGTTATCAAATCCATATATCTGCTGACCATTATGCATCCTCCCTTGTTTCGGCTTGAAAAGCAACTCATTCCGCTGTGCATAAGCCTCGATAACTTCTTTTAAAGTCGACTTAGCAGCACATTCTTTTCGAGCTTCTATTGCTGCTGCTGCTACTTTCCGCTGATAAGCTTCTAATGGCCTCTGGTCCATCATGACCACCTTCAGTCCATCAGCAGCCTAGGACATCATGTTGAAACTGATATTAAGCTGAGCCCGGATATTTTCATTTTCCAGAAGTTCTTATGGAATAAGTCCCTTCCAACCCATATACCAATTATGAATCTGTTCAAAGTCTGGAGTAGTGCTTAACCGGTGATACAAAACCTGCAGCCACTTCGCGAAGAAAAATCTCTCCGTTGAATCAACCGTAAGGTGCATAGGAACAACGGAAATCCATGACATAACCCAACAAAATTCATCAATCTTCTAATTTGCAGGGTTTATTTGCAACTCTTGTAAGGCAACCTGCAATTTTGGAACTATGTATCGACACATTAGTTATTCCCAATTTGCTGAACTAAACATAGTTTTCCAAGGTGACAGTATAATGTGAGTAAATCGGCCACTTGGGTGCCGACCATTAAGCACGTTGCTCAACTTTGTACATATCGAATGACACAAACTCTCCAATTTCTGGCCCAAAATGGGTAGCCATGGATGCACCAAAAGATAGATTAGGACAGTTTCACGATGAGGATCCCATGAGTCCACAACACTTGACAATTTCGGCATAACTATGATATCCAATATGGTGTGAAGAACCGAAGGAGGCATCAATTTATCCCATGATTCCAAAAATCTAAGCATTGGATCAGGATCTCTGACATCCCATGTATTGATGCCAAATATTCTCACCACAAGTAGAACAATTTCTGAAACCAGCTACATTTACAATGTTGATACATCCCATATATCCAACAAATCCTTCCACATCAATATCTCATCCAGCTTATGTGACGGATTTCGAAAAGGATCCCAACCTTGAAATGCTCTTTTAAACAAAGGCAAAGCGAATGAGTATGCAATACAGAACAAATTATAAAGCTTATAGTCATCACCATACGTCCTCTTTAGGTCACTGAATAATTTGCAAGTGAGTCCAATGTAATGGTTCCAAATGGGCTCTCTATCTCAACTTGGCCTAAAACATCAACAATTTTCTTCATGTTATCCAATTGATGCTTCTGTTCCGCCGCCATATTTTCCAACTTTTCCTTTTCTTGTAGCAAACTCGATGCTGTCTTCTTCTCGTTCCTCAAATCTTTATCAATCTTTAGAATGTCAAGCTCAGCCAAATCTACAATCAATCTCACATTATGTTGTAGTTCAGGCATTGAAACATCAAATTCCCTCGCTTTCTCCTCCGCATCCAAATTCTCCAAATTTGTCAAAATCCTAACATGTGGCCATCGCATATCAATCACCTTCTGATCAACAACCTCAAAACCCTGTTCTTGCATCTTTTTCAACAGCTCCTCTACCGTAATATACTCATCTTCCTTGTTCCTCGCTCTGGTCTGCTTCCAAAGCTTCTCCTGCCCAACACTCTTCTTCTCCTCAAAATTTTCCAAACCCGAAAACTCTTCTGGTAGGGATGTTTCTTTAAAATAATTGAAACCCATCCCCATATTCTTAGGCCTAATCTTGGCTTCAATCAACGTGATGATCCCTTGCTCATTCTTCCCAAGTCCACCGCCTTTGTACCCCATTTTCTCTAATAACTTCAATCCAATTCCCATTGTATGCTTCTCAAAACCCCTCAATATCTCCAATGCCAATGTCTCTCCCTTTTCCTCCTTGAATCTTTCTCTCCAACTTCAGTGGCTTCGTGAAATCGGGTTCGCTTCCAAAGTGGCAGACTTTCCTCTGCTTGTTATTATCGTCATTGGAAGAGGCAAAAACGCCGTAGATAATGATGTCATTGGTGGGGGTAGAGGTGTGTCTTTACTTGCATTTGTTGCAGTAAAATTTGCACTCGTTGTCCATCCTCAATCTCATAATTCAGTTCATTTTCAAATACAAAATATATAATGAAAAGATTGTAAAAGATAGTTTATATTAATTATTCTGTGCAAAGTAGACACTACAATTTATATAAGTACATTACTTGAAACACATGGAAAACTTAACCGATGAAATAAGAAAATTAAACCTTATAGGAGAAGTAGACTAGGAATCCTGAAAGCTGAGTGTAATGGATCTCCTACAAACCTCTATCTGATTAGATAGGTGTAATCCTACAAACCAATGTAATGAAATCTGACGACGCTAATACAAATATAGAAAGTTTAAGTATAGCAACAATTCAACTAATTCAATCAATCTAACTCAAAAATTGAAAACCCAATGTTAAAAAAATATAATATATATATATATATATAAATAAGCAAAAGCTATCATGAAAAGAAAATTTTCTTGTAATGACTCTTCTTTCCTGAACTCATGTACCTTTTACATGTAAAGACAAAAATTGTGTTGTTTCAAACTCATTTGTCCAATGTTCAAGTTTCTTAAGAGGGCAGAAGGTGAAGTTAATTAACTATGAATGCGATGGTCTGCAAAGTTATGTTTGATCATTTCATAAAAATCTATATAAGTACTTGTATTGTGAGAGAATACACAAAGCTCTAAAACTACAAACAATTGATCAAATTCTCAAAAGCATAGGTTTGGAAGGTTTGGAGGTTTTTGACAGAAAACTTTAAAGAAAAATGTAAATATAAAAAACAATAGGGATAAAAATGAGATAGAATTAACTATTTTTTAGTAAAACAAAAAAAAAAAAAAAAACAAAATGTTGGGCTTAGCTTCACCACTGCCCAAAACTCAAGGACATGTACAGATCAGGCGACTCGTGTCGTAAGCGGGCATGTAACGCCGTCGCGGGCACTAATCACACCCCGAGTTAACTGAATGAACCTAAAATTTGGTGGGTTGGGCCTGGGTGTGTATTCTTTCTAGGCCAATAACTTCAAAATTATTATTTAGAAACTAGGCCTTTTAATAGCATTGTCCCTAATATTTATTTAATTCGTAATTAATAAAATTAATTTGAATAAATATTACAATACTTAATAATATCACATTGTTTTTTTACTCTTTTCTTTACAAAAATATTACAATAATTCGGGTTTTTTTGGTTGGGGGAAAGACTCAAACTAACAACCACGTGGTGTGAGTGTGAGGGGCTTAACCACCGGGTCAACCGCATATTGTCTTATTAATATCACATTGTTGTTAAAATGGAAAAGTGAATTCTACTTCTTCTATTTTAAAAAAATAAAGTGATATATCTCAATTCTATATTATTTTTTTCCACACATAAAATAGCTTTAGTAGAATTTAGTGCATGGTAGTTAAAAAAAAAAATGCGCATGGTATTCCATTCTAAATTATACTAATATGAATAAAATTTTTAATATACTGTCAATTACTGGGTATAAAAATCATGCATCACCATGTATCAAATATAATTCTCATTTCTCCTGTGTTTCATCTATGTCAATTTAATAAAGTAAAACAGTAATAATCAACTTTGAAATTCACCATGTCATTTCTCCCGTGTTTCATCTATGTCAATTTAATGAGAAAATTTTCCATGGTCCGTCGTCTCATATATGATATGTGTGAGACGAACCCAATGAAATTATGACATGTGGCATAAAACATAATAGTTTAATTTATATTTTTTAGTTCAATTATATTATGACATGTGCACAAGTTTTAACTTTTTTCTCTTTCTCACTCCTCTCTCCTCATTCAATCGTCTCTCTCTCCTTTCTCCTTCTCTCTTCCCAGTTCCCACCGTTCTCTTCTCTCTCCCCTCCGCCTCTTCTTCTCTTTCTCTCTTTCTTTAATTATTCTTGTTTTTAGCTGCCAACAATTTCATTCCCTGCATATATAACAAAACTAATGAGAACCCTATATACATACATATATCGATTAGAACTGAAGCAACGAGGGAAGAAATTAAAAACAAAAAAAAAAATTAACCTGGAAAATAAGAAATATAATGACAAAAAGAACTCCCATTTGCTGAGCAAGAGGTGTAGTAAAAATGAACCCATTTGCTGAGAATTGGTGCCAACAAAAACAAAACAAATCCAGATGCTAAAAACAAGAATAATTACAGAAAGAGAGAAAGAGAAGAAGAGGCAGAGGGGAGAGATAAGAGAACGGTGGGAACTGGAAAGAGAGAAGGAGAAAGGAGAGAGAGAAACGATTGAATGAGGATAGAGTAGTGAGAAAGAGAAAAGAAGTTAAAACTTGTACACATGTCATAATATAATTGAACTAAAAAATATATATCAAAGTGATTATGTTTTATGCCACTTGTCATAATTTCATTGGGTCCGTCTCACACACATCACATATGAGACCGACCCATGGAAGATTTTCTCCAATTTAATAAAGTAAATTAGTAATTATTAGCTTTGAAATTCACCATATCTTCATCTGCGAGGGCTTTTCAATCCCAAACGGTAAAATAGTAGAGATCGACCCGCGGGGATTGTTGACATCTCTAATTAGTATATTAGGCCGGACTGTAACCTAGTTTACAATTTTAAATATATATAAATTACGAAGTTAATAATGAGTTATAACTTCTAATCAACTCAATAGCCTATTAATCCTATTATAAAGCCCACTATCAAATCAAAATATTTTTCAGCTAATTTGGTTAAGGAAGCTTACCGTAAAACAAATAGCAATGCATTTGTACAAAATGTTATTTGTTATTTTTTTTTTTAATCTATTTTTAAAATATATGTATTTTTTTTTTAGCATAAGCATTTTAAAGAGTAAGATTTGTATTAAATTCAAAGTCTTCTCTAATGTTTCTAAAATTTGAAGATGAAGATATACAACTAACTCGGACGAACAATTAAGACCAAATGTTATCTTAAAAATGTCCCATTCAATTTCTATTTAGATAATTGATGATAATCTTAAAAATGTCCTAATTATTTAAGTTTTAAATCTAATTAAGGCTTTATATCATAACACAATGAAAATGAACACTTTTGTGTTCCAGTTTTACTTCGAAATCTGAATCCGATCATAGAAAAGTGTTGCCCAACACTCCTACGATATAAATTCGAAAAGGAAGTCTTCTTCGTGACATTATTATTTTGTCGTATAGAGTCAGGGGTTTGTATACAGGTCTTATACAAGGGATTTACATTTGAGAATTCTTTTATTTATATATATATATATAAATATATATTGAAATTTTTAATAAAAAAACATGATCGCTGATGCTTCATTATTCAGTAGAAGGCTTACATTTCGGGCCAGAACTTATACTTGTGTCGGATTGAGTAAAATCTAGAGACAAATCATACACCTCGGGTTCAGTTCTGTTAGGATCAACGCCTCAACGGCTGCCTGACCGGTGTCCACCTGCATCAGTACTGCCATTAACACCTGCAAGCTCCCTAAAATGTCCACCTGAAACAACGTCAAATAATTAATAAATTATCGAAGTCATCTTATGCTGAATAATACATATTCTTATTGTGGCTCAAAAAATATCTCATCTAGAAAGAATATCATGTATTCTGTTCCCTGCAATTTTCAAAATATACAAGTTTTTATTCTATAAATTAATAAATAGGTTCATCTTTAATATTGTACTGCCCTAGGTGGATTGAAGGTAAAAAATGCTCATTCAGCCCAACATTAATATTTCAAGTTTGACCACATGCAGATCATTTTCTCCTAAACATATTATTTTATGAAGAATTGATTTCAGTTGAAAGTTGAAACAATCATTTTCAATGTACTCGAGTAATAAAATAATTTTAATAATTATTTATCTTTCAGTAATTTTGAGTGGAACACAAGTTTTAGAAAGAATATCATTATATTGTCCAATTAATGTTATGCAAAATAACTTTGTCCAAATGATAAATAGAAAGATTAGCAAGTGATATATACATAGTGTTTTGTCGGGGGATTTGTAGTGTGTGTATATATATAGTCTTTATTCCCTTAGGATGTACTGATTTTATTTATATCAGTTCCACAATTATCAGCAATTAGATTCATATACTTCAGCCAGGGCTAGTCCTGAGATTTTGGAGGCTCGAGGCGGACTATATGACGCAGCGAAAAACACAAAAAATATGACCAACGTCAATATTCCGTAATAAACTCTGGAATCCACCAAAAAACAAAGAGAAAAACTCTTTAAACGAACTCTACAATTTTATTAATTGAAAGATTACTCAGCCTTTCGGTTTACAAGTATATTTAAAGCAAAAACCCTAACCCTAATCCTTGTTGGACAAGAAACGGGATTACATAATAAAAATTACCAAAAATAACAAAATTGAGATAATTGTGAAAACAAATAATTCTAATCCTAATACGACACGAATACAACATTCCTAAAGAGATTAAAACAGGAAAAAGATAAAAACTAATCAGAATCCGCTAAGATTCATGACTCCTAACTTAATTAAAAAAACAAAGATCAAATCATATCCAAAAGGTAAATTTGATTAATTTCCAAAACCTAAATTTAATTCCTAATCAAAACAAAATAAATAAACTTGGGAATCAAGAAACAAAGACCCAAATTAATAAAATAAGAAAATAAAAATTGCCCAAATCAGATTTTGTTCGATGAAGTCAAGGCACGGTTTGGACTGTAGTTCATTCTTTTTGTCTTACATCACTATAAAAATGAGACCCTTGATCATCTATGTATATTTACTTAATTTATTTATTTTTTCTCTAGTAAATAGTAACTACTTATAAAAATCAATATAATAACTAAAAAGCAAGACCGCAACACAACAAATAGCAAATAAAAAGTCACCAAAATAAAAATTTTATAATTACATCAAATAACTTATTACTTAAACATTACCCATCTCACATTTTTAGAAGTAAAAGTACTAATTAAGTATTATAATTGTATTTCTTTCAAGAACTCTATAATTGATTTCAAATTTTTTTTTTCGAATGTCTAATAGATTGATACACTATTTGATCTGTTGTGGATATGGTTAAGTATTATAATTGTATTTGTATTTATTTGGCGTGCCTGTAAAAAAAACATATATATATATATATATATGGTAGGCCTCCAAACTTTTATTTGGTTAGATATATATTGGCTGTTTTTTTATAAATAAAAATAGTACATTAGCCTCCAGACTTATACTTGGGTAAGTAATATATGAGCTAATTTTTTAATTTTTTTTTTTAAATAAAAAAAAAAAACCTAGTACGTGGGCCTCCAGACATATTTAAAAACTGAATACACAAAGTTTATTTTCAACCTAAAATTTGAGGCCCTCGGAAAACAAGGGCCCTAGGCGGCAACCTCATGGGCTTATGCCCTGGGCCGGCCCTAACTTCAGCTTAGTCAAAGTCTTGTTAAACTTAATCAATGACTCACAAGGCTCGTTCTAAACTTAAAAGTTTAGTTCGGTCCTGAGGAGAGAAAAACTATATATAGGAGGAACTGATTTTATTTATATCTAAATAGTTGATAGTAGTGGAATCTAATTTTTTTTTTTTTTTTTTGTCATGGTGTGGAGGAGAAGAGACAGACATGCCTTCTATAGAGCTTCCATCAGGCCCTCTTGATATGAAACAGACTCCAATTCAAGTTTAACTTTCTCTACATCTTTCCTTCTAGCATTGAGCTCATTCTCTACGGCAGCAGCCTCTTCACTCTTTGAAAGTAACTCATGTCTTTTCTCTTTTAGCTCCTTCTCGCATTGACTTATTTTAGTTTTCAGCTGTTTCAATTCTGTTTCAGCACTTCCAACAGCAACCTTGGCATCACCTAGCTGGTCTTCAAGACATTTCTCTTCATTTCCACTACTCTTGCCATCTAATACGCCCTATTCAAAGTAATCACACCACTTTCTTTAAATACCACAATTTGAAATAAAAGAAGGCAATAACAGCAAATCAATCAAATAGAACAAATCTAAAATATATTGGGACTCCTCACCTGGCAGTGCTTTTCATAATCTTCCAAACTTTTAGATAATTACTTCACTCTCTTTTTGAGATCAGCTGCTCCTTCATCAGACCTAACAGCAGAGGCCTTCTCCTCTATAAATTGCTTCAGGTCTTCAATATTACGAACAATCTAGCACCATAAGGATGTAGAATCCAAATTTGATTAAAATGGCAAAAAATAGGTAGAATAAAACAGATAGAAAATAGGACTAAAATATGGCAAAAATACAAAGCTAAAATGCATATGAAAGAAGTGACAGAGTTTGAGATAAATCTTAGTCACCTTTTTGGCATTGTCTTTCTCACTCCTAAGATTGTCATCTTTATTGTTCAATACAGACCCTTCAAACACAAGACCTTGAGATAGTTTATCTACTTTATCGGACAGAATTTTGACTTCCCCACCCATGCTGGCTTCCTTTTCAGCAGTCAAATATGATCCTTGCTTCTCCATTTCCAGTATTTCCAATCGTGTCCTTTCTGTATTTTCGTCAATTTCAGCAATCTTAGCCTTTACTTGTTCCACGTCACCAACTGCACTGTCTCTGATCTTCTCAGCTTGAACATATTCATAGGCAATGCAAAACCTTCTAAGTCGATCTAATTCAGCACTGCCATGAGCCCATTGCATGTATTGAGTCCGTTCTTTCCTTAGTTTCTCCAAGGCAGGTAATATTTCTTAGCTTCTTTTCAAGTGTTTTTAGTGCTGCCTCCTTCTTTGTTTAATACAATACATTCTTGTCCCAGCAGCCTCTTCAAGCATATATAGAATCTCAGGGGGTTTCATATTTAAAGCCTTGGTGATACGGCCTTGCATTATGAGGAAATGCGGATTATTTACATTAAGTTGTACTGAATGAAATAATTAAATCGTAAAAAAATCACTCTAAATAATTTTTAACGTTTTATCCCCAATTTTACCCTGAATCGCTAAATTAACCAATTTTACCCTCTGCTCCACTTTCACTCTCTCTTGACTCTCACCTCACCAACCCCTCCTTATCCAATCCTCTTCCTCTCTCCGCTCACCACTCATCCTTGTTAGGAAATAAAACGTGTACATTCCCTTTCCTATTTGTTGTATATTTCCTATTTCTATTGTATAGTCTATTGTATAGCCTAACTTATAGTTGGACAACTAATTGTCCCTGACTTGTAGGAGTAGTCGTGATAGCTACCTGTACAAATACACCATTCAATTTCAATAATATTATTCAAGCAAATTCTATCTTTCTTTCTTCTTTTCATGGTATCAGAGCAGAGTTAAATCCTGACTCAATCCTTGCTACACTTTGATTTCTCGTGTAGTTTCTTTCCATTATTTTCACCACAATGACAAATAATCAAATATCATCAGACAAAACACCTTCCGCATCTGGCACATCTGCCTCTGGCACATCCAAGCCAGAAATTTCAATCTCCTCTACAGATTCATTGAAAACAGACCTCACTAACCCCTTTTTCACTCATCACTCAGATCATCCAGGTCTAGTATTGGTTTCCAAGCCTTTGAATGGAGACAACTACCCAGTATGGAAAAGAGCTATGACAATGGCTTTGAATTCGAAAAATAAATTGGGATTTGTCAATGGCAGAATACTGGCTCCTTCAGAAGAAACCGATCCCAATGGTTATGCAACTTGGTCACGTTGCAATGATATGGTCCACTCATGGATCATCAATGCTCTTAGTCCAGAACTCTCAGATAGTGTAATCTACTACGCTACAGCACACGAAGTTTGGGAAGATCTCTGTGAAAGATTCTCCCAAAGTAATGCGCCACGAATCTTTGAAATACAGCGAGATATCGCCTATCATAAGCAAGAACAGCACTCGGTTTCCACTTATTACACAAAGCTGAAAGGTTTGTGGGATGAATTGGCTTCTTACAGTGATGCAACAAACGGAGCACAACAAGATCAACAGAAATTGATGCAATTTCTAATGGGGTTGAACGATTCTTACAGTGCGATTCGTGGACAAATACTCCTGATGAATCCCCTTCCTTCGGTTCGTCAAGCGTATTCCTCTGTCTCCCAAGAAGAGAAGCAGCGTCTCCTGAGTTCGACACATGCAGCAGCAGATTCTGGTGGAAGTGCTGCTATGGCTGTTCGAAGCAATCACAGTAACAAATCCACGCCATCGGCTGGAATGGGAAGATTCGATCGGCAATACAATTCACATGATTTCAGATCACAAGAAAAGTCGCCAGATAATTTCAATGGAGGACGCCGGATTGATCAAGACAAGAAACGATCAGGATATGGCAGAGGACGCCCTCACTGCACTCATTGTGGTGAATTGGGCCATTGGGTTCAAACATGTTTTGAATTGCATGGGTATCCAACAAGCCACCCAAAGGCCAAATACAATACAGTAGGTGGCCCAAAACGTTTTAATCATAACAACAGGCCTGCAGGGAATTTCAATCACAACAACTGGCCTGCAGCCAATCATGTGACCGATTTTCCTTCCAAAGAAAACAGCAATCAAGTTGATGGAATTTCAGAGGCCCAATTGAGGCAGCTCCTATCACTTCTTGACAATAAAGATGAAGGATCTGGCTCTCAAGCAAATGCCGTGACTAAGCCAGGTTTGTCTAAAATCACTTCCCACAACTGGATCATTGATAGCGGGGCGACGGATCATATTTCCACATCATCAAAATTGTTTTTCCGCACAGATAAAAATTGCTCATTACCTCCTGTACTATTGCCTAGTGGTGAAAAGGCTAATATTGTTGCAAGGGGATCATTGCCTCTGAATTCTGTCTACTATTTGAATAATGTGTTATGTGTACCTACATTCAAAGTTGATTTGATGTCAGTAAGCCGTCTAACGAGAGGCTTGAATTGTTCAATAACTTTTTTTCCTTATTGGTGTGTTTTACAGGATCTGGCTACGAGAAGGATGATTGGTTTGGGTAAACAACGTGACGGACTGTACTATTTAGTGGCACTGGCAACAAAGGAATCCGTGACAAATTCTTCTCCACATCACCCAACTTGCAACATCACCATCTCATCCACAGATCTCTGGCATAACCGCCTAGGTCATGTATCGCCTCTTCGTTTAGGTTTCATTGCTAAGAAATTTTTGAATTTTTCCGTTGAGTCCAATAATGCTTGCCCTATATGTCCTTTGGCTAAGCAGAGTCGTTTACCTTTTTATCCAAGTGTAATCTCTTCTGTAAAACCTTTTGAAATAATTCATTGTGACATTTGGGGCCGTTATCGACAATCTACTCTTTCTGGTGCTTTTTATTTTCTTACTATTGTTGATGATTACTCACGTTTCACGTGGATATTTTTGATGCGACACAAAAATGAGGCCCAATCCCTTTTAAAACGTTTTTTTACTTATGTTCGTACACAATTTGATTCTCACATTAAGATTTTTCGAAGTGACAATGGTGGGGAATTTATTTCACTTCGTTCATTTTTTCATGATAATGGTGTCATTTTTCAGCACTCTTGTGTTTATACGCCTCAACAAAATGGGGTTGTCGAACGCAAACATCGTCACATCTTGCAAGTGGCTAGAGCTTTGAAATTTCAAGCTCGACTACCTACCCAATTTTGGGGTGATTGTGCCCTTACTGCTGTCCACATAATCAATAGGCTCCCTTCTCCAATTCTCTCTCACAAAACCCCTTTCGAACTTCTCTACTCCAGACCGCCTTCTTTTTCCCATCTCCGTGTCTTTGGTTGTTTAGCCTATGCAACCAATGTCCATCCTTCTCACAAATTTGACTATCGTTCCATACCCTCTGTTTTTATCGGTTATCCTATTGGTCAAAAGGCTTACAAGTTATTTGATTTGTCAACCAAAAAATTTTTTACTAGCCGTGATCTCAAATTTCATGAAAATATCTTCCCTTTTGCATCTGCCCAGCCTCATTCTTCTATCACTGGCCCGCACACCACTTCTGGCCCAATTCCTATTGTGGGCCTTGATATTCCTTATTCATTTGACCCCAATCCACCCACTCATCCTCCTTCGCCACTCACATCTCCTCCACCAGACACGAGCCCTTCTCCTCCAACCACACCTCTCCCTTCTCCGATTCCAGCTTCTGCCTCCGTCTCCCCTCCTCTGTCGGATTCCCCATTTCCGGCGTCCAATTCCTCGTCAGATCCCTCTTCTTCTGCACCCAGTCCAGTCCTACTGCCCGACCCAACTCCACTTCGTCGCTCCAGCCGCCATGTCAGTCCGCCGGCCAAGCTTCGTGATTATGTCTGCTCCACAGTTTCCTCCACCCAATCATCCTCCTTGCTGCCTGGTCCGACCAAAGGTACGAGATATCCACTGACCAATTTTGTTTCGTATCACCGTTATACACCTGTAAATCTCTCCTTTGCTGCTCAAATCAGTGAGGCTACTGAACCGGCGTCATATTCTGAAGCTGCGGCACATCCTCAATGGAGAGATGCCATGAATTCCGAGTTACAGGCTCTCCAAGCCAATGGCACCTGGTCCCTCATTCCACTCCCTGTCGGCAAGAATCCTATTGGCTGCCGATGGGTATTTAAGATCAAGCATCGTTCCGACGGTTCAATTGAGCGGTACAAGGCTCGGTTAGTCGCCAAGGGCTTCACTCAGCTGGAAGGTGTTGATTATCAGGACACCTTTTCCCCAACAGCCAAAATCATCTCGGTTCGCTATCTCCTTGCCTTGGCTGCTTCTTCTGGCTGGTCTATTCATCAAATGGACGTTCACAATGCCTTTCTCCATGGCGATTTGACTGAAGAGATTTATATGTCTCCACCGCCGGGTCTTCGGCGACAGGGGGAGAATAACTTGGTGTGTCGCCTCCATAAGTCATTGTACGGTTTGAAACAGACATCTCGCCAGTGGTTCGCCAAATTTTCAGATGCTATTTGCTCTGCTGGATTTGTACAGTCTCGAGCCGATTACTCTCTGTTCACCAGGACACAAGGCAAGTCTTTTACTGCTCTCTTAATATATGTTGATGACATTTTAATTACTGGGAATGATCCTGTTAGTATTGCTGCAACTAAAAAGTTTCTACATAGTCATTTTCATCTCAAAGATCTTGGCAATTTGAAGTACTTTCTTGGTATTGAGGTTTCTAATTCTAAGAAAGGAATATTTATCTCACAACGTAAGTATGCGTTAGAAATTATTGAGGATGTAGGCTTGTTAGGCGCAGCTCCTATAAATACTCCCATGGAACGTGGTTTAAAGTTATCAGATAATGGTGATTTACTCAAAGATTCGAGTAAGTACAGAAGATTAGTTGGTAGATTAATCTACTTGACTATTTCGAGGCCGGATATTACATATGTTGTACATGTTTTGAGTAGATTCATGCACCAACCTCGAAAAACCCATATGGAGGCAGCTCTTCGGGTCGTTAGATATCTAAAAGGAGCTCCTGGGAAAGGTTTGTTCTTCTCTTCGAATAGTGATTTCAGGTTGAGAGCTTATTGTGACTCGGATTGGGCAGGATGCCCCCTCACCAGGAGATCTACTACAGGTTATTGTGTTTTTCTTGGACCCTCATTGATATCTTGGAGGTCGAAACGACAGAAAACAGTTTCATTTTCTTCGGCTGAAGCGGAATATCGTGCAATGACAGGGGCTTGCTGTGAGCTGACATGGCTCCGATATCTTTTGAAAGACTTGAGACTTTCACATCATGGACCGACTTTGCTATACTGTGATAACAAGGCTGCTCTTCACATTGCAGCCAACCCGGTTTTTCATGAGCGAACTAGACACATCGAGATGGACTGCCATTACATTAGAGACAAGATTCAAGATGGTTCTGTGACTACCAAATATGTAGGGTCTACACATCAGCTAGCAGATGTCTTGACAAAGCCTTTGGGGAAAGAGTTCTTTGTTCCTATGGTTCACAAGTTAGGAGTGCAAGATATCCACTCTCCAACTTGAGGGGGAGTGTTAGGAAATAAAACGTGTACATTCCCTTTCCTATTTGTTGTATATTTCCTATTTCTATTGTATAGTCTATTGTATAGCCTAACTTATAGTTGGACAACTAATTGTCCCTGACTTGTAGGAGTAATCGTGATAGCTACCTGTACAAATACACCATTCAATTTCAATAATATTATTCAAGCAAATTCTATCTTTCTTTCTTCTTTTCAATCCTCCGCCTCTCCTCCCGACGCCGCTTCTCCACCGGTTATTCCACCACCGTCAGCTGCCCCAGCGGCGCAGGCAGCCTCTTCAACGACGACTTCGTCTTCAATTTCGACATTTCAAATCTTCAATTTTGACACTTGGTGACTTTTTGATTGATTTGTGCTGTGTTAGGTTTCACTTAAACTTCATTTTCAACTTCAATGTTTGAACTTTTGTATTTTGAAATAGGTTGAGTCGATGCATAATTGAATGTTTTCTGGTGGTCGCCGTCCAGTTCAGAAGATCCTACAACAGCGCACAAGCTTTGCACCATGCTGTGACTGCGGTACACACCAACTTCTCTCTGCTTTTGTGGTTGTAAATAATTTGGTTTTCTTTGTGAATAATTTGGTTTGCTCGTTATTTGACTGTGTTTCTAAGAATTTAACTTGGTGTATTTAACACATTTGAAAAGAAAAGTTCTCATAAATTTGAAAAATAAAAATCCTAAGCTGCAATTGTGTGTACTTGAAGTTAAAACTTAGAGCAGGAGTAAATGAATGATTTTGATACCACAAATAAATTACATGGTGATCCGAGGAATTACTGTATTTCTACTAAATGTTATTGTGAATATTAGATTGAAAGTTCTATATAGTTCTTTTTATTTGAAATATTCTGTGAAATCAACATGTTCATCAGTCATCACCCTGCGAGTGGTTCATTTGTGACGATGATCAGAGTGGTAGAAGATTCCTTGTAATTCAGGTAGGAAATTTGGGTTTATAGAGGACTATATGTTATTCTTTGTATTTCTGAATTTTGGACAACAATCTAAGATGTTTAGATCATTAGATGTGTTGAATTATGTTTAATGTCTTCCCTTTTCTTTTTTATTTTAAAATACTTGAAGCAGATCTAGATTTTGTTTTAAGGTCTTTATTTGCTCTTTTTTATTTTTCCTGTTTTAAGTATTGTTGAAGTTAGGATGCAATTGCACATTTGCGTCTCATACATAGTCATGAGAGAGAATTATAGAGAGAGAAGCTCTGACAACTCAAGCTACGGTAGAAGATCAGACTTTAGAGACAATCTCCACTCTATTTTCGTTGATAATCTTAGCCAAAATGTGGACTTGTCTTGCTTATGGGGAGTTTTCAAATGTTTCGGCAGGGTAAGAGACATCTACCTCCCTGTTGCGAACAAAGAAAGGAAGATTGGGTTTGCCTTCGTGAGATTTTCATCCTTGGAGGAAGCCAAGAAAGTGGCAAAGCAGACAAATGGGATGCACATTTATAGTAGATCAATCAAAGTCAGCGTGGCACAACATGGATGGAACAACCGGAAATCTGAGGGCATCCAAACTGCAGAAGGGGCTAGCAGAAACTTTCAACGGGAGATGAGAATAAGGGATAATCGGTCGTTTGTGGAGGTGGTAAGGGAACCGAAAAGCAAGGAGGAGAAGAGACAAGACCAGTGTTATGTCAATCCTAAGGAAGAAGGAGCATCGCTTATATTGGATAGAAGGATATCGGATAGGAAATGGCTCGACACATGTGCGATAGGAGAGATCAAGAAATTATCAGAAGTCTTTCGTGTTAGAAAGAGGTTGGTGGACAGAGGATTTGTTTTCAAGACAAGATACATAGGTGGAAGATTTATCCTATGGGACTTTGAGACGGTATCGGAAAGGGAGGGATTTGTGAGGAGCAGATTCTTCTGGGAGGATGCCTTTGGCTCAATGAAGAAATGGTCGGAAGCCATAGATACTCAATCTTTCTTGGTGTGGGTGAACATTTAAGGAATTCCTCTGAATCTTTGGAATGTTTCATTCTTCCAAACGATAGGCAATTTCTTGGGAGAGTTCATTCAAATGGATTGCGATACAGAGCAAAAGAACAGACTAGATAGAGGCAGAATCCTTGTGTTAATGATGAAACGGAATCAAAATCCTTCTAAGGTGAAAGTAGTTGATGGATTCAGGACCTTTTCAGTGGGGATCGAAATAGGTAGTAAGCCGCTGGATCATGAGTGGATGGTAGAAGTTCTGGGATTGAATGAAGAGCTTTGGCCGGAATCTATGGAGTCTTCTAATCATGAGGGAGGAAAGAGACCAGAGAATGGGGGTAGTAGTTGGCAGGTAAAAGCTGCAAAGGAGATGGAAAGGAGTGGGTATAATGTCAGTGATGCTGACAACCTAGTCAGTCGAAATTTCAAAAAAAGGGGCTCAATGGACAAGGGTAAGAGAGCCTTTGTCAGATTGCCAAAAAGGCATACATCCCATCCAAGGGAAGGGTTCGGCAAGCTAGACTTGGAAAAGAAAAAGTGTGTCAGCAGCAGAGGAGAAAGTGAGCAGTTGTCTTCTGACTCTGACCTGGAAGAAGGGCAAATGAGGGATTTTGGTAGATTCAAGGGAGAATGCTCCAAAGTGAAGCTAGCAACCATTGGGCCCAACGGTAATGGGCCAAAAAATAGTCATGAGCAGAGGAATGAGGGGATCCAGATGAGAAAAGAGGACAGACCTAAGAATAGTAACGGGCTGCAGATCAGAGGAGGTAAGGATAGAGAAATGGAAGGGCTTATAGATTACACCACAAATTTTTCGAATCAGGTATCTAGTTCATCTAGTGATAAATCCAGAAGAAAAAGGAAGATTAAGCACGGCCCAAAGAAGATGCTTGTGAGAAACAGGGAGCAACTTGGAGAAGGAAGAATGGTGTCTTTACAGCTAGAAGGACCCATCCAGCTACCTCTGAGGGATGCAGAAGGAATGTAGATCAGGGGTTAAGATTTACAGGAAGTTTCGATCACGGTGGAATTATCTGGATTAGAAAGGGTGGAACCGGTGGAAGAGATAAGGAGAGAGGGGTCGAATGATTCGAGAGATGTCAGAATTATTTGGAATTTAAAGGAGGAAATCACTAAAGTGATAGAGAAGGGGGTAGCATTGGGTCATATTGTGAATTCTAAAATTGTTGAAAGAGAAAACAGAGGTTTGAACAACAAGAAGGTTCATCATGCAAAAGAGATAAGAAACGGTGATGAGCAGAGTAGAGAATGTTTTGCTATAGATAACAGCTGGAACCTAGAAGAAGAAGTTACCAAAGTTATAGAGGTGGGAGCAGTCCTGGGAGTAGACTTCAACAGCAAAGAAGCAGAGATTAGAGAAGTGATTGTTAGGAGGGAAAAGGAAGATGAAAAGAGAATCAAGGGAGTGCATATTCCTTGAGGTAAGGTGTTTGTCTTGTCTTGGTTTCGTTGTGTTTATGATTATTATCTCTTGGAATGTTAGGGGGCTTGGTAGGGGGGAGAAGAGGAGGATGGTTAGGAATCTTGTGTGTAGGGTGAAACCGGATTTCCTTCTTCTGCAAGAATCTAAGTTGAGTGTTTTTGATAATAAGGTGATGAGGTCTTTAGGGGGTCCTTGGTTTTCTAGAGGGCTGGGGGTCGGTGGGTGCTTCGGGGGGTATCATATCCTTGTGGAACGATGATTTTTTCAAAGTGGAAGCCTGTTCGTCTAACAAGAATTGTATTATTCTGGCAGGGACTTTAGTGAGGTTAGGAAAGGAGATAGAGATTTGCAATGTTTATGCGGCTTCGGTTGAGTTGGAGAGAAGAGCGCTATGAGATCATATTTTATGTCAAATGTAGGTTTTCCAAGCTCCTTGGATTATGGGGGGAGATTTTAATACTATTCTTGAGCCATCGGAAAGAGTGGGCATTGGCAACTACAGTAGTTCCATTAGATTCTTTAGAAGTTTCGTTTTTCAGGCTAATATCATTGACATCCCTCTCCAAGGGATTAAGTTTACTTGGACCAACAACAGAGAGCCTCAAGCTTGAGCGAGGCTTGATAGATTTCTCATTTCCCCGTCTTGTTTGCTATGGTTTCCCAACCTGACCCAAAAAGGTCTTCCGAGAGGGCTTTCAGATCATAACCCGATTATGCTTTATGAGGACAGATTGGAATGGGTCCTAGCCCTTTTCGGTTCATGAATTGGTGGCTAGAAGACAAGGAGATGATGGGTGATGCGATGAAAAGCTGGGTGGATTGTAAAGTTGAAGGGTCGAAAGGCTTTGTCATTTTTTCCAAGGCTAAGGCGGCAAAAGTGGCGCTGAAGAACTGGAACTTTTCCTCCAAAATTAGTAGGCAAAACCCAAAAGTTCTAGAGGATAAGTTGGGGGAGATTGATGCAAAAGCTGAGGTGGAAGGGTGGTCGGAGGGGCTGCGGAAGGATAGGTTAGGCTTGTTAGAAGAACTGTGGAAGAATTTGAGGAGAGAGGAACAAGGGTGGAGGCAAAAATCGAGGGTCAATTGGCTGCTAGAGGGGAATAGAAACACAAGATTTTACCATAGTGTGGCTAATGGTAGAAGAGTTAGGAACAGAATTTCTGAAGTTATGCTTGATGGGGTGATGGTTTCGGCTCCTAGCCTGGTTAGTAAGGGGGTGTTAGATTTTTTCAAGAGTCACTTCCGTAAAGAGTCTAGGAAGAGACCTACCTTGGCAGGAGTGAATTTTAGACAGCTTACAGAAGATCAAAGGCAGTGGTTAGAGAAAGATTTCAGTTTAGAGGAAGTCAGGTTGGCATTAGAGAATTGCAAGGGGAATAAGGCTCCGGGCCCAGATGGGTTTAGTATGAACTTTGTCAAAGCTCATTGGAATGTTATTCAAGGGGATTTTATGAACTTTATTAACGAATTTCATTCGAATGGGACTGTGGTGAAAGATCTGAATCGGGCCTTTATTACTCTTATTCCGAAGGTTGTGAAACCGGAAAACATGAGGGACTTTAAGCCTATATGTCTTGTTAGTTCGTTGTACAAAATTTTGGCTAAAGTGTTGGCTAATAGGCTTAGGAATATGATGGATTCGGTGATCGGGGAAACTCAAATGGCCTTCATTAGAAATCGTCAAATTTCTGATAGCCTGGTTATTGCAGAAGAAATTATTAATAAGTGGAAACAGGATAAAGAAGGGGGGTTGATAGTGAAACTGGATTTTGAGAAGGCTTATGACAGTGTGGACCACGAATTCCTGGATTTCATGTTAGAGAGAATGGGCTTTGGTAGGATTTGGAGGGAGTGGATCAAAAACTGTGTGATGTCCCCTTTGTTGTCGGTTTTGGTGAATGGGAAACCGTCGGTGCAATTCGGGATGGAGAGGGGTTTGAGACAAGGCGATCCTCTCTCGCCGTTTCTTTTCAATATCATGGTGGAAGGATTGAATGGGCTGCTATTAAGAGCGCAAGAAAGGGACTTTATTTGTGGAGAGAACTTTGGTGGCCAAAGGGTTCATGTATCCCACATTCAATTCGCGGATGACACAATTCTATTTTTGAAACCCAAGACTGAATACGTTCTTAATGCGAAACGTGTCCTTCGGTGCTTTGAGCTTGTTTCGGGGTTGAAAATAAATTTCCACAAGTCGTGTGTGATGAAAGTAGGGGTCAATAAGGGAAGGGAGGTGGATAGGTGGGCTTCCATTTTTAATTGTAAAGAGGCCTCTCTCTCTATTTCATATCTTGGCTTCCCTTTGGGAGGTAGACCGGGAGCGAAGAGTTTTTGGAATCCGATTGTGGATAAAATTAAAAAACGTCTTGCCACTTGGAAGAGGAAGTTGTTGTCTAAAGGCGGGAGATTAGTTCTCATTAAATTGGTTTTGTCGAGCATCCCTACCTATTTCCTTTCAATGTTTAAAATTCATGTGGGGGTGGCTCACAAGATTGAGAGATTGCAAAGGAACTTTCTTTAGGGAGATGGGGTGAACAGGAAAAAAGTTCATGTAGTTAAATGAGAGGATATTTGTAAGAGTAAGGCCAAGGGGGGTTTGGGTATTAGTAGAATTTTGGATAAAAACAAGGCTATACTTGCTAAGTGGATTTGGAGATTTGGAAAAGAAAATGGTGCTTTGTGGAAGAGAGTTATATGTGCTAAATATAATATCAAAGACAGCTCTTTGAAGTGGGGCAAGCTTTTAGAGGGGCTTCTTTTTTTGTAAATCGATGGAGTATATTTTGAAGCCAGGGTCTGTTTCCGAAAAAATTATTAGGGAAGGATTTAGAATTGTGGTTGGTGATGGTAAGAGAGCTGCCTTGTGGACAGATTTAAGTGTGGATGGTACTCAGTTAAATTTGGCTTTCCCTAGGTGCTTTGCTCTTGCCAATAATAAGGAAGGAGTGATTCAGGAGAATGGTTGCTAGGATGGATCGAATTGGAAGTGGAATATTGGTTTTAGACGCCCTCGTTTCGATTGGGAGAAGGATCAAGAAAATTACTTGATCAAGTGCTTGGAAGGTTTGGCTGTTCGGAGGAACATTGAAGACGAGCTGGCTTGGTCTAAGAGCACTTCGGGTTTATTCTCTGTGGGTTCTTTTCGAAAGATGTTGGAGAATTTGGACATTGACAAAGAGGTGGTTCCGAATTTCCTTTGGAATGGAATAAGTCCTCATAAAGTTGAAATCCTCATTTGGCAAATTTGGAAGGGTAAGGTTCTTGTCAAGAAGGTTCTTCAAAGGCATGGGATGAGTCAGATCAGCGACTTAAGCTGTCCTTTTTGCAAGGAGGAGGAAGAATCTATTGATCACTTATTTCTGCAGTGCAGCTGGTCGAGATCGATGTGGGAGTGTGGTTTTTCGTGGTGGGGTGTGTTGTGTTGCATTAGTAGCAATATAAAGGGCTAGTTGGAAGGATGGATGGGGTTGTGCCCAAATTTTCAGAATGAAAGAGCTTGGTGCTCTCTGTTGTATGCTACGTTGTGGACCATTTGGGAGAACAGAAACCAGCTCGTTTTTGAAGGCAAAGAACCATGCAAGGAAAAAGCAAAGGATTTGATTAAATTCAAAATTGTGTGGTGGTTCAAACACCTTGGGAAGGGATCTATGGAGCCGATAGATGTTTTATTCCGGGATATGAGCACCCTTTGTGTGGAGAATAAGAAGAAGAAGAGGAAGAATATTGTTGATTGGATCCCTCCTCTTCATGACAGCTTGAAGTTTAATGTCGATGGCTCTTCCAAGGGGGCTGCTGGCATGGGAGGTGTGTTAAGGGATTCTAGAGGAAAGATTCTCTGTCTGTTCTCTGCTTTCCTGGGGGTTAGGGACTCTAATGTTGCTGAGATCATGGCTATCAAGAAAGCGGTGGAGCTGTGTAACTCTAATCTAAATCTGCAGAATCGTGACATAACGGTGGTGAGCGATTCTAAAGTGGTTGTCTCTTGGGCCAACTCGAGGGATTTTGGTAGCCTTGATCATGTTAATGTTATTTATGACATCAGAAATGAGCTTCGTAAGAGCGCTGGTCTCAAGGTTGCTTTCGATTCCAGAATTTTTAACTCGTTTGCTGACAGTCTGGCCAAAATGGGTGCAGATGCGAGAGGGGACTTCACTGAATGGAGTGACATCTGATTTTTGTGGTTTTGCTGCTCTATTTCTTCGTTTGTTTTTGGGCGTTCTTGGGGCGTCTTTTTGGGGTTTCTTTGTTTTTCTGGCTGTTTTGGCTGCATTTGTGCCTTTCTGTTGTTTTGGTTGTTGTTTGGGGTGTTTCGTGGCGTTGGGTGGGGTTTTTCTTTGTTTGCCCCCTTGTTGCGGGCTTCTGTTTTTGTTGCTTTTGGTGGCCTTGTGCCTGTTGAATAAATAGCCTTTTCAAAAAAAAAAAAAAAAAAAGTATTGTTGAAGTTTGCTTTTCAAAAAAAAAAAAAAGTATTGTTGAAGTTAAATGAAGATAAGGACAACTAGCCAGTCTTTGTGTTTTGATTTTCTACATACTTTCATCATTATAGGTTGTAATTATAAATTTTCAGAAGATATATGTAACCACAGTCTCCATCAGATCATTTTCTTCAAAGGGTATATGCATAAATAACAGCCAGTAAATTTTCTTTAATAGGATGTGGTTTTGAAATTAAATAAGAATAACTGATCTTGCAGAAGAGGAATTAGGAAATGATTCTATGATGAAAAATCTTATCTTCTTTTTGTTTAAGTAATTCAGCAACTGTTCTTTAGCCCCATTTCAAAAAAATGTCTTCTATATGAAGTTCTGTTGTCTAAGTTTTAACCATTATTTATAGTTTGGTTGACATGATTTATCCTACTTATTTGAATAGTCCTGTAAAATATTGATTTTGGGATACTTTGAATGCTCAGAGAAGGGTTTTTGTCTTAATGGTTCATCATATGAATCTTCTCCATCTTTCAGCAGTTATTTTGGAGTGTATAGTAGTGTCTGCTTTAATAACATTTGCTTTGAGAGTTTTGTGTATTGTTTACTTGGGAGGAAGTTTATGCTGTTTGAGTAGTTATCTAATTAATTCATTGTACTCTTTTTTTCAATAATATATAGATGCCGTGAAAAGCAGATAAAAATTATTTTTGTATGAAATTGATTTTATTATTATTAGTATATAATTTTATTATATTTTCCTTTTTTTTTTTTTATTATTCTGTTTATAGTAAAGGATTTAAATTGTAATATTTGATATATATAAAGTCAACTAATTGTTAACCAGAGGGTTTTTTTACTGATTATTTAAACCAGAGGGTTTGATTTGATATGTAATCAAAAATCAGGGGTTATTTACAATTCTCCCTAATAAAAAAAATTAAGAAGATTGTTTTCATATCCTTCCCAGCCTTTTTCAGCTTTTCAAAAGTTTACATGTTTACCAAGCACAACTAAACGCGTTCCCATTTCTTTTAGTTTGTACACTTCCATATGCAATATTCAAAAGATGGCTTTGGGGGCCATCCCTAATGCAAAATAGAACAAACGTGGGTGGCGGTGTACACGCTCCGACCAATTCAAAGAGAGAACTTCCTAAGGCAATCACTAAGGAAATAACACAACTATATACGAAAAAATGCATAAAAATGAGATCCCCCATTTCGTAGTGACGTGATATTTTTAGAGTTCTGAGATTGTAAAGGAGGGTGCAGAGATAATTTCGTATGTGGAAAGGCCACTTCTCCTTTGTTACATCCCCACCATTCTTTTTACCTGCACATGTCGATGCGTCCACATGGGACCGCTGCTCCCATGGCGCTCTATGCCTCATTAATTGGCTGGGGTCTTGCCAAATGGTGTACAAATCGCTTTCCCTGGCTTATGTTGCTGTTTTGCTCTAGCGAAGAATCCAGGAGAGGTTTACAATCATTATGAGGTTTACAATCTAGGAGAGATTTCTTGTAAGTCTGTGAGAAGCTCCTTTGGTTGGGTGTCGAATTTTTTACATTAACACGGTTATTCAATACACAATTTCTTTATGTGTGAATTCACTAATTAACAACATAAAATTCTAATGAAGTAATTACTGATTACCTACCTGACGTTTACCAATTTACACTCAAAAACGATTTTATCAAATATTGACACTTACCTCCCCTGCCGTTAATGTTGACCGTTACAATTAACTGTTGACTTTTTTAAAATGCTGAAAAGACGAAACTACCCTTGACAACTATAATTAAAAAAGGGTAATTTAAAAATGAAAAAGTAATAAAATTAAAAATCTTTAAAAAGATTTATCACAAAAAAAAAGAAATCAGATTATCATCATCTTCAACTCTTCACCGCCATCATCAACCTCATCTCTCCCTCATCTCTCAACCATTGTCATCATCCTTCAATCTCAAAATTTCCATATTTTTTTTCTTTCAAAAACAAATTTCATATAGAATCTTATAACAAAAAAAATAAATAGTGTATCCATCCAATAACAACCCTTCACCAAACAAATGTTAAATCAAATAATTTTTTTTAAAAAAAATTGAAGATCTGGAACCCAAATAAACAAAAGTTAAATCACATCTCTGTCTCTCTTTCATTTGTTCCTCTCAATCCTTTGTTTCTTCCTCCCACCAAACAAAAGTTGGAGAAAGATTCAATCTTTTATACACACTCTCTCTCTCTCTCTGGTTCATGTTTTCAAACCCACTCATTTTCTCCGTCTTCTTCTTTGCGCCCATTTTCTTTTTTCTAGCTTCATGATCTTCTTTCTTCTGCACCTAATATCCTTCTTTCTTCTACGCTTTCATCTTTCTTCTTTTTTTTCTGCGCCTCTTCTTTTCTTCGTTTTTTTTTCTTTTACTTAAATAATCTTCGTTTTGGGTTCAATTTTTCTGGGTTTTATGGGGATTTCAGGGTTCAGTTTCGATTTGTATTTTGATTTGGATTTGGATTTCGGTTTTGGGTGGAGGAGATTTTCAATGGATCTCGACGGAGATTTTCGATTGGATCTCAATCGATCGATCTGGATCTCCACCAGGTTTTTTTTTTTTTTTTTTTGGTTGTTGGAATGGATTTTTTTTATTGTTGATGATGAATGAAAATTGATTTTTTGTTTGGGTGATTTCTGGACCTGTGATTTTTTTTGAGTGATGAATGGATTCAAGGATTTCAATCTCAGAGAACAAAAAATGCATAGGATTGAAGGATTGTGACAATGGTGGAGAGATGAGATGAGGTTGATATTGGCGGTGGAGAGATGAGGGTGATGATGGGGTGGAGAGATTAGGATCTTTTGATGATGATGGGGTGGAAAGATCTGGAGAGATCTGGAAAATTTGTTTTTCAAAGAAAAACAAAAATCTGGAACATTTTTGTTTGGTTTTTATTTTATATTTTATTTTTTTAAAGACTTAACCTTTGAAAAAAAAAAAATAATTTGGTTGTTTTGATATCTGGGCAGTGGTCCAAGTTGTTTTGATTGCATTTACGTTTTTTTGATTGTGTTTAGTGTTGGATTTATGAGAAATCTGGGTTTGGAAGAAAAATTGAAGATATGATCTTTTATCATTTTTATTTTTAAATTTCGGTTTGCCCCTTGTAGTGTCAAAGTTAACAGTCAAACTTGGTCAAACTTAAATAGTAGGGGAGGTGAGTGTCAATTTATGATAAAGTAGTTTATGATTGTCAATTGGCAAACCTTAGGTAGGTTTTCAGTAATTACTTCAATTCTAATTGAAAATGTTCCAAAATTAGTACATGGATGGCTGTATTGCCACCCAAAAAAACTACCCTTCACACTCAATTTTATAATTAATAAATTACCAGAATACCATAAGTAAAATTACTTGTGAGGACAAAGTGATTATTTACACTCACACAGTCCAAATGAGAAAACCATTCATTTATAACTTTTTATCAAACAAACTATATGCAAGGATCATACCAACTAACGATTGTTTGAAGCATCCATTATCTTTAATTTATAAACTCAATAATTTCAAAAATACGGCACTTCAGAATGAGTTTTAAGAAAACTAATATTAATATAATGTCTTCAAGATTTGAGTTCCACACTCAAAGTGTCAAAAATATACGATTTTCAAAATCTTTCAAACCCGATTTAATGTTTTACACACCAAAAGATCAATTTATGGGTTGCAAACAACAAACCCATAAATTGAAGCACTTAAACTCAATTACAGTTGACAAAAGAAGTTTAAATAGAAGAGAAAAAGATTCACACTAGTTAAGATTTTATATGATAGAATAAGATCGGATTTTTAAACTCATTCTTTTTAGGTTAACGTCAAGTTTGTAAACATGACGTTGATATTCTACATGGACTTTCTTTTTTATTTATTATTTCGGCCTCTGTCTTCACTCCTGCAACAAGAGCCGAAATATAAATATCATTTCAGATCTTAGGCGAAAATGTAAAATTAGTCTCTCTTTTTTTAATCTAAATATAAATTACTGATCTTTAGAATAATTACAGCATGCAACTAATTGTTGGTGGGATGGGAAGGTTTGAGGTCACTAGTGGTGCACCTCTGAGAGAAAAAAAACGAACTCTGAAAAGGAAAGAAGGAGAAGCTTTCACAAACTCTTTATTTCTCTCTTAATATTTCTTACACCACCCACACTTACAATCACAATCTGAATCCCTTTATATAGGGAAATAAAATGATAAACAAACAAACCACTTTCGGTGGTAGTGGCAAACCACTTTAGGTGGTAGTGGAAAACCACTTTAGGTGGATAGTGGCAAACCACTTTAGGTGGATAGTGGAGGAGGAGATTGTTGACTGAGCAAGTTTAATTTCCAACATCCCCCCTTAAACTTGACTCTCCATGTTTCATCATACCAAGCATTGTCTTTAATCTTGAAAACACGTCATGTTTGAGCGGCTTGGTGAATATATCAGCAGCTTGATCATATGTCCTGCAAGAGACTAATTCCACCTCTTTTTCCTTCACATGCTCTCTGATGAAATGATACCGCGTATCAATATGTTTGCTCCTTTCATGGAATACTGGATTCTTTGCTAGTGCAATCGCTGACCGATTGTCGAGGTAAACTTCTGTGGGATTAACTTGTGGAAATCCCAAGTACTGCAACACATTCCTAATCCATATACCATGACAAACAGCTGAACAGGCAGCAACGTACTCAGCTTCACATGATGATAACGTCACAATGGCTTGCTTTTTGGATGACCATGTGAACGCTGTATCTCCCATAAAAAACGTAAAACCTGTTGTGCTTTTACGTTCATCCAGATCTCTTCCCCAATCACTATCTGAATAGCCAATCAACCTGCAATCTTCACATTTGGTATATAAAATACCATCATTAATAGTACCTTTTATGTACCGAAGAATTCTCTTTGCTGCATTCAGGTGAGATTGATCAGGAGTTTCCATGTATCTGCTGACTAGTCCAACTCCATAGAGTATATCTGGCCTGGTACATGTCAAGTATCTCAAGCTTCCAACCAAGCTCTTGAAATAGGTTGGATCAACATCTCCTCTTTCATTCTTTCTTAACTCTAATCCTGTTTCCACTGGAGTTGTGACAGGATTGCATTTTTCCATACCAAATCTTTTCAGAATTTCTTTTGCATAAATACTCTGGGAGATGAAAATACCTTCTTCGCTTTGCACAACTTCAATACCGAGAAAATGAGCCATTAGACCAATGTCTGTCATCTCAAATTCTTTCACCATTCTTCTCTTGAAATCTTCAAACATGGCTGGATTGTTCCCTGTGAAGATCAAGTCATCAACATATAGGCATGCGTATAACAAGCTTCCATCAGTCTCCTTCTTCATATACAGTGCATGCTCATACGGACATTTCTCAAATCTGTTCTGATGGAAGTAATCATCAATCCTCCTGTTCCATGCACGAGGTGCTTGCTTCAAACCATAGAGGGCTTTCTTCAGTCTGCATACTTTCTCTTCTTTGCCTTTCTTCACATATCCAGGTGGTTGTTCCACATAGATTTCTTCTTCAAGAAAGCCATTCAGGAATGCTGACTTTACGTCAAGTTGGTAAATTTTCCAACTTTTCTGGGCTGCCAATGATATTAGCAATCTAATAGTCTCTAGTCTGGCGACCGGGGCAAAGACTTCTCCGTAATCAACTCCTTCCTTCTGTTTATAGCCTTTCGCTACAAGTCTTGCCTTGTATCTCTGGACTTCTCCTTTCGCATTTCTCTTGGTCTTGTAGACCCATTTCACTCCGATGGTTTTTCGGCCTTTTGGAAGATTAGTCAACTCCCATGTCTTGTTCTTTTCAATGGATCGAATCTCTTCATCCATTGCGCTTCTCCATTTTTCTTCATGGTTAGCCTCTTCAAAGCTAACTGGATCACTTGTCATCAGCAGACAATACAGAGTAATATCCTCTTCCACTTGTTCTGTATTTTCATACAGATCTTCTAAGCTACGTGTTCCTCTAGGCCTCATATCTAGAAAATCACTTTCAATTGATAATGGAGCATCATACCTTTGTGGTGAAGGCGAACCACGTTGAGGAGTCTGCTGATCTCTGGGTATTTGTGGCTCTGTAGCCACTTCTCTCGTCTCTTCTTCATGTATCAACTCTGCACTTCTGGAAGCTTTGGTTTGATCCCAATTCCAGGATTCATTTTCTTCAAAAATGACATCCCTGCTGAAGATTACTTTCTTGGTGACGGGGTTGTATAGCCGGTAACCCATAGTTCTGTCACCGTATCCAACAAGGATACACTTCTCTCCTTTATCTTCAAGCTTGGTTCTTCTTGCTTCTGGGACCTTGATGTAGGCAATGGAGCCAAAAACTCTAAGGTGGCTCACACTTGGCTTGTGAGTGCTCCATGCTTCTTGCGGTGTCTTTGTATCAAGACTCTTCGTGGGACATCTGTTTTGTAGATATACTGCACAGAAGACTGCTTCGGCCCAAAAACTTTTAGGCATGTTTTTGTCCTTTAACATGCTTCTGACCATGTTAAGGATTGTTCGATTCTTCCTTTCAGCAACACCGTTTAACTGAGGAGTATAAGCTGGTGTAAACTGATGTCTGATTCCTTGTTGCTTAAGGAATTCCTGGAAAGCACCTGCGGTGTATTCTCCACCTTGATCTGATCTCAGTGTTTTGATATAATAGCCACTCTGCTTCTCCACAAGAGTTTTGAACTCTTTGAAATAACCAAATACTTCAGACTTCTTTTTTAGGAAATAGACCCAAGTCTTCCTGCTGTAGTCGTCAATGAAGGTAAAGAAGTATTGGTTCTGTCCATTTGATACTGGCGTCAATGGACCACACACGTCTGTGTGAACGAGCTCAAGCGGCATGGTTGCTTTCCAATTTGCCTCCTTTCCGAAGCTATTTCTGTGTTGTTTACTAAGAACACAGCTTTCACACATCTCATTCGGGTGATGGATGTTTGGCAATCCTTTCACCATCTTCTTACTTCCCAGTTGCTTTAAACTTTCAAAATTGAGATGTCCATACCTGAGATGCCACAACCAGTCTTTGTCATCAATGATAGCTGTCAAACACTTTGGCGTATCATGATGAATTTCGAGAGGAAACATCCTGTTCTTCGTCATCTGGACCCGAGTAATCAGCTTTCCTCGAGCATCTGTAATGGTGAGTTGCATATTTTGAAGGCTGATATGATAGCCTTTCTCCAAGAGTTGTCTGAGACTTAGGATGTTTGTCTTCATGTCTGGAACATAATAAACATTGGAGATGAAAGCATGATCTCCATTCTTCTGCTTGATCATGACATCTCCTCTTCCTTGGACAGAGATTTTAGAGAGATCACCAAATGAGATTTCTCCTTGAACTTTCTTATCAAGTTCAGTGAACAAGTCTTTCCTGCCAGTCATATGATTGCTGGCTCCAGAATCAAGAAACCAAACGTTTTGATTCTGATAGGTTGAGTTGTGTGCCATCAACATCAACGATTCTCCTTCAACTTGCTCTTTCTCTGCAAAGTTAGAATTTTCATTTACCTCATATGCGTTACTTCTGCACTCGTTGCTATAGTGGCCATATTTGTGGCAGTTATAGCATTGAACACTTCTTTTGTCAACATTCGGACGATTGTTGTAACCGCCTCTTCTTCCTCGTTCTCTTCCTCGTGGGACATAGTTCTGTTGTCCACGTCCTCCTCTATTTGCATCTCTTCCTCCTCTGCCTCTACCTCTGGTTTCGGCATTTCCAAAACCTCTTCCACGAGATCCTCTACCTCGTTCTCTTCCTTGTTGTGAGGTCCCCCCTTGCTCGTATCTTTTCTCATTGAGGGAGAGCTTTGACTGAAGAGCTTGCTCCAACACTCTGTCGTCACTTCTTCTATTTACTTTCTGCTCATGGGATTGCAATGATCCCACTAATTCTTCAACAGATATCGTCTCCAGATCTTTTGTTTCTTCCAGGGCCACAACTATAAAATTAAACTTTGGATCTAATGATCGCAAAATTTTCTCCGAAATTCTCATGTCTACGAGAGTTTCTCCATTTCTTCTTAGCTGATTCGCAACGACCATAACTCGTGTATAGAACTCAGCAATGGATTCATTAGATTTCATTCGGAGAGATTCGAATTCACCTCGTAGAGTTTGAAGACGGATCCTTTTCACTTTGTCAGCACCTTTGTAGGTCCTCTGAAGGGTGTCCCAGACTTCTTTCGACGACTTGCAGGATGCTATGATCTCAAACATGGCTTCATCTAGTCCTTGGTAGATTATGGACTTTGCTTTACAATCCCTCCTTCGATCTGCTTTGAGAGTTGTTGTCTGAGCTTCTGTCAAGGTTCCTTCAGCTTCTTTGGATGCGGGTTCTGTATATCCATCTTCCACAATATCCATAACGTCTTGAGAACCTAGTAGGGCTCTCATTTGTATGCACCAATTGTCATAGTTGTCTTTGGTGAGTTTCGGGATGACAACTTGAGCATTTCCGTTGGCCATCGAGCTTGAAGTGCTTAGAACAAAATTCTGGAGTCTGAATTTGCAAAAACGAAGTGCACGGTTGCGTTCGGAAGGGTCCAAAACCTTGGAAACCAGTCCGAGTTTGTCAAAAACCGAGTTCGGAAGCGTCCGAAATGAGCGGTCAAACTTTTGGCAAAAGTCAACCAAAAGATAACGGAATATTCCTTTGACTGACGGAATATTCCTGCCGTTATGACGGCGTTAGTGACGTCAGCAGAGAACAGGGTCGGGTCACGGATCCGGGTCGGACGTCGGGTCGGACGGGGCCAGGTGGATCGGATCACGGGTTGGACTTCGGGTCTTCGGGTCGGACCCTGCAAACGGGTGAAGAAGACGACTGGCGCGTGGGGATGACGCGCCGGTGACGTGGCTGCGCGTGGCCGGCGCGTGGCTTCACTCTCCAACTTCAGACGGCGCGTTCAGCCTCTCTGGATCTCCGATTTGGGTGAAATTTTCACCGTTGCACTCCTTACGATGAGTACAACACACTGGTATGCTCAAATATATTTTTTGAGCACTTTGATTTCTGGGCCAATTTGGCTTTGGCCTCTGTTTCTCGAATTTCTGGTTCTCCTGGGCTCTGATACCACTGTTGGTGGGATGGGAAGGTTTGAGGTCACTAGTGGTGCACCTCTGAGAGAAAAAAAACGAACTCTGAAAAGGAAAGAAGGAGAAGCTTTCACAAACTCTTTATTTCTCTCTTAATATTTCTTACACCACCCACACTTACAATCACAATCTGAATCCCTTTATATAGGGAAATAAAATGATAAACAAACAAACCACTTTCGGTGGTAGTGGCAAACCACTTTAGGTGGTAGTGGCAAACCACTTTAGGTGGATAGTGGAGGAGGAGATTGTTGACTGAGCAAGTTTAATTTCCAACACTAATCACAATGACAACATATTGATACAAATTACTTAAGTTTAGAAATAGTGTTTCACGCATGTAATAATCAACACAGAATTCTACCGAATGTTACAAAATGGCTCTCCTATAGTCCTACTTTGATCTGTAATGGGGTAGGTGCATTTAGTGCCATTATCATGGAGTAACCATTCATTAATTCATCTATTAAGAATTCTCAGCTTCAGATCTTTAGATTTTAAATTTTGTGTGGATATTGAATTTCTTTTTGCGTTGAATTAAACCTGACAATGCATGGGTCGAATTCATTGGACAAATTGTAAATGGATCACTCAAATTTTACTTGATCCAAATCTACCTGTTAGTTTATTGGGGTTGAAAATGAAAATTTTAAACCTATTTGTGGTTTTAATTAGTCAAAAACTTATTCATCTAACCTGTTCTCTTTTATCGTTATTATTTTGTGATAGTAATTAATAATTTGATTTGTTTAAAAGAAGAAAAAAAAAAACTCTAAAACTAAAGAAAAAAAAAATGAATACTCAAATATAAACAAGCATATAATAATGAAATTAAAAATCATATATTAAATTAAAAATAATAATATATTAAAACTATTTTATAAAAATCCGCACAAACATAAAGTTGTCTTTAACTATATTTTTGTACGTAGCGCATTTTCTCTACCTTTCTTACTCTGAAAAAGCAATGAAGTGAGCTATTTATTTGTAAAACTGTGCTCAATTTCTTGTCGCATAAGTGGCAATTCTGTCAATACCTCAGCAACAGGAAGACTAGAACTAGAATCGATTGCAGGAGAACGAACCGCTAATTATGAAACGAACTACGACGGAAAGAAAGTCCCACATCTATGAGTGCGCAATTATTACTGGATCAACCTCTCCTCATTATGTCATGTTATTTTTTATAATAAATAATAAAAAAACTGACACCATTGGAACCACTATGGATCCCTTGCTTTGGTTAACCAGATTTAATGTTTAAATAATACTATAAAACCTAAAATATTAGTCCAAAATTCAACCTAAATAGTGTATCGGGTGAGTAGTTGTCATCGACACATAATGTCGTGAATAGACAAATCACCGCCATAATACCATATCATTTGAATTAATTTTTGGACTTTTTTTTTAATTGTCCAGCATTAGTGTTAATGTCTTACGCACGCCAACAAGGGTGTAGCTCAGCTGGTAGATGGACGAGCTTGAGGCTTGAGCAAATGACTCTCAAGTCAGCGGCTCGAATCCTATCAATGGAAAAAAATTTCAAAAAAAAAAAAAATACTTGGTCTCGGATTAATAGATATTGTAAAAAAAAAAAAAAAAAAAAAAAAAAAAAGTTAATGTCTTACGCACTAAAAGATACATAACATTTAATCTCAATGTTGGTTCCGGTTGCAAAAAACAAACTCATATATCGGAGCACTTAAACTCAATTCAATTCCAATTACAACTGAAAAAAGAAGTTTGAATAGAAGAGAAAACAGATTACACTATTCTAGTCAATATTTGATAAGATAGAATAAGATATTTTTAAATTGATAGTTGTGTGATTGCTTCACTCCAAGCCGGACATGGTAAATTGGTAACCATTGTTCATTAGAAAATAAAATAAATAACTATAAAGGCAAATTTGGAATTACAAGATGTGTACAAAGTAAAATATTTAATTTTGAATTTTAGTTATGGGTTTAAAAACTAAACGGGGCACATCACCTCTTAGCAGAGCTGGTAGTGCACCTCCCTTCCACATAAGTGGTAAGGGGTTTAAATCCCGCCATACATATTTTACAATCATGTGTGAGGAGTTTTATTCTCAGGTTGTAGAAGTAGTTATCTCCCCGTTATGAATGTAGATATCCGGACCACACATATATTATTTAATCTCAACTGGTCTCGTCAGTCCTATTGTTATAGTTCTTATAATACTTGAAAAAAATAATAATAAATGGGTGTAGCAAATAGTTTTCGGGTGGCTCTTAGTACATACAATAAAAAACTTGGCAAACCTAAATCACAGAAACGTGCAGCAGGAGCTAGCGAGCTAGGATTCCTCACTCTTAAATTAATTGATACCTTATAAAGTATTAATTAAAATTATATTACAATCAATAACCATGATTGAGGATGCTTAATTATGGAGGGCCGGCTGGGCAGCTTCCCGGGGAAGGACCTGAAGTACTGCCACCAACACCCGCAAACTCCCTTAAACGTCCACCTGAAACAACAAACAATGAATTAATTATAAATTATCAAAATTAATTTTATGCTAACTAATATATATTCTAGAAAGGGTTATTTTACCGTTGTCCAATATAATTTTAGTAAATGACAATAATTTTTGGGGGAGATTGAAAAATATAAAGAATAAAAATATTAATTCCTTCTAAAAGCTTGTGTATGTCTAAAAAGAGGACCGAAACAAATATATGATTAAAGAATTTATTTAAATTTTTCTATTACTTCTAAAAGGATATGATTGCCTCAGCTATATCAATTCAGACTTGTTTTCACCTTTACGGCTTTACCTTTTATTTTTCAAAAGATATTGAAATATATTACTGATATATTTTCGGATCTTAAAATATATATTTTTTAATTTCTTATTGTCATGATAAAACATCTAGAGTTGTTTTCATAGTTTTGGAAAATAATAATAATAAATAAATCCTAATAATTGATGAATTGAGATTCACTGCATTTAAAAAAAAATGAAAGTGGAAAAAAAAACACAGCAGAAATTAATTTCAATCTTTTCAAATAATAATAATAATAATAATAATAATAATAATAATCTCAATTATTGATTCATTTACATGTTAACAAATTTGTTGAGATCAGAACAAATATGACTAGAACTATTTTCAAATCTTAAAAGAGTAATGCTAGATGTCCTATTTTTTTTTTCTAAATTCTGTCTCAATTGATGTGGCATATAAGGTGTTAATATCTTATAAATTATGAGATTATGTGGTGACTGGTGTGATGTTGACATCTCACATGTCATATCATTTGAAACAGAATTTAGGAAAAAAAAAATTAGGACATTAGTTTTTGAAAATGATTTTACAAAATCTAATAGTGACCCAAAATCGCAGAATTAAATAGAAGTAACTAAGTAGGGTGACTTACGATAGAAACTGGGTTTGACAGTCCTAGGGGCTGTTTGTTTTTTTCCCAATAAGACTTATTACCTCTTATATCTTAAATTAAGATAAATCAGTTTATTTGTTTTTTCAACTTATATCTTATTTTAAGATATATATGTCTTTTAGAAAAAGTAAAATTTTTTGACTTTTATCTTATTCAAAAAGTGATACAGTAGAGTTTTTTAATAAATTTCCACAAATGTCTTATAACAATTCATACATTTATGATTTTATCCCACATAATAAAATACTAAAAATCAATTTTCCAAAAATTCCCAATTTTAAAGAAACCGTAACACAACCTAATCAATTTTATATTTGTAATAAGTCATCTAAAATGAAAAAAACAAACATATCATAATATCTTAATTTATAAGACTTATCCATATATCTAATAAATTAAGGTCTTATAAGACTTTAGACAAAAAAACAAACAGCCCCCTAGTCTGTCTCTCTGAAAGCTCCCGTGCAGCCACCACTTCCCAGGTTAGCAGAACCAAAACAACCATCACAAATATCATCCAACCGATTGAACTTTTTTTAAAACCCATTCTGTTAATTATAAATTTCATGCCAAGATTGAGCATATATATATCTGTGTACGTGTGTGTTATATATGTGTACGTGTGTGTATATATATATATATATATAAGTCTATATTGAGTGATTTATCTTGGTCACCAAAATGGAGACTTCGAGTTGAGAAAGCTAGTGTACATTTGATATACATTGAACATGATTGATATACTGTAGTTGTCTATTTACCAATTGTTGCTCTTTCCTTTTCTAGTTTGTCATTACATGGTCTGCATATATAAACATTTGTAATCTAATTATAATCAATGAGAATTTCTATTTTGTCTCAATATTGTTTCTAGGTTTAATAACCTATTCTATATGGACAAAACCTCGGTGACTTGGAGATTTATGATCCGTTTGGAATAACTTCTTCAAGTAGATCTTTTAAAGTAGACCTTCTACAAATAGAGCTTTAATGCAAAGTTGTTGATTAGAAAAAGTTTTTTAAATGGTAAGATTACCAAAATATTAAAAATTTATTTTAAATGATAGGGTTATATTAAGTATTTTAGTGTTGTTAAAAAAGCTTTAAAATATCTACTTGAAAAAGGCTAAAATGTAAGCTTCTCAAAGTAGACGTAAAACAACTTTTTTAATTATCCAAAAGCTTTACTGAGTGACAACCAAATGACACAAAAAATTTTGAATTAAAAAAGCTCTTTTAAGCCAATAGAAAAGCTCTTCCAACGGGAACTTAATTTTATGGATCGTAGTAATTACAAATATTTGTAATATAAAATCTATATTTCGGAGCTCACCTAAGCTATCTGCAGGACTTGATCATTTAAATATGTGGCCACAGTTTATTCAATAAATTGTTTATTGAGTAATAATATTTATTTGTAAATTTAATTTTCCAATACAGAGGTATTGAAAATGATCATTAGAGGATTCAGTGACTTAGGGATAAATAAGTAATTAAAAAGCATGACAATGATTTTGGGCCTAGTTTAATTATGAGAGTCATTATTGATTATAATTTAAAATAGTTTTAATTAAAATGATCATTATTGATTATGGACTTTACATAATTATGAGAGGTTACTAGAGTGCAGCTTAATTAGTGGAATAGTCCAAAATTAATTTTAAAATACTAATGGGTTATGAGATGATTTGGACTGTTTTTCAAATCAGATTTGGGCTCCATATATTCTTTCTATATATATAAAGAATGAACATTGGAGATTTGGAGTTGGACAAAAAGACTAAGAAATTTGGGTTCTGCCTACACATAAAGTATGAAGTTTAAGTATAGCAGAAAAGATTGTAGCCATGCAAAAGATTGTGTCCATTCTTCAATTAATTATTCTAACCCTATGCATGTATACATGAAAAAAAAATCGATTCTACTTCCGTTTTTGTAAACAAAATTTATTGTAAATTTTTTTTTCTTATCGATTGAAAACTAACAATTACTACTCTCTGTTCCCTGCCAAATTCAAATACTTGTTTTTATTCTATATATAAATAGACAAACATGTTTATTTTTTTTTAAAGGCAAATATATTATTAAAACAGGCCGAGAAGGCCTACAACACACAACAAGAGCAACAAGCTGACCAAGAGCCCACAGCCCCCAAACAAACAAAGGCAAACAACAAGCCTACGAAAAACAGATAAGAAGACAACCCACAAGCCATAAAGACAAAGCAAACCAAGAACCCAAAGAGGCCAAACCACCCAAAAAGCGAATTAATAGGATTATCCAGGAAATATGCATAAAACTTAGGTAATGTTTACTGATCGGCATCCTAATAGGGAAAAGATTTGATTATTGACTTTTTAGTAAGGTTACCTTTAAAAGCTTTTTTTTTATTTTTTTTTTTTATAATTTTTCTTCTTCTTCTTTTAAGTATTGCATCAATTTGGGTTTTTTAGGGAGGTGGATTTGAACCCGTAACCTTATAATGTAATTATGAGAGATTTACCATCAGACCAATCTCATCTTGTCGTGATCCTTTAGGAATCAAGTTTCAAAGACCTCACACATAAATCAAGATTGAAATATCAGCCGAAAAGGATACTTAATTCCTCTCTTTCACATTAATTAAGTTATTCTTTCCTGATTATAGGAAACAAGGCAAAAATTAAAAAAATTAAAAAAGTAAAAAATTCTCGAATAAAAAAGGCAAACAAAAAATAGGACAATAACGTTATTCTTTATAAAAATATTTGTTTGACTTTTTCTATAACTTCCAAAAGAGTAAAAGGACTGTCTCAGACTCTCAGCCTCTCAGGCTCTCAGCTATATCAATTCAGAGTTGTTTTCTCACCTTCTTTATTTCTTTTTCTTTTTTAGTTTTCTTTTTCTTTTTCAAAAGATATTGAAATATATTACTGATATATTTTCGGATCTTAAAAACATTATTTTTAATTTATTATTTTCATGATTAAACATCTAAAGCTGTTTTCATAGTTATGGAAAATAATAATAAGTAGATCTTAATAATTGATGAATTGAGATTCACTGGATTTTAAAAAATGAAAGTGAAAAAACAAATACAGTACAACAGAAATTAATCTCAATAATTTCAAAATAATAATAATAATAATTTCAATCATTGATTCATTTACACGTCAGCAAATCTAGATCCGTTGAGATGGGAACAAAATATACTGTATATGACTAGAACTATTTTCGAATCTTAAAAATATAATTTAATAGTATTGTTTGAAAATGAATTTACAAAATCTAATAGTGACCCAAAATCATAAAATTATATAGAAGTAGGGTTGCACGTCACCTCATAGCACATATGGTTGAGCACTTCCTTTCCACGTTAGTGGTCAAGGGTTCGAGTCTCAACATACGCATTTTAGAAGTATGTGTGAGAAGTTTTCTCCTGAACTATATATCACTAGAACTATTTTCAAATCTTAAAAATTCTAATACAAATATAAATAAAATCCATTATGCTTAGGTTTTATGTTTTATAATTAATGAAGAAGTATTTATAATTATAGTTTAAATTGGGAAAGTAGGGAAAATACTAATTATTAAAAAAAATATAGGTTTTGAGGGAAATGGGGATAGGGGAGGACCCCATCCCCATCCCCATTTCCACATTTGGAGATTTTGGGATTTGGGGAGAAATGGGGATGGAGATTTTGGGATTTTGGGGGAAATGCTTTATGCTTGTCCCTAGCTCTTACCACCAAACCACATCCAATTTATTTGACAACAAGATTATTACTATTATGAGCTTCTACATTTTGATAAGAAAAGTCAATAAAAGTTTTCAAAGTTATCTTCTTCCTCTCGAATCCTCTCAAAGTTATCTGCAAATAATTGATTTCAGAATCTTAATGGATCAAATTTAATTTAAAAAAAAAAAAAAAAAAAAATTTAGCCTCTTAAACAAAAATGAATCTAGTTCATTACCGGCCAACTGAATTCTTCAATTCCGTTTTTCAAATTATCATGAATATTCAACCAAGAACTTATAATCGGGATATAATTCATTCAATGAATATAATACATCATATTCATGAGTAGTAAAGATTATTAAATAAATAAAAAAGTGCACTTCATAAATATTTCTTTATTCATTACAGTACAAGTTCACGTCCCTAGATTCACTAGTTGCATGATACTCTAAATATATATATGCTCATCACAATCCCGAGCAAAGAAACTATAATCTCATGAGCAAGATTCATGATCACTCTTATTTCATTCGCACGCACATATATAGTCGTTTTCAAGTGCATGATCTCGAATTTTCTTAAAATTTAGAATGCGATATTGCGGACATTAAGTAGATGATTAAATATAATATAACTATGATTAATTTAACCAACCCCTCAAAGGATTGTTTCACGGGCCTTTAGAAGGAGGTGAATTACTAGGGATAACTTTAGAAGGAGGTGAAACAGAACTTAATAACTTACGAAGCAAACTGGGTTTGACAGTCCCTCTCTGTCTATCTGAAAGCTCCCTTGCAGCCACCACTTCCCAGCTAGTTAGCAGAACCATAAAAACCATCACAAATATCATCCAACCGATTGAACTTTTTTTAAAACCCATTCTGTTAACTATAAATTTCATGCATAGATCGAGCATATATATAGATAACAGCAAATGCATATGTGTGTACGTATAAATATTAAAGTCAAATAAACGAAGTTAATTTCCTTGCATAAAATCCTACCTAGTGCAATTTTCAGTCAAAGTCTTCCTGCAGCTGATAATTGGTCCATTGAGAACGCGTAGTTGGAAATTTCTATGCGAAGTATGTATTACTGATATTTTTGACAACCGCTTAGTTGGAAATTTCTATGCGAAGTACGTAGTACTGATATTTTTGACTCACTAATAATGTGAAATTGAATCTTACAAAAAAAAAAAAAAGAAGTGAAATTGAAATAATATATATATTATTCAATGGGTGGTTCTCTCCTAAGGGATTCCTTATTTTAATTTCGGTAAATTCCTTGATGAAATCACATCGATTTTAATTAATTTTGAACTGAAATTTTTTATGGATGATAAGTTAAATAAAATCTACCTATGAACAAAATTTGAGAATTTTTTTATTAATTTTGAACTGAAATTTTCTATGGATGATAATTAAGTTAAATGAAATCTACTTATGAACAAAATTTAAGAATTTTTTTAACACAAAAACTATTTTTCTTGATTTTTCCTATATTTCGTCCATTTTTCTAATGCTTTCATGTTCAACAAAATCAGGATAAATTAAAATCCAAACTTATTCGTTATTTTAATATGTAGCCTAAAACCGATCATTCTAACCCGCTATCTTTATTTGATATTATTTTTAGTTATTAACAATCTGATTTGTTTAAAGAAGAAAAATAAAAACCGTAAACCTAAGAAATTTCTTAGGGAATGATCAAATATAAATAAGCATAATATAATGCAATCAAAATTCATATATCAAATTTAAAATAAAAATATATAAAATAACCCCTAACATATATGACATATATATTAGGGGTATTTTTTATCTTATGAAAACTTTAACAACAAAAATATTAAATATAAGCAAACACCAGTCAGAAAACTTACAATATATATTTATTTTAATTTCGGTAAGGATCTTGATGATATTACATCGGTTATTTTTATGAATTTTGATTTGAATTTTTGTGTAGATGATAAGTTCATTGAAATATAGTTATGAATAAAATTTGAGAATTTTTCACTCTTGAATTTTCCTATATTTTTCCCATTTTATGATGTCTTCATATTTAATAAAATCAGAAAATTAGTTTTAGTGCTTGAAAAATTTTTCAATTTTTATTTATAGATACATTTCATTGAACTTATCATCCATAAAAAAAAATCATATCAAAATTCATAATTATGAGAGACTCACTCAGAGATATATATATATATGTATAAACTTAAATATATTTTTTATTATTATTATATCATCATCATCATCATCATCATTATTATTATGGGAAGAACTTAGAGTGTAAAATTACAGGGGCCAATTTACAAAAATATGAAATTAATAGTACTAAATTGTAAATTTACAATTTTTTTTCTTAAATTTATATTTTTTTGTACTATTAACCTTTTTTTTTTTTTTTTTTTCTGTGGACCACCCTTCCCGGCCTGTATAGGGATATTTATATATATATATATATACACACACACACACACATATATGGGGGATGGATCGAGAGACACAATTTTTTACCCAAGATTTGACACGATTTTTCAACCATTGGATCTATGAAATATTAAAGAAAAATCCCAGGTTTTGTACAGAAAATTTTAAAGAAAAATGTAAATATAAAAAACAATTGGGATAAAAATTAGATAGAATTAACTATTTTTTAGTAAAAAAACAAAATGTTGGGCTTAGCTTCACCACTGCTCAAAACCCATGGACATGTACAGATCAGGCGACTCGTGTCGTAAGCGGGCACGTAACGCCGTCGCGGGCACTTATCACACCCCGAGTTAACTGCATGAACCTAAAATTTGATGGGTTAGGCCTAGGTGTGTATTCTTTCTAGGCCCATAACTTCAAAATTCTTATTCAGAAACTAGGCCTTTTAATAGCATTGTCCCTTGGTCGCTTGTTTGCCTTTGTTTTGTCTTTGGCCTGTGTTTTGGTTGGGGGGGGCTGTCCCTTGGCCGCTTCTTTGCTTTCGTTTTGGCTTTGGCCTGCGTTTTGGTTGTTTTTGCCTGGCTTGGTGCCTTTTCTAGTGCCTTTAAAAAAAAAAAAAAAAAAAAAAAAATAGCATTGTCCCTAATATTTATTTAATTAATAAAATTAATTTGAATAAATATTACAATACTTATTAATATCACATTGTTTTTTACTCTTTTTTTTTTTTTACAAAAATATTACAATAATTCGGGTTTGTTTGGTTGGAGGAGAGACTCAAACTAACAACCTCGTGGTGTGAGTGTGAGAGGCTTAACCACTGGGTCAACCTCATCTTATCTTATTAATATCACATTGTTGTTAAAAAGGAATTCTATTTAAAAAAAAAATTTAAAGTGATATATCTCAATTCTATATTTTTTTTTTCCACATAAAATAGCTTTAGTAGAATTTAGTGCATGGTAGTTAAAAAAAAATGCACGGTATTCCATTCTAAATTATACTGATATGAATATAATTTTTAATATATTGTCAATTACTGGGTATAAGAATCATGCACCTGGAGGAGGGATGTAGAGGGAGGTGTGTTGATTAAGTTAGACTTCGAAAAAGCCTATGATAGTGTTGATCATAGCTTCCTTGATTCAATGATGGAAGGGATGGGTTTTGGGAATAGATGGAGAGGATGGATGAAAGAGTGTATTTCTTCGCCTTTGATGTCTGTTTTGGTTAATGGTAAACCTACCCCTCAGTTTGGTGTGGAAAGGGGTTTGAGACAAGGCGACCCGTTATCCCCCTTTCTTTTCAATATTGCAGTTGAAGGATTAAATTGTTTGCTCTCTAAAGCTTGTATGTTGAATTTGCTGGAAGGTGAAAGTTTTGATGATATTCATGTCTCCCACCTCCAGTTTGCAGATGACACAATCTTATTCATTAAACCTAGAGTGGATTATATTCTCAATACTAAGAGGGTGCTTCGTTGTTACGACATTCGATGTAACATGAGGGCCTTTGGTAACTTGGAGGTTGTTTTTGATTCTAGAGCTTTCAATTCTTTTGCGGATAGTTTGGCGAAGATGGGTTCCAACATGAGTGGGGATTTTGTGGAATGGGGAGACATGTAACTTTCAATTCTTCTTCTGTTTTCTGGGCTGGTCTGCTCTGGTTTTGTTTTCCTTTTCTTCTCTTGTCCTCTGTTCTTGTTTTCTTTTTGTTGGCTGGTGCCAAGCCCTGTATGGGTTGTTTGCTTCTGTTGGCTGTGGCTTTTGTGTAGCCTTGCTTGTGTTTGGTCTTGTTCGTGGGGTTCTTTCCTCTGGCCTTTTGGCTCTTTTATGATATAATCTTTTCAAAAAAAAAAAGAATCATGCACCACCATGTATCAAATATAATTTTCATTTCTCCTGTGTTTCATCTATGTCAATTTAATAAAGTAAAATAGTAATTATCAATTTTGAAATTCACCATGTCATTTCTCCCGTGTTTCATCTATGTCAATTTAATAAAGTAAAATAGTAATTATCGGCTTTGAAATTCACCATGTCTTCATCTGCGAGGGCTTTTCAGTCCCAAATAGTGGAGATCGACCTACAGGGAATTTTTGACATCTCTAATTAGTATGTTAGACCGGACGGTAGCCTAGTTTACAATTTTAAATATATATATATATATATATTGTGACGAGTTTAAGATCAAGAAGAGGAGTTTGAGGTCGTGGGCTCCCCCGCCAATGGGGCTGCTGAAATTCAACGTAGATGGCTCTTGTTTTCGAGAGCAGTTGAGGGCTGGTATTGGGGGTGTTTTACGGAATGATAAGGGGGAGGTTTTGTGTTCTTTTTCTGCTCATATTGGTTATGTTGATGCGTCTGTGGCAGAGCTTATGGCCATTCATAAAGCTTGTCTTTTATGCACCTCGAAGGTTTGTTTAGAGGGCAAGAAGATTGTTATCGAAAGTGATTCGAGTGTGGCTGTTGCTTGGGTTCAGGAAGCTGTTTTTGGTAATCTGGGGTGTTTAGACCTGATTTATGATGTTCGGTCCATGTTGTTGAGAAACAATAATTTTTCTATTTGTTGGGTTGATAGAAGTTCCAATGGTGTGGCTGACGGTTTGGCAAGGCAGGGAGCTGATCTTGAAGGGGAGAATGTTGTCTGGAGTGTGTTGTAGTGTTCGTGCTGTGTGCTGGTTGTTGTTGTTTTTGCTGTTTTTCTGCAGTTGTGGTGCTGCCTTTGCTTGTAGCTGTATCTTTTTCTTTCGGGGTTTTTGTGGGGTTGTAGGGGTTTGTGCTGTTGTGTCTTTGCTGTGTTTTGGTTGTTGATGTTTTTTGTTGCTGTTTTGCTGGTGTGTTGCTCTTCGTGGTGCCTTTGTTTGGCTTGTTGCTGTGTGGTGTTTCGTTTGTTTGGTGGTTTGGTGCCTGGCCTTGCTTAGTCTTGTGCCTAATAAATTCTGCAGTTTCAAAAAAAAAAATATATATATATATATATAAATTACTAAGTTAATAATGAGTTATAACTTCTAATCAACTCAATAGCTTATTATAAAACCCACTATCAAATCAAAATATTTTTCAGCTAACTTAGTTAAGGAAGCTTACCATAAAACAAATAGCAATGCATTTGTACTAAATGTTATTTCTTTTTTTCTAATTTTAAAATATATGTTTTTTTAGCATATACATTTTAAAGTGTAAGGTTCGTATTAAATTCAAAGTCTTCTCTAATGTTTCTAAAATTTGAAGATGAAGATGTATAACTAACTCAGACGAACAATTAAGACCAAAGGTTATCTTAAAAATGTCCCATTCAATTTCTATTTAGATAATTGATGATAATCTTAAAAATGTCCTAATTATTTAAGTTTTAAATCTAATTAAGGCTTTCTATCATAACACAATGAAAATGAACACTTTTGTGTTCCAGTTTTACTTTGAAATCTGAATCCGATCATAGAAAAGTGTTGGCCAGGCGGGAACATTTGAGAATCCAATCATAGGTACTTATTATTTTGTCGTATAGAGTCAGGGGTTTGTATACAAGTCTTATACAAGGGATTTACATTTGAGAATTCTTTTATTTATTTATATATATGTATTGAAATTTTTAATATAAAAAGCATGATCGCTGATGCTTCATTATTCAGCAGAAGGCTTACATTTCGGGCCAAAACTTAGACTTGTGTCAGACTGAGTAAAATCTAGTAGAATTTAATATTGTGTGTAAATAATGGCTTGCTTTATTTACTGATTGAAGGGAGTATTTATACACATTACATCTTGATAGGATAGGAAAGTAATTGACCTAAAACATTAGAGTTTGAGCAGTAATAGAATGTATATACATGTTAGGTGTGCTCGGCAGTTTGGAGTAGTGGTGACTAGGTGATGTCCTTTGTGTCTCTGCAGTGAATACTGCTAATATGCCCCCGCAAGATAGAGCTTCCGGGCAGGATACCTATCTTGGAACGATGAGTGAGAAATTGCTTGCGGGAGATGGTCTTGGTGAGGGAGTTCGCCAACTGGACTTTAGTACTAACATGTGCGACGCGAAGTTGTTTGCGAGCCACTTGATCTCGGACAAAGTGGAAATTAATGGCAATGTGTTTCATGTGACTGTGGAGGATGGGATTAGCACAGACATAGGTGGTGCCAACATTGTCACAGTAAATGACAGGAAATGCGGAGATTCGAGTTTTAAGCTCTGTGAGAAGATGACCAAGCCAATTTAATTCAGTTGCAGTTGACGCCATGGCACGATATTTCGCCTCGGTTGTGGATCATGCGACGGTCTGCTGTTTCTTGGAACTCTAGCTGAGAGGAGTGGAGTCGAGGAAGACAATGTATGCTGTAGTGGAATGCCAATCATTCGGATCACTAGCCCAGTCAGCGTCGGCAAAGGCATGAAGATGAAGAGGAGTTTTGCTGTGAATAAGAAGGCCATGGTCTAGGGATCCCTTGAGGTATCGAAGCACACGTTTGATTGCATTCCAGTGAATCGTTGTTAGGCAGTGCATGAACTGAGAAAGCTTGTTGATTGTGAAGGAGACATCCGGACGGGTTCATGAGAGATATTGGAGAGAACCGATAACTTGCCTGTATTGTGTGGCGTCTGTGGGAGCACTACCATCATTTAGTTTCAAGGAATCAGTAAGGGAGAGTGGAGTGGACACCAAGTTTGCATCAAGCATGTTGGTCTTGGTGAGGAGATCTCGAATGTATTTCTGCTAAGAAATAAACAAACCTCGTGTGGAGTGATGAGCCTCGACACCAAGGAAGAATATATGATAGTTGACCTAAATTTTTCAGGGAGAATCGCCTAGAGAGGGCTGCAATGAAGTGTTGAACATGTGTTATGGAAGAGCCTGTGACGATGATGTTGTCCACGTAGACTAGCAGGTACACAGTGTGACCGGACTGATGGCGGATGAAAAGAGAAGCATCACACTTGGAATTTACAAATCCGACAGCCAGGAGAAAATTACGAAGCTCAGTGTACCAAGCGTGCGGTGCCTAGTAAAGACCATAGATCGCCTTGCGAAACTTACAAACATGTTGCGGTTGGGTGGGATGGATGAAGTCAGGCGATTGCACCATGTATACATCATCTGTAAGATTACCCTGTAAAAAAGCATTATTGACATCTAGTTGACACAGAGGCCAACCGTTAGTAATAGTAAGTGTTAGAATCAGACGGACAGTAACATGCTTCACTACTGGGCTGAAAGTCTCAGTAAAATCAACTCCAAGTATTTAATGAAAACCCTTTGCTACAAGTCAAGCTTTGTAGTGAGCCACAGACCCATCAGGGTTGCGCTTAATCCAAAATATCCATTTACAACCCACCACATTTTGAGACGAATGAGACGGAACTAGTTCCCATGTGCCATTATTAACAAATGCATCATACTCAACACTCATGGCCTGTCGCCATTCCAAGTGTTTACAAGCTTGGGTTAGGCTGGTTGGTTCGAACTGTGGTGGAGTATGAGTAGTGGTGTGAAGGTTAAATATTGCCTTGGGTTTGAAGATGTTGTGCATGGATCGGGCTTGGATTTGTCTAGTGGGTAAGGGAAGGTGCGGATCAGGTGGTGGTGCATCCAAATTGGAGTTTTGGTCACATGTGGGTGGACGGGGAGAGATATATGGTGCCGAGTGTGAGGTACTTGGTGAGTCGGTGTTTGGGAAGATGCTACGGTGAGGGGAGGGAGATGTAGTGTGAATAGGGAGGGCTGTTTGTAGTGGAGGGATATGTGTAGGCGTAGACATGTGGAGAGGGATAATGTCATAAGTTGAAGTATCATGAAGGAGAGGTGAATCAGTGGCTGTTTGGGATTCATTTTCTCGGTCAGACCTGACAGCGGAGGAGAGGGACTGAAGCCAAGCTTCGACATGCAGAGGTTGTGGTGATGACACGAGATTGACACCCTTTACGAATGGAAAATTCGTTTCAACAAATACGACATGGCGAGAAGCATAGACTCGATTTGTAAGATGATCCAGGCATAGGTACGCACTATGTTCAGTAGAGTACCCGACGAAGACACACGGTTTGGAACGAGGTTGTAATTTGTTGGACGTGTATGGACGTAACCAAGGGTAGGCAACCGAATACACGTAGCCTATAGTAATTCGGATCCTTGTCAAAGAGTACACAGAATGGGGTTTGATGATTAAGGACTGCAATAGGCATGTGGTTGATTAAGTAAACCCCGGCTTGAAATGCTAAGGACCAGTATTTGAGAGGCATAGACACATGGTGAAGTAGGGTTAATGCCATTTTCACCACATGCCTATGTTTGCGTTCAGCAGTACCTTCATGTTTAGGTGTATGAGAGGGGGATTTTAAGTGTTGGATACTAGTATTTGACAAGTCAGTACCTAGAGAATGTGCCTCCCCATTGCCATCAGTGTACACCGTTTTTATTTGGGAGTTAATTTTTTATTTTTCAACAAACGCCTTGAAATGTCTAAAAACATGTGGAGCATCTGACTTATATTTTAGTGGATATATCCACGTATATTTAGAAAAATAGTTCACAAAGATGACATAGTAACAAAAGCTGTCAAAAGATGATATATAAGCTGGACCCTAAACATCAGTAAATAAATCTCTAAAGGTTTATTACTGGTCAATGTTGATTTACCAAACGGTAATTTATGACTCTTATTACATAAACATGCTGAACAGTGAGAAAAAGAGGAACCAGATTTGGTGACTGGAAGGCTGTGAGACTGGAGAAGTTTCTGGAGAACCTGTAAGGAGGGATGACCTAGACGACAGTGTCATGCTAGAGGTGAGACGGTGGAATTGAGTGATGCGAAATTGAGGTGGACAGGTGACGTAGGGTGACACGATTGACTGAACGTCGGCAAAATATAAAGATTTCTTTTATTTTGGCCGCGGACCAAGGATGCCCCCGTTATCAGATCCTTCACAAGAAAACAATTAGGAAAAAAAAGTCAATAGATATGTTATTGTGAGAGCAGAATTGGGATACAGATACTAAGTTGTGAGAAATATTTGGAGAGCATAGGACATGTTTCAGATGAAAAGAATTATCAGATGCAATCAAAGATGTAGAGCCAATATGAGTTATAGGAATAGTTTTACCATCACCAATCATTATGTCCTCTGGACCACCATATTCTGAGTGTAGTGAGAGATTCTGAAGATCCGCATTTATGTGGTGGGAAGCACTAGAGTCTAGGATTTAGTTGTTATTGTTGCGAGGAGCAGATTGATCAAGTGTCATGTGATTCGCCTGTGGTCAGTTTTGAGTTGTCGGTGAAGGGCGGGAGCGACAGGTTCTAGCCATGTGACCTATTTTGTCATAAAGTTGACAGACCGGCCGAGAGGAATTGTAGGATGCCTGTGGACGCCAATGATTTTGGTGAGACTAGTTCGAGGGATTGTTGTAGCGAAAAGAGCCACCTAAATTTGGATTGAAGCCACGACCGCTACCCGAGTTTATCCTAGAGTTAGATTGCTGACCATGAGATGGGTTGTAGATGAGATTTTGATGGTGGTTCATAGAAGCCGATGATTGTCCATGGTGACCATGACCTCGCCTAGTGTAGGTGCGTTGATTTAATTGAGCTGTGATCGTTGGACCCTGTTTCTTTTTTCCATCATGATGCAAGAAGGCTTTATGGTCAAGTAGCTTGTCATAAAGCTCCTCAAACAATATCGGGGTGTCTCGGGCCCGAATGGCTGATGCAAGAGGCATGTAGGCTGGTCCCAGTCCATTCAATGTGTGAATAACAGTTGCACCATTGTCAATAGGATGACCAATCAGTTCGAGATTGTCAAGGATGGTCTTGATCCCCTGCATGTAATCTGTTACAGATTTGTCTTCCAGGCTAACATTTGTTAGTGAATCTAAAAGACCAAGCTTATGTGTATTGGATCTGTTGGCGTAGGCGACTTCGAGTTTTTCCCACGCTTGAGCAGAGGTGGTAGATCTGGTGACAATGGATTGTGCGGCTCCCATGCATGAGACTTAGATCGCATAGAGGAGTAGTCGATCTTGACGTAGCCAGAGAAGGTAATCTGGATTGGCTGTGGTTCGATCGGAGGCTTGACCAGCAATGTCAGAAAGAACCGGAATAGATTCAGAGAGACACGGCTTGGTACCGTCTAGGTATCCCATGAGGCCATAGCCAAAGAACAAGTTTTCAAACTGGGATCTCCATACTGCAAAGTTACCCACCCCCCCCCCCCCCCAGTGAGTTTGATAGCAAGTTGAGTAGAGTTGATTACAATGAGGGATGATGGTTGGTTGTTATTGGTCGATCCCATGAGAGTGACTTGAGGAAGGGAGGTACAGGAGGAAGAGGCAGATACAGTTGGGTTAGGGGAAGTCATGGTTGATGGCCGGTTTAGGGTTTTGGAAGAAAAGAAAAAAATTTGAGGAGAAGATGTGTTTAGGGTTTTAGGATCTTAAGCTTTTTCTTAGCTTTGCTCTGATACCATAATAGAATTTAATATTGTGTGTAAATAATGGCTTGCTTTATTTACTGATTGAAGGGAGTATTTAATTATTTATACACATTACATCTTGATAGGATAGGAAAGTAATTAACCTAAATACATTAGAGTTTGAGCAGTAACAGAATGTATATACATGTCAGGTGTGCTCGGCAGTTTGGAGTAGTGGTGACTAGGTGATGTCCTTTGTGTCTCTGCAATGAATACTGCTAATAAAATCTAGAGACAAATCATACCCCTTGGGTTCAGTTCTATTAGGATCAACGCCTCAACAGCTGCCTGACCGGTGTCCACCTGCATCAGTACTGCCATTACCACCTGCAAGCTCCCTAAAATGTCCACCTGAAACAACGTCAAATAATTAATAAATTATCGAAGTCATCTTATGCAGAATAATACATATTCTTATTGTGGCTCAAAAAATATCTCATCTGGAAAGAATATCATGTATTATGTTCCCTGCAATTTTCAAAATATACAGTTTTATTCTATAAATTAATAAATAGGTTCATCTTTAATATTGTACTGCCCTAGGTGGATTGAAGGTAAAAAAATCTCATTCAGCCCAACATTAACATTCCATGTTTGACCACATGCTGGTCATTTTCTCCTAAACATATTATTTTATGAAGAATTGATTTCAGTTGAAAGTTGAAACAATCATTTTCAATGTACTCGAGTAATAAAATAATTTTAATAATTATTTATCTTTCAGTAATTTTGAGTGAAACACAAGTTTTAGAAAGAATATCATTATATTGTCCAATTATGTTTTGCAAAATAACTTTGTCCAAATGAAAAGTAGAAAGATTAGCAAGTGATATATACGTAGTGTTTTGTCGGGGAGTTTGTAGTGTGTATATATATTGTCTTTCTTCCCTTAGGACGTACTGATTTTATTTATTTCAGTTCCACAATTATCAACCATTACATTTACATACTTCAGTCAGGGCTGGTCCTGAGATTTTGGAGGCTCGAGGCGGACTATAAAAATGAGGCCCTTGATCCTCTATGTATATTTACCAGTGTTGTAATAAGCGCTAGCCGCTAGTCGGGCGGAGACCCAGCGCCTAGCGCCTAGGCCGATTAATCGGGGATTAATCGGAAAACACAATTACAAACAAATTTCAATTAGAACTCTAAAGAAAATTATTTCCAACAAATTCTTTCCAAATCCAATCATAAACCATGAATTAAAACTAATTAATTTCCTCAATTTCCTCATAAAACTAATTAAAATCAATTTGGACAAATTTAATTAAATAAAAAATGAAAAAATAAATAAAAACCAATTAAATTTAAAAATAATATATATATAAGTATATAACTAATTAAAATTAATAATAAATAATGAATTAAATAATAAATAAATATTAAAACAAATCTTATCCTCTCTCTCACAAATTGTGAGTCACAATCTTATCCTTTCTGTGAGTCACAAACTCACAATCCATCGATCTCTCTCCAGAGTCCAGAGACCGTCTTTCTCCCTCTCTCGCTGTCGCATCACCGGTCGTCTCCCTCCCTTATTCTTCCTCCTCCTCAATCCGCCGCCTATAATCTCGCCCACTACTTTCAATCCGCCACCTCTAACAACAGAGAGAAGTGGGTACGATCATGAATCAAATTATTAGGGTCTTCTCTTTCACTCATTCAGATTTTAGTGCTCTCAACCAGACTAATAGACCGACGAACTGGCGACGACGGCAATGGAAGACTGCAACTTTCGGCGACTGAAGGCAGGCGGCAAGAAGCTTCGTTTGGCAATTTGGTATTCTGATTTAGGTTAGTGTGTTGTTTGATCGAAGAAGAGGGAAAGCAGTGAACTGAACATATGTGAAAAATATGAAAAAACGATGTCGTTTTCATTTTATTATTTTTTTTTAACTGGCTAGGCGGAGTCAACGACTTTGACTCCGCCCAGCTGCCTAGCCGATTAGTCGGCGACTACCCTGATTAGTCGGAAACCACCTAATTGCTCCGATTTTGCCTGTTTCGCTTCAGTTTTCAGCCGCCTAACCGTATTGGACCGATTAATCGGCCTAGGCGGCTGACTACTAGAACATTGATATTTACTTAATTTATTTATTTTTCTCTAGTAAATGGTAAATACTTATAAAAATCAATATAATAACTAAAAAACAAGACTGCAACACAACAAATAGCAAATAAAAAGTCGCCGAAATAAAAATTTTATAATTACATCAAATAATGTATTACTTAAACATTACCCATCTCACATTTTTAGAAGTAAAAATACTAATTAAGTATTATAATTGTATTTCTTTCAAGAACCCTATAATTGATTTCAATTTTTTTTTTTCGATGTCTAATAGATTGATACACTATTTGATCTATTGTGGATATGGTTAAGTATTATAATTGTATTTGTATTTCTTTGGTGTACCTGTAAAGAAAAACATATATATATATATATATGGTAGGCCTCCAGACTTTTATGTGGTTAGATAATAAACAATACATGGGCCTCCAGACTTATACTTGGTTAAGTGTTATAAAAAATAATAATAAAAAAATAAGAAAATAAAAAACTAGTACGTGGACCTCCAGACATATTTAAAAACTGAATACACAAAGTTTATTTTCAACCCAAAATTTGGGGCCCTTGGAAAACGAGGGCCCTAGGCGGCCGCCTCGTGGGCCTATGCCCTGAGCCGACCCTAACTTTAGCTTAGTCAAAGTCTTGTTAAACTTAATTAATGACTCACAAGTCTCGTTCTAAACTTAAAAGTTTAGTTCAGTCCTGAGGAGAGAAAGACAATATATAGGAGGAATTTATTTTATTTATATTGGTTCCACAACAATCAACGAACCAATGAACAATTACCATTTTTCTTCCTAGCCAGAAAATATCATATTGAAGTTTTCTTTAATGTGTGTGTGTGTGTGTGTTTTATCATCGATCAACCATGTTTTGTCTCCGAACTTGATTGGTTCATCAAGGTTTTGTCAATTTATTTTTTTAGGTTGTTGTACAAAAATTTGGATTGTTCAGGATCTTCATTTACTTGATTAATTTATTCATTGGTTCATCAAAGGTTTATTATTATTATTATTATTATTATTATTATTATTATTATTATTATTATTATTATTTCTGTTTGTTGCATAAGAAAATTGACGTTGAGATAGAAGTAGTTTTGTTTTTGAAGAGAGAAGAAAATAAGATTATTTTTTTTTTCATATATAGAAAGAGAAAATTTTAATTTGTTGATAATGTAAAAAATAATTTTTAAAGATAATCTTTTTATTTAATGTATATTTTATATATATATAAATATATATTTTTTAAATAACCAAATCTAACAATGTATAGCTTTTTTCTCATCAAGACCGAACTGAACTTTGAAGATTATGATGAAACTTGTGAGTTAAGTTTAAGAAGACTTTGACGAAACAGAAGTATGTGAATCTAATGGTTAATAGTTGTGGAATTGATATAAATAAAATCAGTTCGTTCTGATGAGAGAAAAACTATATATATAATTCTCTTGCTATATGTTTTTTAAATATGAGATTAATATCATTTTCTTGAGTTTCACATATGGATTCTCTAACAAATACTTCAGTTAAATTGGAAGGTCTCCAAAGTCTATCTCCGATTTGCTATGAGAAGACTTTGAGTTAATTGACCAGAAAATAAATGTAAGGGCCCGTCCTGTAACGTTTTTCAAAGACTGTTTTTGTTTTTGTTTTTCAAAAATAAAAATGAAAATGAAAATGAAAACAATGTTTTTGGTTTCAGTTTCGAAATCTAAATACGCGTCTGGTAACATATCTTGAAAACTGGATTCCGAATATGAAAACGTAAAAAACGCGTCTGGTATCATTTTCCAGGCCAAAATTAATGAGTTGAATTTTATTATTATTATTTTTTTATATAGAGAATTTTATTATTTAACTCAAGAAGAAGAAAAAGAAGAAGAAGAAGAAGAAGAAGAAGATCCGGCGGTCGATCTGACGGACAGCGTCGGTCTGACGGACGGGAAGAAGAAGAAGGAGAAGAAGGAAGGAGAAGGAGAAGGAGGAGAAGGAGGAGAAGAGGAAGAGGAGGAGGAGGAGGAGGAGGAGGAGAAGAAGAAGAAGATCTGACCGACGGCGTCTCTGACCGACGGCGTCTCTGACCGACGGGAAGAAGATCTGGACGGCGTCGGGGGTCCGTCAGACCGACGCCGTCAGATCTGGACGGCAATCTGGGAAGAAGAAGAAGGAAGAAGAAGAAGAAGAAGGAGAAGAAGGAAGGAGAAGAAGGAAGGAGAAGAAGAAGAAGAAGAAGAAGAAGATCTTACCGACGGGAAGAAGATCTGGACGGCGTCGGGGGTCCGTCAGACCGACTCCGTCAGATCTGGACGGCAATCTGGGAAGAAGAAGAAGGAAGAAGAAGAAGAAGAAGAAGAAGGAGAAGAAGGAAGAAGGAAGAAGAAGAAGAAGAAGAGAGATGGAGAGGAAGGAGATGAACATCAATGAAAGGAAGAACAAAAGAAAAAAAAAATTGAGTTTTTTATTTTTAGTGAAAAACAAAATGAAAAACAAAATGGAAAACATCAAAAAGTTGTTTTGGAAATTTTTCACTTTTAACACTGTTGTTGTTTTTGTTTTTGTTTTTGTTTTGGAAAACAAAATGAAAAACGGTAACGAACGCGTATTCGAAATCGGATTTAGAAAACAAAAACGAAAACAGGCCTGTAAAACGATACAGGACAGGCCCTAACAGTAACGCATACTTTGAAATTTTTGAAGGCCGGAAAATGAAAGGGAACTACTATTGACTTTCCGTGTGTTTTGCTGGGCAATGAATCCATGATGCTCCATGAAAAATTAATTATAAATGTTTTTTTATCCAAAAAAGAGTCTTTGTGTAGTTGTACCAAAATTAGCACTGCCAATCTTGTTTTCATTTGCTTTTTCTATACGCGCGTTTATTCAATTAGTCATAATTTTATTACATTTAAAGCTACGGGCTGTCTTGTCTTGGAGTCCACTTTGAGACAGAACACCTGGAAAAAAAAAAAGACAATGAATTGATTAAACGACAATGATATAGTAGGACTTTTGAATCTAAAACGAACATATGCAAAGGAAATTGGCTTGAAACACATATAATGAAGACGGCCACACGATAAATTCCAACTTGTGATGTGTTTCATGGTCGTAGCTCAGTTGGTAGATGGAAGAGCTTTGGGTTTAATAAATGAATTTCAAATTAGCAGTTCGAATCATATTAATGGAAAAATCTTTAAAAAAAATACATGATCTAAATAAATAGATGGATAGATACCGTCAAAAACAAAATTCCAAATTGTGACGTATCGATAGGAGAAACAACTTGGTGGAAGCTTCAACTGGGACCTACTCAACTTTGTCCTATTAAAAATTATAGAGAAAAAAATTGGTGATGTTTTGTCTTCATTTTGGGTTTGTTGAATTTTTAAGAGACGTTTCACACTTTCATGTTGACGCAGCGGAAATAATAAAAGAATACGACCAACGTCAATATTCTTAATAAACTCTGGAATCCACCAGAAAACGAGAGAAACTCTCAAAGAAAAGTCTGAAATATTATTGAATAATTGAATTTCTTCGGCCAAAAGGCTTACAAGCATATTTAAAGCAAAAAAACCATAACCCTAATCCTAATATGACTCGAATACGACATTCCTAAAAAAAACTAAAACAGGAAAATATCAAAACTAATCATAATCTTCTAAGATTCATGATTCCTAATTTGACTGAAAAATAAAGATCAAATCTTACCAAAAAGGTAAGTTTGATTTATTTCCAAAACCTAAATTTAATTCCTAATCAAACTAAAATAAATAAACTTGCTAAATAAGAAACAAAAACCCAAATTAATAAAATAAAATAATTGCCCAAATTAGATTTCGTCTGATGGAGTCAAGGCACGGTTTGGACTACGGTTCATTCTTTTTGTCCTACATCACATGTTCTCTATTCTGATCTGACACAAACGAGTGACAATTTTGGCAGTTTGCGTCTAAAGTCTATGGAGTCTGCAGTGCGGCGAAGCCGCAAAGGTACGAGCAAGATAGGTCTTAAAAATAAAAAAAATTAAAAAAAATTAAAGGTAAAAAAGAATCGAAAGATTCTGACATTTTTTTAATTAATTAAAAGTATAAATAATAGATGATTCATATGATATATATTAACATTGATTGATATATATTTCACACAAATGGTTTAGTTTAATTTAATTTAGTTGAGATCATCTCACTAGATTCATAATAGTGGTTGTTGTAAAAATAAAAAATAAAAGATTCATTACATTGATGTACTCAATTTTTTTTTTTTATCGATACTCATATACATCAAAGTTTCTCTTTATTCTCTTCATTCTCAATTCATTCCATAAATAAAAAAATAAAAATAAAAATTGAATTACTTACTTCATTTACTAAAGTCCGAACAAGTATGCAGTATATATTTAGTTTATTTCACAATAATTTTTTTTTTTTTTTTTTTTTTTTTTTTTTGACATTCTTTCAAATGTTTTTAGGGGAAAAGGTCATTATATCTTTTTTATATAGGTATATATTTTTTAATTAGAAATTTTTTATTTTAAGGTTTGTTTAAAAAACTTTTACTACAGCCTAATATGGCTAATTGGTGATAAATTATGTTAATTTAATTTGACAATGTTTTAGGTTTAAGTTACCGCACTACAAGCTAGTGATATATGTACCCAAAAAAAAAATTGTATTTAATATAGCCCACACGAACACCTGGCTACGCCCATGGTCTGAAGTACTATTATATGTGAGTGAGGGACTTGAATCGAAATATATCTGCCAAATGAAATGAATTCCAGATACGATTGAAATTATTCCAACTTGTTTCGTTTTTTGTCAACATGAAATTGAACCTGCAAAACTTTTCAAGTGTATTATAATTTCGGAAGCACAAACTATCAGCCACTATGCATTTCATGATTTACAATTGACTCCTTGGAGTAAATTTCCATATAGAAGCTAATATAATACTTGGATTTCTGATTCTAAAGTAAATTTCCAAAGATTACTTTATTACAAACTCTTTGATCATGTATATTGAAAGTGAAATCATAAAGAAACTTGGTATAGATTTGATTAGATATAATTTTAGATATTTAAAAGGGTATCGAGTTCCATTTTGATTTATAAAGCTGATGTCTATTTTATTTATTAATTAATTTGTTGTATCATTATATATGAGACTAGAAACTATTGCATTTGGTTTTTTAATAACTTAATTTTTTAATATTAGTAAATTTGTCTTGTGTTAATTTGAATATTAGTTTTTATCTTGGCCCCTTCAAAGCTAAAATCCTGGCTTCACCCATGCTTGGAATCTTGGAATCCTATGTCTTGGCCGACTTACAAGTCTCTAAGTCATGCTCCATCATTTTTACTGATCATACTAGTCTAGGGGTCTAAATCAGTGAAGGATCCAGAGGCAAGCCCGCTTCAATAAATTTTGGGAGATTGAGGTGCATGCCGAAAATATAATGAATAAAAATAATGGATAAAGTCAAATAAAATTGTACCATATCTATACACAGTCTTCCTATTGTCAATAGAGAAATTTTTACAAATGAATACACTTTGAGTCAAAGTATGTAAATCTAGTGGTCCACATTCTTTGTCCTGATATATTTATTGTCAGGATGAATTGATAATAGAATATATATATATATATTTTTAAAAATGGGTGTGTGGCCATGTCTCCTCTAGGTCCCAAAGTGGTTTCCTCCACGGAGAGAAAAACTTGCATGGAACGGTCTCATTGCCACATGATGAGACCGTTCAATGAAAATGCACCATTATATTTGAAACATAAAAATATAATTCGATCATGTAATGTTACAAAGTGAGAATTATTCTACAACCCTGCTAGGCTGCTAGCTAGTATATAATTCAAGGAAGGTGGAGGTCGCCCCTGTCAAGTTTGCAGAAATCCAAAGTTTGCTTGCTTCTTCCACTTGCTTTTTCCCATTTTTTTTTTTATCAGATTTCAGGCTGCCTTATCAATTGACAAGAAGTTACTACAGGCCAACTTTCTAGGAAGCGTAGAATGGGAACAAATTCAGTCTCAAAAAATGAGATACCTACAAAAAAAGCTGAATATTGTGTTTTTGTTTTGGATTATTTCAATCTTAATGGATCCTTTGTTTTACTACGCTATTGGGATCGATGATGATAAAAAGTGCTATGTGTTTAACTTTAAATTGATGGGTTTTCTCCTTGTATTCTTTACCGTCTTCATATTGTTTAGAATCTGTTTTTTGGTTGCTTGTCCATATTCAAAAAGATTGTGTCTCTTCGTGCAGGGTCAAAGTTGCTGGGATATATTGGCATATGTAAGGCAGCTCTTTTATAGTTTTATTATTGTTCTATATGCATTCGTATGTTTAATGATATATAATTCACTTACATGAACTAACATCACTCATTGTACTCTGCCTAGATGAAGATGATATTTGTTTCCGTTATATTGGTTTCGGGGACTAAAGCATTTGGGGTTGTTGTGATTCTAGTGACAATATTTCTTATTTTCTACTCGACAAGGATATTTCGAATCTACAGATTGTTTACGGGTAAAGCTAGAAGGACTACAGGCCAAATCGTGATTAATCTTGTACTTTACCTGTATGGTGGTCATGTAAGTTAAATTGCCATTAATTGTTGATTTAAAACGATTCAGAACAATTTTTTTACCGAGCAATTTGGTTTCTTAACGCTTTACCTAATTCCTACCGATGTGATTTTTTTTCAAGGAAATATATTTAGGTGCCCTTTTTTTTTATAAAAATAAATAAATAAATCTTAATGATCTTAATTAATTAATAAGTCTTGATTGTTAAAACTCTTACCCCCAAGCCATATTACTTGCCCTGTTTCATTATTTATAAATTAGATAAATATTCAGTGAAAGTAGTTTCGTTGTAAGCTAGCTAAATTTATATCATTAAACATACGATTTGTTCCGTTGGGCCTCCTTGATCCCCTTTCAAGACTCTAGTGAAAGACTTATACCCATGCGAACGCATCTCAGCCGAGTCGTCTGACCTGTATGTTTCTGGATAGTCCTTTCTGCGTTCCTTAGCTTGAACTTGCCATCTTTTATTCCATCCATATGAGGCGACCTTTGCCATAATCGGCCAACTATAAATATGCATGCCATTAATGTTTCTAGCTACCTTACTCGCTTCCTCCTGCGTTTCAAAATGCACAAAGGCGAACTTGCTTCTCCTTGATTCCGTTCTTGGCGATAAGTAAATGTCTCGAATTCTACCAAATGGTTATTGTTTCATGATTTATAGTTTTTTGTTCTTAAATTTTCACAATATATGCCAATTTAGCTTATATGCATTCTAACTGTTTGATAAAACTTCGGGATAGTAAAGGCAAAGTTTTGTGCATGTTTTCTGAAAAGGTTGGGTCTCAGGACATTATCTCGGCTGAGATTTTGGCTATTGCTAGGGCTTGCAACCTTAGTGCCTCTAAAACGGAGTTGAGGAACAAATGTATTGTGGTGGTTAGCGATTCTAAGACGGCGGTGTCTTGGATCAACGGTAGTGGTGTGGGAAGTTGGCTGCATGTTCAAATGATTTTAGATATCAGGAATTTGCTGGGTGTTTTGAGTATGGCTCATGTGGAATACGGGTCTAGAGTCTCAAATTCTTTTGCGGATTTGTTAGCCAAAAATGGTGCAGCTGGGGTTGGTAATGTTTTGGAGTGGCACTTGGATTGATTGGGCTGTTTTTCTGTTTTCTTTTGTGTTTTTTTTTCGGCTCCCCTGTTTTTCTTTTGTGTTGTTGCTGTGGCGTGCCCCCCTGTTTTCGTTGGGTTGGCCTGGGTGGGGTTCTTGTCCCCTTGTTGTCTTTGTTGTTCGGCTGTCTTGTTTCAATATAAGTAATTTTCAAAAAAAAAAAAAAATGATTATTATAGAACAACCAATTTTTATATGCATACCAATTGTTTGATAAAAGAGTTCAAACACTCAATAAGATATTTGATATTTGACTGGATGAATAGATTGACATTTTGGAGGACTTTATATGAAGATGAATAGATTAACAATTCCAATAAGTTTTATACTTGGATATCAAACTTATAGAATTTATTTTATACTTGTACCAAGTTTTGTCAATATTGTTGCATTTTTCATCGGTTTTATTTTGGTGACTTTAATTTGTTGTCACTATTTTTTTTTCTTCATGTCTTCATGTATATAGGTTTCTCAATCTTGCAAAACCTAAAGATTATTTATCTACCTAACAACTAACAGTGGATCATTGGCTTTTAATATTTAACAATCAAGACCTCAAAAGTTTCAAGTTTTTGGTTATGTAGTTGAAAGTTATTGTGTATGACCTAACACTTATGTTAACTTAGACTAGCCGGCTTACATGTGTTATTTAGTAGTAGACTTTGAAAAATGTTGGATTACTTTTGTATCAATTCGATATTATGTTAATTTTTGGATATTGTTAATGGAATGATAGTTTGTAGAACTCAATGTGATTCAATGAGTGACATGTTTTATTTGGTTATATTTTTATATTTTTTATTTTTTTATACGATTTAAATTTATATTAAATTTTGACAATTGATTAAATTGTTACTAAGTATCTAATAGTGACTTCATATTCATATTGTTAATTGTCACTAAGTTTACGTTGTAGTGACAATTATTATATGGTTAATTTAATTATCACTAATTTGTCTATAGTGACATAATTTTAAGATAATTATTTGTCACTAGATTTGTGAATAGTGACACTTTTTAAACAATAAATTGTCACTAAGAATATATACAGTGGCAAAATCTTCAAACGGTTAATTGTCACTAAATACTAATCTAGTGTCATAATTTTTATTTTGTCACTAATTAAAGGTCAAGTGATAATGTGTCACTAAAAGTTATGATTTATGACAAATACCAAAAAATTGTCACAAATGCTTTTAGTGACGGGGCAAAAGAGACGAATTGTTTTTTTTTTGAAAGGCAGAGTTTATTCAAAAACGATCAAGCCGAAGAGCTACAAACAAACCACACACCCACAAGACAACGAAACAAGCGACCACAAAAGCCCCCCATGCAGACTAATACACACAACCAGCCAACAAAACAAGACAGAAAAACAACCCACCAACAGACGCAAAACAAGCAACCCAAAAACCAACCGAGGCCAAGCCACCTAAAAAAACAACCCACAACCCAGCAAAACACAAACAAAAACCTATTGAACTTTCAGCTTCTCAAGCCACCCAACTTCAATTTCCTTTTCAATTCTGTAAAAACGTCAGCCATCCTCACTAACTTGCCATCGAAATCCAACCCCAGAGCTACTCCAATCCTTATAATCCTAGAAATCTCCTCTTCAAAATTCCGAGAAATCTTAACCTTGGGATTCCTAACCTTCATAACATGGCCCTTAACTGCTAGGCAAGAGGTCCAATTTGGAGTTAAAACAGAGGTTAGACACTTCGAATTGTCTAAATCCTTCCCTTCCTTGCTCTTCTCTTTACTCCCAAGCCCACTATCACCAGAAGATAACTTGCCTCCTTTCGAAAATATGGACCTGAGACCCAACTTCATTGTACGAAGTTCAAAAGACTTGTCATCCTCTTTCCTGAAGCAGGGTCGCTCTTTCAGAGGCCCAATATTTCTTGGCCCATGCTGAGTTAACAAACCAGACCGATCCCTCTTAAAAATTTTGAAATTCAAAAAAGACCCCACCTTTGAAGAGCTGCAGAAAGAGGGCGAGCTGCAAACTGTGTCTGTGACACTGACACCATCTAAAGACAGGCTACACCTATCAAAAAGCATTGGAGACCTCACTTCCTTGACCACCTTTTTTTTGACAGCTCTTTTCCCATCAACCTTTTCCCCTTTTAGCTTAGGATAGCTACAGAAAGCAGACACCACTCCTCCAACTTCACTGTCCTTGCCACGATTATGCATTTGATGGGTAGAAAACAACTTGGCTTTGGGAACTTGAAAAACCTTATCATTGACAGCTTTATCAAGATTCACCCCAACCACCTTATCTCCCAAGTCCTCAAAATGGTTATAGTTTACTGTCTTTCCCTCCTTCATGACTTTGTCACTGACCAAACAATGCTTAAGTTGATGGTCCAAACCTGTCAACACTGACATCTGAGTACAACCCTTCTGACCATTATCATTTTTTCTTCCCAAAGCCTTCTTTCCCTGATCCACGACAAGAGATGAACCTTCCTTTTCCATAAGCAATGAACTCCGAACTGCCTGAGAAGGCAACTTTGACAAGCCTAAGAAGCCCTCCGTCCAAGCCGGTTCCACCGAAGCTGCTTCTTCAGAAACCTTGACAAAAAACGGGCCATCTCCAACTGAAACCTTAATGAAACTTGGGCAGGACTGAAACAAAGGAATTAACACAAGGATTCTGCCTCTGTCAAACCTCTCCTTTTGCAAGGTTTCTTGCTCAACCAATACTGGTTCACCTATTAACCAACCCAACTTAATAAAAAACGCAGCTTTCCAGAATTTCAGAGGAACTCCCTCACAATTAATCCACACCAGACGAGCATGAGGTGTAGTAGGGTCTAAGCCCTTAACCATTGAAATAAATTTATCATCCCATAGAAATCGACTCTCAACAAAACCATCCCTTTCCATTTCTGAGACAAAAATCCAAAGAATACATTTGTCTCCTAGATACTTGGAAGAAAAAGAGATACCTCTTGAACTTAATCGGTGGTTCACACTAGAAACATTAGCAAATTCCTTTAAAACACCAATGGCACATTTCGATAACCACTCATCTTCATTATCTTTATTGTTCCACGCCATCTCCCATACCTTCTCTGTCTCTGCTAGCTCTTCATTGACAGTGCATATCTGGTTATCTTTTACCACCTCAATAGAGGTTCCATTTCCACCAAGATAAGCCCTGTACGAACTATCCCAATCTTCACCAATGCACATCTTTGGCAAGATTTCGAATTCCTTCCCACCATTTTGCTTGGAGCATGAAAATCTTCTGCAAAAGAGACGAATTGTTAGTGACATTTTTTATTTATTACAATATTAAATTTGTGACAATTTATTCACTTATAATGACGAATATTTTTTGACACTGTAGGTCAATTTTCTTGTAGTGTTCTTCCACTTGAATTTTCCCATTGTTTTGATTAGATTTCTGACTGCCTTATCAGTTGACAAGAAGTTATGATACGTGCCTATTAGCCAAGCCGTGATGCATAGGTGGAATTGTGATGTGAGCCGTATCATGCAAGACATGCAAGGCGTGACAGCAGCTAGGAGGACCAAGTCATGGTTAGTGTTGCATTAATTCCTGTTTTGTGGGGGCATTGTTGTTAGTGCTCTATGTTCTTAATTAATTGTTGTTTAGTTGAGTAGTTGGTAGTTGACTAGTTGTTGATTGTAAGCTTATAAAAGGCTCTTTCCAAATTCAATAAAGATATCGAATATAAGCAAACGGTCTCCCTTGTATCTCCTCTATTTCTCATCTGTTTCTTTTTATGTATTTCAAGTCTGAAATACTATCTCTTCTCTAAATTCTTTTATATATTTTCCCGGATCGAAAATATACATATCAAGTTACTGCAGGCCAGCTTTCTAGAAAACGTAGAATGGGAACAAATTCAGTCTCAAAAAATGAGATACCTACAAAAAAGCTAAATATTGTGTTTTTGTTTTGGATGATTTCAATCTCAATGGATCCTTTGTTTTACTACGCTATTGGGATAGATGATGATAAAAAGTCCTGTGTGTTTAACTTTAAATTGATGGGTTTTATCCTTGTATTCTTTACCGTATTCATATTGTTTAGAATCTGTTTTTTGGTTGCTTGTCCATGTTCAAAAAGATTGTGGATCTTCGTGCTGGGTCAAAGTTGCTGGGATATATTGGCATATGTAAGGCAGCTCTTTTATAGTTTTATTATTGTTCTGTATGCATTCGTATGTTTAATGATATATATTTCACTTACATGAACTAACATCACTCATTGTACTCTGTCTAGATGAAGATGATATTTGTTTCCGTTATATTGGTTTCGGGGACTAAAGCATTTGGGGTTGTTGTGATTCTAGTGACAATATTTCTTATTTTCTACTCGACAAGGATATTTCGAATCTACAGATTGTTTACGGGTAAAGCTAGAAGGACTACAGGCCAAATCGTGATTAATCTTGTACTTTACCTGTATGGTGGTCATGTAAGTTAAATTGCCATTAAATTGCCATTAAATTGTTGATTTAAAACGATTCAGAACAATTTTTTTTACTGAGCAATTTGGTTTCTTAACGCTTTATCTAATTCCTACCGATGTGATTTTTTTTTCAAGGAAATATATTTAGGTGCCCTTTTTTTTATAAAAAAAAATAAATAAATCTTAATGATCTTAATTAATTAATAAGTCTTGATCGTTAAAACTCTTACCCCCAAGCCATATTACTTGCCCTGTTTCATTATTTATAAATTAGATAAATATTCAGTGAAAGTAGTTTCGTTGTAAGCTAGCTAAATTTATATCATTAAACATACGATTATGTCTCAATTAACAGTTCATAACTTTGTGATTATAACAAGTAACTTGGTGGTCTTTTTAGCTATTTGGAAGCATATGGTACGCATTTGCCGCAAAGAAAAAGTTGGATTGCTGGAAAAAAGATGATTGTCAAACGAAGACAGATTCAAAAAGCAATGAGTTGGGAATATTCAAGGATGCTTTTGAGTCTGGTATTCTGGAGGTGAATAAGAATTTTCTGGAGAAGCTATTATATTGTTTCAGATGGGGCCTACAAAATCTTAGGTTTGTGTAAAAACTTTTCTTGAGGAGAGTCTGGGTTGAGGGTTGTAGTAACAGTTAATGATCAACTCTTATGTTCTGTCCTCATACATTATTTTGACATATTGTCATATTGAAACTGGGTGGTTCTGTAGTAAATACATCCTGAAATTATAAGTTAAAGACGTCCGACCACAGTTACATATTCACATTGGATGTGGGTATTTATTAATGTGAGACTGTGGGCCCAATGTGAATGTGTTGGTGTGGTTAAACGTTCTGAAATTATAAAGTCGGGACGTTCTGACTAGAGAACCACCGTATTGAAACTCCTGTCAAAATGTCTTCCAACTTTATTAATATTATTCTTGCTTTATAATATTTCAGTTGTTATGTCTTCAACTTTATAGACATACTAACAAAACAAACTGTAGTTCAGGCTTGCTTACTTTTCATTTGGATTCAACTTTTTGCAGTAGTTTTGGTCAAAACCTTGAACCAAGTAGCAATTTTTTGGAAAATGTTTTTGTGATTGTCATTGTTATCTACGGGGTTGTAATGTTCACCTTTTTTATTGGAAATATACAGGTTGGTATTATTTACTTATTTTTGTATTTTTTTTTTCTCTCAAATTATTTCTTAGAAGCATATAAGATGAATCAAGATTAATTTTATTTTCTATATATGAATCATGCTTCTTGTGAAACAGATGTATATAAAGGATGCAACTAAAAAATGGAAACAGAAGAAACGTGAAAAAGAGGAGAAAAAGCAAGAGATATTAGAGAAGTGGTTCCCTTTTAGAAAACTCTCTGAGAAGCTGCAAAAACGTATTAAGGAACACCAACTGAAAAACAAATGGAAACAAAAGGGAGATGTTGATGTAGAAAATTTGCTCAGAAATCTCCCCACGGATCTCGAGAACAACATAAAATGCGAACTCTGTTTAGATCTGGTACAAAATGTAAGTTCTTTTGTCTCTTTGTAGAATTTGCCTACCTCTATACCAGAGTTGGCTATGATTTTGTGGTTTGTATCATACAAACCATTGTTTTTTTTTTTTTTCTTTTCTGTTGAAGTATTACACTATTACATAAATTTAGGGTTTTATTTAAAGAGAGAGAGGACTCAAACCTAGGGATGGCCAATGGGGAAATGGGGGCGGATGTAGGTCCCCCACCCCCATCCCCATTTGCCAAACCCTCCCCAATCACAACACCACCCCCACCCCCACCCCACCCCCCAATATCCCCATTTGGGGAAAATGGGGATGGGTTAGTTTTGGGGGGAGGTCCCCCCACCCCCATCCTTATTTCCCCCTTTTCTCCATTTTTCCCCATTTTTTCCCGTTTTCCCATTTCCCCTGCGTCCCCCGTTTCTCCATTCCCCCATTTTCCCTGTATCAGTAAAAATTACATAATAAATAATAAAAAAAAACGCACAATCCATTAAATTTAAATACAAAATAACATTCAATACAAAAATTACATAATAAAGATGTATATATAGTTAGTAAGAATAAAAATATTGAAAAAATAAAAATATATTAATATATTATATATAGTATTTGGGGGAAATGGGGAAATGGCACCCCATCCCCCAAATGGGGATGGGGGAACGGGGAAAAATGGCCATCCCTACTCGAACCTACAACATCATGATATAGGTGTTAGGCGGACCAATTCTTCTTGTCCATACAAACAAACTTTAGCAACTAGTTAGCTGCCAACAAGTTGGTGACAGCTATGTCCAACAACCGGTTTTGCATTATATTTGTTTGTTTGTTTTTTTTTAATATTTATTATATTAATTATAATATTATATATTAATAAATAAAAACTACCTATTCTCCATTGATTTACAAATTTAACAAAGAAAGTCAATAAATTAACATCATTAATTATGTAATCTTAGACATAATTTCTATATTTCTTGTTATATCTCAAAGGACTAAAAGTATTTTTTAAGGGACAATCTATATATGTAAAAAGTTAAAAGAAAATGTTTTCAATATCCATTATAATGTCTAAATTAAAGTCTTGAACTTTTTATTTATTTATTTATTTATTTATTTATTTATGTGATCACTTTATATAGAAACTTTCCCTTCTGACAGATAATTAAAGTTAATTGGTATAATCATTATTGTGATTACATGATTTTTGAGTTTCTTGTAGAACAAGCCGTTCATGTGCAATCACGAGGAAGGGTACCATATTTTAACTTTTATTTTTTATTTTTTATTTTTTATTTATCACAAATAACAAATAAATAAAACGTTGAGGTAATTGTTCAGTACATGAAGTACTTCTCGCATATTTTTATTATAAGCAACTTAATGGAATAAAATTAACAAGGATCTTAATTAGAAATGGAATTCCATTTCTAATCATTGAGTCCCATTAGATTTCCAAAAATTGCAAAGTTGTGATAATATAACCTGTAGATTTCAGTCCACCCATAAAATTTCCTTAGATTGAACAATTTCTCATTCTTATTCTTGAATATTTTATCAAGGTTGGGAGGTTCAGGTCATGGAGTGAAGTATCATTGGTTCATATATGTGACCGTCTCAAGCCAGTTGTCTATGATAAGCGCGCTAGTATTGTCCGCAAGGGAGAACCAATTGATGAGATGTCAATTGTGCTGCAAGGTAAGCTATGTACTTTCTCCTCCAAAGATACTGGCTCTATGAGCAATGTTTCTCATGAAAGCGCATGCAGAAGGGATCTTTTGAAAGAAGGTGACTTCTGTGGAGAAGAACTTGTCAATTGGGTTCAAGATGAACCCTTCTCATCCAAGAAACTTATTTCAAACAGAACCATTACAGCACTTACAAAAGTTGAAGCTTTAGTTCTTAGGACTGATGACTTGAAAGATATTTACAATCAAAAAGCTAAGGTCATACAAGCATTCCTTCGTAAAAAAGGAATCGTGATTTCTGGAAGGAATAGACAAACACCACCAGGAGAGTTGACAGCTCCAGAGATTGTTGTTGAAGGAAAAAACTCTTCTGTGCCAGAGATAGTTGTTGAAAGACAATAGAATGGCAAGAGTTTGTGGTTTATGTTCTTGGTTTTGTTATAGGGCTGACTTTTGTCTGTAAATATATGTTTGTTGTTCTAACTAAAAATTACATGGCACGATAAAAATGTTATCTTATGCAATTAAATTAATTTCATACTGTCAATTAGATTTTACATAAACCCTTTTTTTTTTAAATGAAATAAAATTGTAGAACATGGGGATTGTAGATTTTGAAATCCTACAAAACAATATGTTGGAAGAATGGGTAACAGTTTATACTTTGTGCTTTGTTCTATTGTAGCAGTAGATTTATTTAAAGAACTTTAAATGTCAACCCTAAAATATATGGCTCATGGCTGGACAGTAGAACAGGCTTTGAGTTTGCTTTCATATAAATGTGTTATGTTTCTGTGGAGGATGGTATCCAGAGTTGAAACGGTTTCCACAATTACCCTTCATAGAAACCAAAGCCAATCTAGTAGTTTAAATTGTTGGGTTTGTGAAGCCTGAAACCAGCCTGAGAATCGAATCTCGGCAGAAGGTGCAGTACATAACGCAGTGCGGACCAAGTGCACCAGCAACGGCACAAATAGCGGTGGTTTCCAGGGAGACACGCCGTGTAGGCCACCGTGCGGACATAGTACATCAGCCACGGAACCCACAGCGGTGGATTCCAGAGGTGACATGCCGTGAAGACCGTGTGGCAAACATGGTACCCGTGTTGCGGCCCAAGGGGCAAAGTTTTCTAGGAGTGATGCGTAGTACAAACCGCGACGCAGACAAAATGCACACACCACGATCCATACTCGTTAATGACAAGATTTGCACAAATCAAGAAAACTTGAGCAGAAAGGAAAGTAATCCTTTAGTGTTTCGACTTACCCTAGTGTTTCCATATAAATACTACCTCTATGTAAACACTAACAAGTGTGTGAGAAAAAGGGTGCTAGAGAGATAGAGAGCAATTGTAGAGAGACTTGAGAGAGAGACAGAGAGATTGTAATCAACTCTGAAAGAAGTGGATTGAGTGCGGTGCATTCTGTGGACGTAGGCAAATTGTTGAATCACGTAAAATCTTTGGTGCCTTCTTTTGTTACTTATTGCTTTCATATTATGTGTTGTGCTTTAGATTTGTGTGTGCGATAGTAGATTTTACAATGTCCAACTGATAAGATCTTCAAGATAATTATACAACTTCAAAATAAACCACAGAAAACTATTCTACATTACAATTTGTTGCAGGTGTATTCTACATTAGAAATTAAATAGCAAAAAGAGAATTATGTGCAAACTCAGCTAGAGTGGAAGTTACAGTACTCATTAAATACATGACATGAGCATATATGATGTTTTACAGGAACAGCCAATAGAGAAATTAGTGCCAATAAGTTTTAAGAACTAAGAATTGTATTACACAGAGTTAGTACAAAGGGAAATTTTGTTGGACACAATGAAATGAAAAACTTACAAGCTCTAAAAACTCATTATCCCCTAACAAGAGAATTATTGTGCATCTTCAGCAAAGTGTCAGAGTGTTACCGGGATCCATCCTTCTTCATTTTTGGCATACACCATTTGATTTAGAGAGTCCCACATATATGCTTATGTTATCAAATCCATATATCTGCTGACCATTATGCATCCTCCTTGGTTTTGGCTTGAAAAGCAACTCATTCTGCTGTGCATAAGCCTCGATAACTTCTTTTAAAGACGACTTAGTAACACCTTCTTTTCGAGCTTCAACTGCTGCTTTCTGCTGATGAGCCTCCAACGATCTCTGCTCCATCATGACCACCTTCAATCCATTAGCAGCCTGGGACATCATGTTGAGACCGATATTAAGTTGAGCCAGGATATTTTCATTTGCCAGAAGTTCTTGTGGAATAAGTCCCTTCCAACCCATATACCAATTATGAATCTGTTCAAAGTCTAGAGTAGTGCTTAACCGGTGATACAAAACCTGCAGCCACTTCGCGAAGAAAAATCTCTCCGTCAAATCAACCATAAGGTGGATAGGAACAATGGAAATCCATGACATAACCCCACAAAATTCATCAATCTTTTGATTTGTAGGGTTTATTTACAACTCTTGTAAGGCAACCTGCAATTTTGGAACTATGTATTGACACATTAGTTGCTCCCAATTTGCTGAACTAAATACAATCTTCCAAGGTGACAGTATAGTGTGAGCAAATCGACCACTTGGGTGCCGACCATCAAGAACATTGCTTAGCTTTATGCATATCGAATGACACAAACTCTCCGATTTCTAGCCCAAAATTGGTAGCCATGGATGCACCCAAAGATGGTTTGAGACAGTTTCTCGACGAGGATCCCATGAGTCCACAGCACTTGACAGTTTTGGCATAACTATGGTATCCAATATTGTGTGAAGAACTGAAGGAGGCATCAATTTATCCCATGATTCCAAAAATCTAAGCAGTGGCTCAGGATCTCTAACATCCCATGTATTGATGCCAAATATTCTCACCGCGGGTAGAACAATTTCCGAAATCAACTGCTTGTACAATGTTGATACATCCCATATAACCAACAAATCCTTCCACATCGACACCTCGTCTAGCTTATGTGATGGATTTCGTAGAGGATCCAAACCTTGAAATGCTCTTTTTAACAAAGGTAAAGCGAATGAGCATGCAATACAGAACAAATTAAAAAGCTTATAGTCATCATCATATCTCCTCTGTAAGTCACTGTAACAATTTGCAAGTGAGTCCAATGTAATGGTTCCAAATGAGCTCTCTGTTGGGGTTTTTGCCCTAAAGCTTGTAGTTTGTAAATGTGAATTGAATAAGAAATAAAAGAAATAGTTTATTCATTCAAATTGTCTCATACATTTATATATAACATGTGTACTTAACATCCAAGATTGCCAGATGTATTTTCAAACTGAGTATATGAATGCCATATACAGATGGATTCAATTTGAAACAAGCAATTTAAAGAGTTCGTAGATAGCAAATAAAGCTGGGCACTTTATTTGTGGCTAATCAATAGTTGCGGTCCATTCCGTAATGTACGGTGATCTTATCCTAGATCATTCATATGGAGATATGAGAATGGAGGCACCTTGTATGATGTGATCATATAGGACTGGGCCATGATCTATATGAATCTCTCACCAAGATCCGATACATGATGAGATTCATATATATCAACAAATGATGGCTATATGTGGGTGATCTCAATCCTGAGTGTCTTATCGACTCCTTCAGGTTAGATCGTGGTCTTTGATATACCATGGGTGAGGTCGGAGTTGTATTCCTGATCAATATGCTCCGTATATTGGGATCACGGTTTGGCTTGGGGCTGGGAAGATTTGCACATAATAGTGGAATCCACTCCTTCTTATGAGAAGTAGATAATAGTTCCCTTAAGGGTTGATTCGGGGCTTAAACAATATGAGCGCTCTCCCAATTCCGTAAGGAATGTAGGATTTATTGTTCATTAGAGAATCAATGGTACTTAATGGAAAGATATAATTAGAGGGGTATAACGGACATTATGACTCAGCTCTAATTATGAACTACCTGCGGAGGATCATACCATACGTAATAGCAATATCAATGGACACCAAGAGTTATTGGTTTGTGTAAAAACGTCTACAGTTGAGAGAATGCAACTTTGGGTTTTTAGTGGAATAACACCGAAGTTAATAATCATGAAATATTAATTAAAGAGTTTAATTAATTATTTCCAAGGATTATTGGAGCTCAGAATACTGTAGGTCCATTAGGTCCCCTTACTAGCCCTATCTATTTAGGTAACAAGGGTCACGGTTAATTAATTGGATTGTCCAATTAATTGTGTTACAAAAGTGACACGTGTCTATTCGGGAATTAATTGAATAATGTAAAGGGTCACGGTTAATTAATTGGATTGTCCAATTAATTGTGTTACAAAAGTGACACGTGTCTATTCGGGAATTAATTGAATAATGTGATTATTCAATTAATGAATATTAATGATTATGTTAATTAAATAATTAGATTATTTAATTGTGTAATTAATCATTAGATGGAGGGTGATGATTGATATTTAATTTTGAATGAAGAAAAGATAATTTGATTATTTTATTTTCATTTTATTCAATATTTAAATTTGAATTTAAAAGAGTTTTGAATTCAAATTAAATCAAATAAATTAATTAATATCTTTAAAAGATATTCGATATCTAAAAAGATTTTATTAATTAGTATAAGTTTAAAATATATATATATATATATGATATATGTTATTTGAAATTTGATTTTGAAGTTAGTTGTATCTGATACAAACAAAACGAATCAACATAAGAGAGATCATCAGTTAGTTTTATAACAGATATATTTGATATATATGGTATAACAAAACTGATGCATTGATTGACAAAAAAAACTGATGCATTGATTGACAAAAAACACAACAATCAGGTGAAAAGAGAAATAGGTGCGGCTAGAGAAAAAAAAAAAAGTAAAATAAAAACTTTCTTATTTTTTTAGACCAATTGGTTGCCGCACTTCACAAACAAAAGAACAAGAGTTGTCTTTTGTGTGCTCTTCTCATCTACCTCCATTTTTGTTCCTGAGTACCGTGACGCGCCCACACGCCGTTACCAGTTCCGAGGGATAGCGAGGAAGATTAAGTGGTTCAAATCAGGAGCAAATCGAATTAAAGTGAAGGAGCCTCCTACGTTGGTATGAATCGTTTACTTTCTTATTGCATTTAATTATTACTATACAAATGGGTTAGTTTATGATTGCATTAAAAAATTTTAAAAACCTTTCTGCTGCGCAATCTGTAACCCTAAGTTCCTACAATTGGTATCAGAGCCTATTTTTGTACAGTATAATCTAATTCGATTGCTCCTGATTGCATGTATGAATGTGTAGGCACTTTTCTAATGATTTTATGGTGTTTATAATTTTTATTAATTTGTTTATTATAAACATGGTTGATCGTTAATTGTATGGTACAATGGGTTTAGGTTTTGTTTTTAAAGGTTGTAATATTTTTCTCATGTAATATTAATCCCGGGATGTAATTTAAATATTTTTATTTTCTGCTGTTTTTTTTTTCTTTGTTGTAAATTTTCTGTTATGTATTTTATTGTAAAATATGTACGAAGATATCAGTCGAAGAAGACGATGAAATCGGACGTGTGTTGGACACACAAAAGACGGCGCATGTGCTTGTCACTTAATTGTTATTATTTCTCTTTTTCAAACTGTTATTTGTGCAATCAGTTGCACATTTTTAATAAAATTTATATATTAAAGCAGCAGCACATGCACGCCCATGCGTCATGCAATTTATATGTTTGTGCAGCGTGCGCACATCAGATGTGCAAATGCACATGCCAGCAGCACACATGCAATCTATGCGCAAGTGTTGTGTAAAATTGTTGTGTTGTGTGACTGCTGCACAAGTATGGGCCAAATTTTTTTTTTTTTGGAAATCCCAGGTCTACGAAAAATGTTAGAGTAACATTTGGGCTTTAAGGGATTTAATCCATGAGATGGATCCAATAAAATAAATCAAGTTGGACTTGATTTTTGGACCCGAAAGACGCAAAAGATATTACAATTGGACTTGAAGATTTTTGGAATTACAAGAAGACCAAGGAATGCCTTGGATTAAATTTTTTGTAATTAGAAATTTTTTAAGTTAGATAACCCATTATACTCGGTCAACTTATGTATGCTTTTATTATGAGATGATTAAAGCATTGTCATGCATATACATATCATTTAGATTAGGTGTGCCTACACATATATATGTTGATATGTCATACATGCATTATAGTCATCTATATTATGTGTTTATATATATATATATTTTTAATTTGATTAAAATGGATAATTCACATAATTGGCTATAAATTAATAGGATTAGTTTTTAGGAGTAAAAACTTGGTAATTCTCATTAATCACTAATCTAATTATTAAAGAGTTTAATTACTTAGATTAGTAGGGTCCTTTATATTTATTAGGATTAATTTGATTAAGCCCCTAATAACAATTGACCCTAATAATGTGTTTAGGTTTAATAGTTAAAACTTGGTAAATACACATTTAATAATCTAGTCTTATTAAATAGTTTACATAGATTAGAATTATCACTAATGAACTAGATTTTTAAGAGTTAAAAATCGAATTAGTTTATTAGTTATTGGAATAGGATTCTAATAATTTGTGATTAATGCACTTGACGCTTAGATTGAAATTAGCCGTTTAATCTAGTTTAATCTAGGTGCATTAATATTAATAGAAAACCCTTATTATAAAATAGTGAGTGGGAGAGGGATATATGACATTATATCCCACGGTCTCCATCATTAGTTCAACACCGTAAGATTCGAGTGGGGTCTCGTGACGGCTTTGTTTTCGTCCTCCCTAAGGAGGGTTTCCATAAGAATCAATATCAAGGTTGACTTCCTAACGGATATGATTTCTGAGGGGATTTCGGGATTGACCGACCCTAAGGCGGCAATTCTCAAGTTAAGCTCATGAGATCTGAAATGATGGGTTACGCTCACAAGGTTTTAATTAAATTGGTTAATTATAAACCTGACTGAAATATACGATGGTTGAATGTTAGAGGAATAAGAGTTATTTTGATATAACATTTGATTGAGAATGTCTCGATCCAACATGCAAGAATTTGACTGACCCTAAGGCAGCACTTGCTTGTGGTATGTTGGATTGTCATGGCGTAGTAACACTTTTTAGGGTTGTTCTTGTTCATTAAACATTTTCATGCATCATGCTTAATTTTATGCCGAACATTCGCACATGTTTTGAATGTATAAATAAATGAATTCTTTATTTATGTTTTTTCAGCCATGTCAACTACACTATTACAAATCATAGTCAATGACAAATTAACTGGTAATAACTACACTAAATGGAAACACAATATCAATGCAATTTTGGTCACCAAGGACCTTAAGTTTGTGCTTACGGAGGAATGTCCTCCAATGCCTACTGCCAATGTCGCACGAACTGTTCGTGAGGCATATGAGAAATGGGTCTCATCAGATGAGAAAGCCCGAACATATCTGTTGGCAAGTATGACAGACGTGCTTGTCACAAAGCACGAAGCAATGGGTACTACATTTGAAATAATGGAGTCATTGTAGGTTATGTTCGGACAACCCTCTGAGCAAAAGTGGCACGAAGCTGTTCGTTCCGCTATGCTCACTCGTATGAAGGATGGTACATCAGTTAGGGAACATGTCCTGAACATGATGTCCTACTTCAACATGGCAGAAATCAATGGCGGGGCCATTGATGAACCCAGTCAGGTGAGCATCATACTGATGACTCTTCCGAAGAGTTTCGATCAGTTCAAGAACAACTATGGGATGAACAAGCTTAGGTTCAGTCTCACACAGTTGCTCAATGAGCTCACTACCTTTGAGTCCTTGACTAAGGATAGCAAGGGCAGGACCGGTGAGGCAAATGTTACCGAACCATCTTCCTCCAATAACAAGAAGAGGAAGAGGTCTACTGGGAAGGCGAAGGGTAAGCCCAAACCCAAGAAAGCCCAGAGCAAAAAGAAAAGCGCCTCCATCGACAAGAGCAAGGAAAAATGTTTCTATTGCGACAAAGTCGGGCACTGGAAGAGGAATTGTCCTCAATATCTGGAGGAGGTAGCCAAGAAGAAGAAAACGAAAGGTAATTATGATTTACTTGTTCTTGAGTCATGTTTAGTGGAAGATGATTCTTCACCTTGGATAGTTGATTCGGGGGCCACTAACCATGTTTGTTCTTCTTTGCAGTGGACTAATTCTTGGACACAGCTTGAGGAGGGAGCCTTCTCTATGCGTGTGGGTTCAGGTGATGTCGTGTTGGCACGAGCAGTGGGCGTAATTAGATTGCGTTTTTGTAATAATAATTTTATATTATTGGACAATGTATTTTTCATTCCTGGATTTACACGGAATTTAATTTCCGTTTCTAAATTTTTAGAACAATTATATTCTGTTTCTTTTGATAATAAATCAGTTATTATTACAAAGAATGGTCTGAATATTTATTCAGGAATTAATGAAAATAATTTATATGTGTTAAGACCGTTAATACATATAACACTGCTCAACACCGAAATGTTTAAGGTTGAAAAACCAAAAACTAAACAACAAAAGATTTCTCCAGAAAACGAAACGTAACTATGGCATCTAAGACTTGGCCATATCAACCTTGACAGGATAGATAGACTAGTGAAAAGTGAACCTTTAAGTGAGTTAAAGGTTGGCACCTTACCTGTCTGCGAATCCTGTTTAGAAGGTAAAATGACCAAGAGACCTTTTACTGGAAAATGGCTGAGAGCTAAAAAACCACTAAAGCTTATACATTCAGACGTCTGTGGACCGATGAATGTTAAAGCAAATGGTGGTTATGAGTATTATGTCACCTTTATAGATGACTACTCAAGATATAGATATGTCTACCTAATGCAATGGAAGTCGAAAACTTTTGAAAAGTTCAAAGAATTCCAAGCCGAAGTTGAAAATCAGTTAGGAAAGACTATCAAGACTCTACGATCAGATTGTGGAGGTGAGTACCTTGACCAAGAGTTCGAAGACTTCATGGTCGAGTATGGGATAGTGTCCCAACTCACAGCTCCTGGTACACCTCAGCAGAATGGTGTCGCGGAGAGGAGAAATAAAACCCTAATAGAAATGGTGAGATCTATGATTAGTTTCTCATCGTTACCAAATTCTTTTTGGGGATATGCGTTACAAACAGCGGCATACATTTTGAATGTAGTGCCATCCAAATCTGTTCCTAAGACTCCTCTAGAGTTGTGGAATGGTCATAAAGTTAGTTTGCGATATTTCCGCATATGGGGGTGTCCAGCACATGTGCTGAAGAACAGAAGTGGAAAGCTAGAACCCAAGTATGTGGTCTGCTTGTTTGTAGGAGACTAGAGGTGGATACTTCTATAGTCCTGAAGATAACAAAGTGTTTGTATCGACAAATGCAACATTTCTTGAGGATAACTATATTAGTGACCATAAGCCTCGTTCTAAAATTGTATTGAATGAGTTGGAGCTTGGTGAGACCAGTTCTCAGTCAACAAGAGTTGTTGATCCATTAATATCTAAGAGTTAGATGTTTCCTAGTCAGGATACACTACCACCTAGACGTAGTGAGAGGGTTGTGAGACAGCCTGAACGTTATTTGGGTGTAAGTGAGGGACAAGATGTTGTCTCTGCTGATAGTGTGGATGATCCATTGACATTTAAGAATGCAATGGAAGATCCTGATAAAGAGGAATGGCTTAAAGCCATGAATCTCGAGATGGAGCCCATGTACTCTAACTCAGTCTGGGAACTTGTAGACTTACCGGATGGGGTGAAACCCATAGGGTGTAAGTGGATCTACAAGAGAAAAAGAGGAGTAGACGGGAAGGTAGAGACCTTCAAGGCAAGGCTAGTGGCTAAGGGTTATACCCAAAAGGAGGGGGTCGATTATGAAGAGACCTTCTCGCCAGTAGCCATGTTTAAGTCTATTCGGATTCTCTTATCCATTGCTGCCTATTTTGATTACGAAATTTGGCAAATGGATGTCAAGACTGCATTCTTTAATGGCAATCTTGATGAGAGCATCTACATGATGCAACCAGAGGGATTCGTGTCTCCAGATCAAGAGCAAAAAGTTTACAAGTTGCAAAGATCCATTTATGGACTTAAGCAAGCATCTAGATCTTGGAACATAAGGTTTGATGAAGTGATCAAAACCTATGGCTTTGAGCAAAACGTTGATAAGCCTTGTGTCTACAAGCACATCATTGACAAGAAAGTAATTTTCTTGGTCCTATACGTAGATGACATCCTACTCATTGGGAATGATGTGGGAGTATTGTCTGATGTAAAGGGCTGGCTGGCCAGCCAATTCTAAATGAAAGATTTGGGATAGACAAGTTATGTTCTAAGGATCCAACTTATAAGGGATCGCAAGAACAAATTTATAGCATTGTCTCAGGCATCGTATATCGATAAAATTCTTGCACGATTTTCGATGCGTACGATTTTCGATGCAGAACTCCAAGAAAGGTAATTTACCTTCCAGGCATAGAGTTTACTTGTCTAAGGAACAGTTTCCAAAGACACCTTAAGAAGTTGAGGATATGAGACGTATTCCCTATGCGTCAGCAGTAGGTAGTCTTATGAATGTTATGCTATGCACGAGACCAGACATCTGCTTTGTAGTGGGAGTAGCCAGCAGATGTCTTCGGAGAACGAGAAACTATATGCTAGTGTATTCTAGACAGGATTTGATCCCGTTAGGATATACGGATTCTGATTTTCAGTCAGACAGGGATTCTAGGAAATCCACGTCTGAATCAGTATTCACCCTTGGTGGTGGAGCCATTGTGTGGAGGAGTGTTAAGCAATCTTGTATTGCTGATTCCACCATGGAAGCCGAATATGTAGCCGCTTGTGAAGCTGCTAAAGAGGTTGTTTGGCTCCGCAAGTTCTTGAGTGATCTGGAAGTTGTTCCGGATATGGATAAGCCCATCACACTTTATTGTGATAATAGTGGTGCTGTGGCCAATTCCAAAGAACCAAGAAGCCACAAGAGAGGTAAGCATATATAGAGGAAATATCATCTCATCAGATAGATAGTGCAGAGAGGAGATGTGACCGTGACCAAGGTAGCATCACAGGGCAATCATGCTGATCCATTTATGAAGACCTTTCCGGCTAAAGTGTTTACGGGTCACCTAGAGAGTTTAGGTTTACAAGACATGTCTCACATGCTTTAGTGCAAGTGGGAGATTGTTGAGGTTTTTGCCCTAAAGCTTGTAGTTTGTAAATGTGAATTGAACAAGAAATAAAAGAAGTAGTTTATTCATTCAAATTGCCTCGTACATTTAAATATAACATGTGTACTTAACATCCAAGATTGCCAGATGTATTTTCAAACTAAGTATATGAATGTCATATACAGATGGATTCAATTTGAAACGAGCAATTTAAAGAGTTCGTAGATAGCGAATAAAGCTGGGTACTTTATTTGTGATTATTCTATAGCTGCGGTCCATTCCGTAATGTACGGTCATCTTATCCTAGATCATTCATATGGAGATATGAGAATGGAGGCACCTTGTATGATGTGATCATATAGGACTGGGCCATGATCTATATGAATCTCTCACCAAGATCCGTTACATGATGAGATTCATATATATCAACAAATGATGGCTATATGTGGGTGATCTCAATCCTGAGTGTCTTATCGACTCCTTCAGGTTAGATCGTGGTCTTTGATATATCATGGGTGAGGTCAGAGTTGCATTCCTGATCAATATGCTCTGTATGTTGGGATCGTGGTTTGGCTTGTGGCTGGGAAGATCTGCACACAATAGTGGAATCCACTCCTTCTTGTGAGAAGTAGATAGTAGTTCCCTTAAGGGTTGATTCGGGGCTTTAACAATATGAGTGCTCTCCCAATTCCGTAAGGAATGTAAGATTTATTGTTTATTAGAGAATCAATGGTACTTAATGGAAATATATAATTAGAGGGGTATAACGGACATTATGACCCAACTCTAATTATGAACTACCTGTGGAGGATCATACCACATGTAATAGCTATATCAATGGACACCAAGAGTTATTGGTTTGTGTAAAAACGTCTACAGTTGAGAGAATGCAACTTCGGGTTTTTAGTGGAATAACACCGAAGTTAATAATCATGAAATATTAATTAAAAAGTTTAATTAATTATTTCTAAGGATTATTGGAGCTCAAAATACTTTGGGTCCATTAGGTCCCCTTGCTAGCCCGATCGATTTAGGTAACAAGGGTCACGGTTAATTAATTGGATTGTCCAATTAATTGTGTTACAAAAGTGACACGTGTCTATTCAGGAATTAATTGAATAATGTGATATTCAATTAATGAATATTAATGATTATGTTAATTAAATAATTAGATTATTTAATTGTGTAATTAATCATTAGATGGAGGGTGTTGATTGATATTTAATTTTGAATGAAGAAAAGATAATTTGATTATTTTATTTTCATTTTATTAAATATTTAAATTTGAATTTAAAAGAGTTTTGAATTCAAATTAAATCAAATAAATTAATTAATATCTTTAAAAGATATTCGATATCTAAAAAGATTTTATTAATTAGTATAAGTTTAATATATATATATATATATATATGATATATGTTATTTTTAATTTGATTTTGAAGTTAGTTGTATCTGATACAAACAAAACGAATCAACATAAGAGAGATCATCGGTTAGTTTTATAACAGATATATTTGATATATATATGGTATAACAAAACTGATGCATTGATTGACAAAAAAAAAAAACTGATGCATTGATTGACAAAAAACACAACAATCAGGTGAAGAGAGAAATAGGTGCGGCAAGAGGAAAAAAAAAAAGTAAAATAAAAACTTTCTTATTTTTTTTAGACCAATTGGTTGCCACACTTCACAAACAAAAGAACAAGAGTTTTCTTTTGTGTGCTCTTCTCATCTACCTCCATTTTTGTTCCTGAGTACCGTGACACGCCCACACGCCGTTACCAGTTCCGAGAGATAGCGAGGAAGATCAAATGGTTCAAATCATGAGCAAATCGAATTAAAGTGAAGGAGCCTCCTACGTTGGTATGAATCGTTTACTTTCTTATTGCATTTGATTATTACTGTACAAATGGGTTAATTTATGACTGCATTAAAAAAATTTAGAAACTTTTCCGTTGCACAATCTGTAACCCTAGGTTCCTACACTCTCTATCTCAACTTGGCCTAAAACGTCAGCAATTTTCTCCATGCTATCCAATTGCTGCTTCTGCTCCTCTGCCATCTTTTCCAACTTCTCCTTCTCTTTTAGCAGACTCAATGTTTTCTCATTCTCGTTCCTCAAATCTTTATCAATCTTTTGAATATCAAGCTTAGCCAAATCCACAATCAATCTCACATTATACTATAGCTCAGGCATTAAAACATCTAACTCCCTCGCTTTTTCCTCCGCATCCAGATTCTATAAATTTGTCAAAATCCTAACATATGGCCCTCGCATATCAATCACCTTCTGATCAACAACCTCAAAACCCTATTCTTGCTTCTTTTCCAATAGCTCCTCTATTGTAATATACTTCTCTTCCTTGTTCCTCGCTCTAATTTGCTTCCAAAGCTTCTCCTGCCCAACACTCTTCTTCTCCTACAAATTTCCCAAACCCGAAAACTCTTTTGGTGGGGATGTTTCTTTAAAATCATTGAACCCCATCCCTATATTCTTAGGCCTTATCTTGGCTTCAATCGGCGTGATGATCCGTCGCTCAGTCTTCCCAAATCCACCACATTTGTACCCCATTTTCTCTAATAACTTCAGCCCAATTCCCATTGTATATTTCTCAAAACCCCTAACATTTCCAATGCCAATGTCTCTCCCTTTTACTCCTTGAATCTTTCTCTCCAACTTTAGTGGCTTCGTGAAATCAGGTTCGCTTCCAAAGTGGCAGACTTTCCTCCGCTTGTTATTGTCGTTGTTGAAGGAGACAAAAACGTCGGAGATAACACTCCCTTTGGGAGGGGTAGAGGTGTGTCTCTACTTGCGTTTGTTGCAGTAGAATTTGCACTCGTTGTCCATCGTCAATCTTTGAATTCAAATCGATTTCAAATACAAAATATATAATAAAAAGGTTGTCGAAGGCTGTTTATATTAATTATTCTATGCAGAGTAGACATTACAATTTATATAAGTACATTACTTGAAACACAAGGAAAACTTAACCGATGAAATAAGAAAAGTAAACCTTATAGGAGGTGTAGACTAGGAATCTTGAAAGCTGAGTGTAATGGATCTCCTACAAACCTCTATTCAATTAGATTGATGTAATCCTACAAATAGATTTAATGAAATCTGACACTTATACAAATATATAAAGTCACCATCTTATTTCTCCAACCGAATTTTGGACTATTTGATGAATGCTAGAAGAATTTTGAGGTGCTATGAATTGGCTTCGGAGCTACATATTAATTTCCAAAAAACATGCATGGTTAAGGTAGGCAAGGAAAGGGATGGTGAGGAGGATTGGGCGGTCAACTTTAGGTGTTCTAAAGTAACCCTCCCGATTTCGTATTTGGGGCTTTCACTTGGAGGTCGACCTTGTTCTAGGACTTTTTGGTCCGATTTAATCCAACGGATAGAAAACCGCCTTGCCCCTTGGAAAAAGTTTTTCCTCAACAAAGATGGAAGGTTAGTGCTCATCAAAGCAGTGATGTCAAGTATTCCTATTTATTTTATGTCTGTGTTTAAATTCCAATCAGTGTGGCAAAAAAATATGAGGTTTGCAAAGGAGCTTTTTCTGGGGAGATGGTTGTGAAAAAAGGAAGATATATACCGTCAAATGGGAGACTTTGTGCAAAGATAAAAAGCTTGGTGGTCTAGGAATTGGCTCGGTCCTAGACAAAAATAAAGGTTGTTTGACTAAATGGGTTTGGAGGTTTGGTAGGGAAGAATCTCCATTTTGGAAAAGGATAATTTATGCTAAATACGGTACTTCTTTGAATTCTTTGATTTGGCGTGGGAACAGCTGCCCCTCTAGTTCATTCTTCACGAAAGCTATTGGAAGTCTTTTTTTGCAAGGATCAAAGACAGCCAATATTTTTCATGATGGGCTGAGGGTGATTGTGGGCAGAGGAGATAAAGTCAGTTTTTGGTCTGACATTAAGGTGGATGGTGTCTCCATGAAGGAGGCTTTCCCTAGAATTTTTACGTTGGCAAGAAATAAAGGGGGTTGTCTTCGAGATCAAGGTTACTGGGTTGGTCACAACTGGGTTTGGAACATCCCTCTTAGAAGACCTTGCTTTAGGTGGGAAATAGGTCAATGGAACTTATTCAAAGACTACATCCAAAAGATTAAAATTTTCGACTTCATTCCGGACACCTTAGGTTGGAATTTTTGCTCTAATGGTTTGTTTATGGTTAAATCTTTTTGGAAACACCTGGGTGTTGAGTCTTCTAGTATCAACATGGACTGCAGAGGCATTTGGCAAGGCTTTGCCCTTCCAAACATTGAATTTTGTTTAGCACATTCTTCAAGATTGTGTTAAGGTCAAGGAGATTTTGCTATAGTTTGGTCTGATGCTAAATTCGAATGTGGACTACCTGTTGTTCAACGAAATGGTTGAATCAAGTGATCATCTTTTCCTTTTATGTCAGTGGTCTTGGAATCTATGGAACAATTGCATGAGCTGGTGGGGTGTCAACTGTTGTGTCTCTTTTTCTTTAAAGGATTGGTGAAGGGGTTGGATTGGGTTGTGGCTTAGGAAGAAGTCGGAAAGGGCGTGGATTTCTTTATTCTTTGTTGTTGCTTGGACGATATGGGAGACTAGAAATGGTAAGGTTTTCAGGAATGAAGATGCTTCCTCCTCAAAAGCTATGGATATGGTGAAATTAAGAGTTGCTTGGTGGTTCAAACATTATGGTAATGGCTCAACTAATCCCATAACCCTTTTGTTATTAGATATAACTGATCAGTGTACGGATTCAAGCAAAATTAAGACTACAAATTTGAGGGATTGGATCTCGTCGCCTCCGATGTGTTAAAGTTCAATGTGGATGGCTCGGCAAGGGGTTCGTCGGGTCAAGCAGGGATTGGCGGTGTTCTCTAGGATAGTGGTGGGAAAGTGTTATGTCATTTCTTTTTTAGCATTGGCTGGCAATACGCGATAACTGCAGAACTTTTGGCTCTTGCTAAAGCCTGTGAACTCTATATTTCAAGAACATATCCTATTGGTAGAAGAATCATTTTTAATAGTGATTCTAAAGCAGTTGTTTCTTGGATTAATTGCAATGATTTGGGTAACAATGAGTTCACGCCATTGATCTATGACATTTGCAATATTCTGGATCGTTTGGGGCAGGTAAGCGTCGAGTACAGCTCTCATTCAACCAATTGCTTCGCGGATTCTTTGGCTAAAAAAGGGTCCGGAGGGGAAGGCAATATTATTGTTTGGAGTTTAAACTGACAAGGGCTGCTCTGTTTTGTGATTTTGGTTTTCTATTCTATTTTGGTTTTTAGGCATGTCTCGCTGTTTTTTCTCTTTGTTGCTTCGGATTGTTGTTTTTTTCTGTGTTTTTGGGTCTTGCTTCTATTGGCTTTGCTGTTGCTTCTGTTTCTATGCTCTTCTTATTGTTTCCTGGTGACGTTTGGCTTGTTTCTAATAAAGCTTATTCTTCTAAAAAAAAAAAAAAAAAAAAAGTATAGCAGCAATTCAACTAATTCAATCATTCCCCCAAATCAAACCAATCGAACTCAAAACTTGAAAACCCAAAAAAATAATTTCAACTCAAAACCATAAAAACATAAATAGTCCCCTAAAATAGGGCATATTTGCTATAAAACTCTATATATATTACCGGAAAATAGAGAAGTATGCTTTTATTAACAGCAAGGAGATGTTTATTTTAGTGGTATACCTCTCACACGAGATTGTGGGTTCAAATCATTCCTCTCCGCCGAATCCCGAAATATTGTAGTTCAAACAAAAATTATCCCTTACTTCTACACAATGAACTTACGAGCATACTCAAGTTAGGTATTCCCCCCTTCAAGTTCTCATATTTTAATAGAGGTATGGTTTTTTTTTTTTTTTTTTTTTTTTTTTTTTTTTTTTTGACAGTATCTATTTATACACCTATCTAGATTAGATTTTTTTTTTTTTTTTTGAAGCTTTTGTCATTTGTAGGATTCGAATTGCTAACTTGGGAGTCATTTGCCAAGTCCCAAGCTCGTCCATCTACCAGTTGAGCTATGCCCCTAAAGGTATGGTTAAGTCATTGTTAATAGAAAGGTTACTAAGAGAGAGTTGATTTATTTTGTTTTAATTTTCAAATCCTTAATTTTAATACACCCTTGAATTGAAATATAAAGATTGAAAATTAGCCCAGTAACATTGCTGTTAATAGCAACTTAGCCAAACCCAATTTTTTAAAAGTTAAAAAATATATATAATATATAAAAATAAGCAAAAGCTATGATAAAAAGAAAATTTTCTTGTCATGACTCTTCTTTCCTGAACTCATGTACCTTTTACATGTAGAGACAAAAATTTGTGTTGTTTCAAACTCATTTGTCCAATGTTCAAGTTTCTTAAGTGGGCAGAAAGTGAAGTTAATTAACTGTGATTGCGATGGTTTGCAAAGTTATGTTTGATCATTTCATAAAAATCTATATAAGTACTTGTATTGTGAGAGAATACACAAAGCTCTACAACTTCAAACAATTGATCAAATTCTCAAAAGCATAGGTTTGGAAGGTTTGGGGGTTTTTGACAGAAAATTTAAAAGAAAAATGTAAATATAAAAAATTATTGGGATAAAAATTAGATAGAATTAACTATTTTTTAGTAAAAATTAAAAAAACACAATGTTAGGCTTAGCTTCACCACAACTCAAAACCCATGAACATGTACCCCTGATATTTGATGGGTTGGGCCTGGGTGTGTATTCTTTCTAGGCCCATAACTTCAAAATTCTTATTCAGAAACTAGGCATTTTAATAGCATTGTCCCTAGTATTTATTTAATTCGTAATTAAAAAATTAATTTGAATAAATATTACAATACTTATTAACATCACATTGTTTTTTACTTTCTTTTTTTTACAAAAATATTACAATAATTTAGGTTTTTTTGATGGGAAGAGACTCAAACCCACAATCTCATTGTATGGGTGTGAGGGGCTTAACCACTAGGTCAACTTCATCTTATCTTATTAATATCACATTGTTGTTAAAAAAGAAAAGTGAATGCTACTTCTTCTATTTTTAAAAATAAAGTGATATATCTCAATTCTACATTTTTTTTTCCACATAAAATAGCTTTAGTAGAATTTAGTGCATGGTAGTTAAAAAATAAATAAAATGTGCATGGCATTCCATTATAAATTATACTAACATGAATATAATTTTTAATATATTGTCAATTACTGGGGATAAAAATCATGCACCACCATGTATCAAATATAATCCTCATTTCTACTGTATTTCATCTATGTCAATTCAATAACGTAAAATATTAATTATCAACTTTGAAATTCACCATGTCATTTCTCCGTGTTTCATCTATGTCAATTTCATAAAGTAAAATAGTAATTATGAGCTTTGAAATTCACCATGTCTTAATCTACGAGGGCTTTTCAATCCCAAATGGTGGAGATCGACCCGCGGGATTTTTGACATCTCTAATTAGTATGCTAGACTGGATTGTAGCCTAGTTTAGAATTTTGAATATATAACTTCTAATCAACTCAATAGCCTATTATAAAGCCCACTATCAAATCAACATATTTTTCAATGAAATAAAGGAAGCTTCAAGGCAGCTTCAGTTGTCAATTCCATTGCCCTAATACTCTTTGATTGATTTTAGGTGAGTTGAGAGTTTCATTTGCATTTTTAGGTTTATCACTGTCATGTGAAGCAACCATAAATGTTTCCCCCTCAATCTCAAAACGACGACGTGGGATAGCTCTACGGTTACTCTTTCGAGTTTGTAAATCTCTAGAAGCTGGTTCAACAGCTGTGTTACTCCCACTAGGGACAGAAGTCCCAGGTAAATTTGTATCTACCTCAATTGGAGCGTTTAGATTTACATCATCGTTAAGATCATCCAATTCAAAGAATCAAACATCTTTATCAACTTTACCTCTTTTTGGAAATTCATTTTCCAAGAAATTGATATCTCGTGATTCCAACTCAGTCACACTTCCATTAAAATTCTCACCTATCAGTGTATATCCTTTGGAATGCTCAGAGTATCTAATAAAAATACACTTTTTTCCTCTTGCACCGAATTGTCCATATTGATTAGATAGGTCATGAGCGTAACCCGCACACCCCCAGGGTCTTAGGTTTGTTAAAACAGGTTTTTTACATGTCCATAACTCATATGGGGTGGAAGTGACTGATTTTGAAGGCACACAGTTAAGTATATAGGCCGCAGTCAATAAAGCATCTCCCCAATATGATATTGGTAGATTTGCTTGCGCCATCATAGGCCTAACCATTTCCAATAATGTTCTATTCCTTCTTTCCGCTACACCATTTTGTTATGTAGTGTAAGGAATAGTCAATTGTCTTTCTATACATTTCTCATTACACAATTCCTTGAATTGAGTGGAAAGATATTCACGTCCTCGATCAGTTCTCAAAACTTTTATTTTCTTGTCTAATTGATTTTCAACTAAATTCATAAATATTCTGAAGCAATCCAATGCTTCAGATTTATGAGAAATCAAATAGACATGACCGAAACATGTGAAATCATCTATGAATGTAATGAAGTAGGAATCTCCTTGCCTCGCTCTTACATTCATTGGACCACAAATGTCTGAATGAATCAACTGTAATGGAATTTCAGCTTGAGTTCTTTTACCAAATGGCTTCCTTGTAGTTTTTCCTACTAGACAATTCTCACAAATAGATATCTCTATTTTAGTGAGTGAGCTCAATAGACCTTTTTTGGCCAATCTGCTCATTCTATTTTGCCTAATATGGCCTAGTCTAGCATGCCAAGTATAAACATCAATATTGATATTATCAGAAGCAGATATAAAGGAAAAACTATTATTAATACTGGTAAAACCAGTATCCAAAACCATGAAACCATTTAACAAATAACCAGTACCAATTTGAAGAGAATTCAAATAAATGTTCAAATTATTCCCATGGAAATTTAAAGCATAATCTAGGCTAAGAAGAATAGTAACAAAGACTAAGTTTCGTCGGATCTCTGGTGCATACAACACATCATGGAGATAGAGGGTTTTGCCATTGCGAAACTCTAGTTTGCACGCGCCTATACCCTTGACTTCCAATCTTGAGTTGTTTCCCACATATATCCACTTCGTTCCTTGTGGGATCCGACGATATTCCACAAATGCTCCCCGATCTCTAGCTATATGGTCTGTTGCTCCTAAGTCTACAGTCCACAGAGTCCGAGATTCAGTTAGTAAAACAGTGCTAAAAATATAAGCATATTTGTTTATGGAATTGGGTTTTACCTTTTTTGGCTTAGTGCATTCACGAGCAAAGTGATCCAGTTTGCCACAGTTGTAGCAAGTTGCCTTAGCCTTAGCCTTAGCCTTATCCTTCTTAATTCCAGCACGCTTGCCTCTCTTCTGTTTTCCAATCACAGCTTTCTTATTGTTGACACCAGGACCTTTTCCTTTCTGGAAAGGTTTCTTTCCTCCATTGCGCTTTAGGCCCGAAGCCTTACATGAGTATGGTGTCGCCATATAAAGCTAGCCAAAAGCCTTAGCAGCCTCTAGGTGCTCAGCTTCTAGTTCCAGATGGCGCGAGATGTCATCAAAAGTTTTGATGCTATCATTGTGCGTCATATTGATCTTCATGTGTTCCCAACTATCAGGGAGAGATCGGATAATAGCTTGAACCTATTGTTCATCAGTCAGGACATGCTCAACACTTTTTAATTCACGTATCATGTTTGACATCTCTCTTAAGTGCTGCCTCATTTTATGATTTTGGCGCTTCCTATATGTGTCGAACTTGATTGTGAGCCTTCTAAGCTTAGTGGTTGAAGTACCACCAAACTTGTCCTTCAGAGCAATCCACATTGCTTGAGCAGTCTCATACTCCTCAAAACCACACATCAGGTCATCAGCCATACTGCAAAGCAACGTTATGCGAGCTATGCTGTTTTTTATTTTCCAGGCTTGGTAAGCCTCCAAGTCCCTTCTGTGTTGAGCAGTAGTTCCTGCTACAGGTTCAACTATGTTGTTGGTTATTGTTTCAAGAGCCTCTTGCTCCGTAAGGATATACTGAACCTTACGGTGCCAAATGTCATAATTGTCACTGTTCAGTTTCTCTCCTTTGTTCAATTCGGCCACAATGTTTTTAGTAGCAGAAGACATTTTCTGTAATTTATACAAAAAAGGATGTATTTTTAGCGTTAGCATATTTCAAATTCACACTTCTATTATTGCATCAAACATTTACACTAAGAAATATAATAGAATAATATTTAGGAATAGATTCGAAAATCAGTCGAGGCTTCTAATCATCATCTAATTCCAATATTAAAACTAGTATATATTGCGTAACTATAACAGTTCTAATCAATTCATAGAACTCCCACTAAACAAAAATAATTATTATTAATCAATAACATTCATGCATGATTCAATAAGTTCAAAGGAAAATTTAAATAAACATAAATAAACCAAAGAGTTCATAATGTAAATCTAATAACTATTTTGAAATAAAAAACTTTGAACTTAGTTATATCATGCCTTTTGTAGAAACATCTATCACACTAAATGCATAATTTCTCTGACTTCTTAACTCTTGCAGCTGCCACTTTTCCAAACCATGGTCCCTTTTCACATGCGCAATGACCCATGTGTCTTGCGCTACGAAGGTTCGAAAAAATGCTCAAAGCTTCAGTACGCCTCATGTTCATCATAACACGGCGTTCCTCTGCTATTTCTATTTCAAGAATAACATCATTAAGCAAGTCAATTTTGCCTTTATTAATGTTTTCAAGAATAATGGGCTCTACGTATAGCAACTCTTGTGGAAGAGCTCTTAGCAATAGCTTCACAATTGGGATTCAATACTCAAAAGTAGTAAGATTTCGAAATGACCACAATTTTTCCGCTCTTTTCATAAATAACAAAATATTTCATGAAGAGAAATTTCAGAATTCATTTTAAATTCTCCTAAATTCTCTAAAAGAATCAGTTTTCTCTTGATCTTCTTGAGCGAAATAAATCTGATCATTTTCCATCTACGAAAAACAAATATATATATATATATATATATTTATATATACAGTTTCAGAATAATTTTGTAGAGAAAAATAATTAATGGGACCAAAAACATGTATATATATTATAATCTGATATTCTAACTGTGTCATCTTTGTGTACTGTGTGCGTAACTAAATATATATATATATTTTTTTAAAAGATCGTTGGCCTAGTGCGTATCTCACTAGAACGAGGCTACAAAATATATTTTTTTTATTCAGAACTGATGCTGCATCTAATATCTTTTGCGCACAATTCTCTTCTTAAAAAAAAATTGCACACCATCCCAAAAAAATTGTACACACAATTGATGTTTCAAAACAAAATTTTGTGCAGATCTCTTTGAAAAAAATATCTACGCACAGTTTTTCGAAAAAAAAAAAAAAAAAATCTAGGCATAATATTCCAAAAAGAAATCAACGCACAAAAAAAAATAGGCTAATTGGCACAAATGCCCTCTGAACTCTTCACAAAGTTGTACTGTGCCCCCTAAACTTTTTTTTTCGGCACTAAACCCCCTGAACTCTCATAAATTTGCAATCGCTGAAGGAATCTACCCCCTGGTGAGGGGGCAAATTCCTTCAGCAATCGCCAAATTACAAGAGTTCAGGGGGTTTAATGGCGAAAAAAAAAGTTCAGGGGGTAAGGTGCAAATTCAGGTATAGTTCAGAGGATATTCTTGCCAATTAGCCAAAAAAAAAAAATGGATGCACACAATTCACTTTAAATCCGTGCACAATTGCCAAAATCTACAGAAGTTCTTAATTTTTTTTTAATTTTTTTTTTAAAGATAATATTTATATACATGTGCGCGCAGACTACGAACACAAAGTTAATTTGTTAAGGCACATTTTCCCAAAAACAAAAAACTGCTTTTCTTTTTTATATTAATAATAATGCACGCTTCTCAACAAAATCCATTTTTTTTAAAGACTCATTATGCACTTGCGTCAAAAAAAAAAATCTAAACAGAGAAGGTTTCTGTATAATATTTTTCAAAGAAAAATATCAATATAGTACACGATGACAAGTAATAATTGGCTCAGTCCAAAAATCACATAGTTTTCTTTTATAAAACAGTATCTAGTGTTTATCAAAGAAAACAGCCTAGAATCCAATAAAAAAATAAAAAAATAAAAACGATCAAATGGCCAAATAACTTTTCAAAATCTTATAAAAATTTCAACCACATACGAACTCCAATGGTAATAGCAGAACATAAGTTAGAGAATATATGTATATTAAATATGCATAAAATAAATAATATACATTGAACTAAACGTACAAACAATCCCAAAATACTGCTCTGATATCAATGTTGGATATCAAAGATCATCGCAGCGGAAAGGATACCAAGATTGTTACATAAGATCGGTGTATAATTACTAGAAAAAAAAAAAAAAAAACTCGACTCACCGTGCTATTTGCTGTAACTCAGAGAGGACCGACAAAACAAGAAATAAAAACTCTATGTGTTTAACTCTCTGTAAAAGTACACTCAGAATGGGATGAATGGAATGAATAGCACACATTGCTATTTATAGGGTCCAGACTCCTATCTGGATGGAATATGATATTCAAATTTAAATGATATTTAAATTTAATAAAGCATTTATCATTTTAACCCTTTATCTGATCAGTTTGAATTTAACATAATTATCATTATCTCTGATAATTAAAATTCAAACTATCAGATAGTTTAATCCATATCAGTAATAGTAATTATCAATTAATTAACTGATAAATATTGAAACACTTGAGCGTATTCCAACACCCTGAAAATCACTGCCCTTTTTTTTTTTTTTTTTTTTGGGGTGGGGTTGCAAATCATGAACCTCGAACCTTCGAATGCACGACTCGTGTGTGGGCGCGACCTGTGTACACGAATGCCGCTCCGGTTTGGACCGTGAGAGTCAAGTTGACTTTTTGCCACTTCCCTAAGTCAACTTTTTTATTTTGTAAAGAATAAGGAAAGCTATTAATTATTTGGATTCTGATTTCTTACTTGATCACTAAGAATACAGAATCAGTTTTTAATTAGGAATGAATCTCTTTAAACGGAAGATTATTCTCTAATTAATTTATTTTCCTTATCAGACTAAAAACGTGTTAAGCAAGTATTTTCCAACTAAACCCTGGTTTCGGCTGCCTATCACCCGAAATTTATAGCAGCCGCAGCAGCTTCTTCTCTTCTCTGTTTTCTGGTTTTCTTGGTAAGTTTGAGCTCGGTTTGAGTTCGTTAAGGGTGGTTTGTGCTTCGCACTTCCACTGGTTAATCCGTTGTATCCTGGGAGACGATCGCTACACACATACGGTGTGATATACTGCGAAATCGTCTTAAGGATACCATGTGAAACACGGGTCTCGGATTCTTAACACGATATTCTGTGGTTTGTTCATCTTCTGTTATTGCAGGTTCATTGCCAAATTGTGTTTTCGAAAATTAAAACAACAGTAAGCTCTTCATATCTACATCTGAGAGGTTGTCAGTTCAAGTCATACTCCCTCCTCAATCTCGAAATATTGTAATAATTCAAAAAATATATAAAAGAAGTAAGTAGGGTGACCTACGATATAAACTGGGTTTGGCAGTCTGTGTCTCTAAAAGTTCCCTTGCAGCCACCACTTCCAAAGTTAGCAGAACCATAACAACCACCAGAAATATCATCCAAGCGATTGAACTTTTTCTGAAAGCCATTGTTTTAATTATAAATTTCATGCTTAGAGCATATACAACACAGCTTGTATGTGTGTCTATATATATAACTCAAAAGTGTAGTTAATTTCCTTGCATGTTCCTTTAGATTCGAAAATAATACTGCATTATATTTTCGTTGTTTACTTCAATTTTATTGGCAAGTCAAAGTCTTCTTGCAGCTGATTGGTCAATAGACAACTCGTAGTTGGGAATTTTTGTGCATAATTATATATGAAACCTTTAACCAGCTATGGACTGCTGGTGTGGAGTCCACTTTGAGCCAGAAGACTTGGAAAAAAATAGATAATGAATTGATTAAACGGCAATGATATTGTAAGACTTTTGAATCTAAAACGAACATATGCAAAGGGAATTGGCTTGAAACACATATAAAGAAGATGGGCCACACGATAAATTCCAACTTGTGACATGTCTTAGGAACGTAACTCAGTTGATAGATAGATTTAGGTTTGGGCAAATAAATCTTAAATTTGCTATTCAAATCCTATCAATGGAAAAAACTTTTAAAATAAATACATGGTTTAAATTAGTGGATAAATAGATAAGTAGGAGAAGTAACTCGGTGGAAGCTTCGACTGGGACCTACTCAACTTTGTCCTATTAAAAATTATAGAGAAAAAAATTGGTGATGTTTTGTCTTCATTTTGGGTTTGTTGAATTTTTAAGAGACGTGTCACACTTTCACACTTGTTCTCTATTCTGATCTGACACAAAGTCACAAACGAGTCAAAATTTGTGATCTGACACAAAAAAAATGGCCCAATGTAGTAATTTCATTCAAATTTGTTAAGAGTTCAGAGTCTTCAGACCCTTTTTTCTAGGGCAACTAATTATCATCTGGCATCCACCAAACCCATTAACGCACTAATGCCTAGGGACGGCAAAATTCCCCGACCCGCCCCAAACCCGTGGGGCCCCGGTCCATTTGGGTCGGGTTTGGGGCAGTAAAAACGGGTAACGGGGTGGGTTTGTGGCACATTTCTTGACTCGACCGGGTTACCGGGTCGGGTATGGGGCGGTCTCTTTTGACCCGACCCGACCCATCCCGTTTGACCCGGAATATATATATTTAAAAATATATATTTTTTAAATATAAAAGGAAAAGAAAGAAGGAAACCCTATGTTAGCCGATATTGAAAGAAATAAAGTGATATATATATATATATATATTTCGAGTTTAAACCCAAGAAGACAATATATATATATATATTTAGATATAAACTCGAGATATATATATATATTTTTTAAATATATGCTTGTTTTCAATAAGACAAAGTGATGGTGAAGATATTGGATGGATTTTGTTATTGAAATTTTTTAAGTTTAAACTATTTTGGTGAAGATGTTGAATGAATTTTATTGATACCGAAAATGTTGTATGTATTTTGTATTTTTGTTCAAGTCATTTTGGGATTTGTATTTTGTACTTTACGGATGAATTTAATATTCATTAAACTTAGTTATCGTGCTATATTAAATTTAAATTTACGTAAATGAATCGGGTCATTCAGGTCGGGTTTGTGGCACCCTTGACCCAAACGGATCGGGTTTGAGGCGGAAATTAAAAACCCGTTCGGGTCACGGGTCGGGTTTGGGGCAACCGTTGAAAACCGGGTTTCGGGTTTGGAGCGGCCTTGACCCGCCCCGACCCGCCCCATTGCCATCCCTACTAACGCCCCATCTCTTTCTCTGTCTCTCTCAACTCCAAAATCTAAAACTCTCACTAAAATCTTCGAGTCTCATTGTCTCAGTTCGCTGTTCGCAGTTCTCACTCTCACTGTGTTCTAACGTGTGAGTTCTGACTTGTCACTCTCACTAAGGTAATTTTGGATAGAACATGTAGAGTTTGCAGGAAATTATCTATTTGTTTTGGTTGATTCGGAGTCAAGCACTACTCAAATAATGTAAGACTAATAATACTTACATGTGAGTAAGTGACAACCAAAGTGAACATCACTAATACAATGGAAAATAATGGCAGCTATGAAGAAAATAAATTTGTGTCGGTAGCTTTCAAACGTGACAATAATAATAATAATAAAATTAATAATAGTTTTTAGGGCTGTTCAGTCGTTTGGTGTGTGGGCAGTGACGGATTTAGAGGGAGCCCATAAGGGCAATTGCCCTCCAACCAATAAAATTTCAACAAATTTTCAATACACATATGTTATTATACTCCACCATGTACACAATAATATTAGGCATTCAGAGTTTATTTTTCTCACCCTTTCCCCCCTCCCCATATCCTGGTATCCTGCCAAATGTCCCAAAATTTATCCCAAAGTTAACAAATTAATTATTATATAGTTTAAGATTTGTTTTACCCTATTTTTGTTTTTAATTTTCTTAACACTTAAAAAAAAAACATAATCCAAACTTGAAATTGAAAATCAATTGAAAAAGAAAAAAGAAATATTTTTCCAGAGAACACCAGAAACCAACATCCTCTAAACCAAAACACACTACCATCCATCTCAATCACCAAACTCTATCCCTCAAATCCAAGCACCCCGCCAACAACCACCCCAAACGCCTCACCAAGCGGCGGCGGCGGCAACCCCTCTATCAAAGGATAGAAGAGGGAGAAGAGAGATGGTAAGTGTTGGTAGTAGGTGCATATCCGATAGTTCCCAGGATGATACCTTCAGTTCTTCTCTCCCCCACTTAGGGATGGCAATGGGGCGGGTTCGGGGCAGGGTGGCCTTCCCCGCACCCCACCCCATTTATTTTTTGGAAACCCATCCCCTCATAAAACCCCACCATAGATGGAGCGGGTTAGGTCGATAGATGGAGCGGGTTGGGGCGGGGTGGGGTACAACGGGGAGTGCTTTCCCAATCCCCACCCATTTACCCCATTTATAATTTTTTATTTATTTAAATATTAAATATATAACCATTGAATATGATATAATATATAAAGTAGTAAATAATTCCAATAAACTATTAAAGAACATCTCATAAACATAATTCTCCCAAGTAAATTCAATCATTTTCAAACATAAACATAAAGTATGAAGTCAAAATGTTCGAAAATCGTAATGCTAATCATCTAATAGTTGTATTTATTTATCTAGTTCTCTCTTCTTTACTTTGTTTCCACCCCATGCTGTTCTTGTATGTTTACACAATTTTCTCTTGATAACACCAATATTGGGTCTTCACTTTCTAATGCATCTGTAGACATATTTGTGCCTACCTGAAGTAGTGATGAACGAATTAAATTTAATTCAAGAGTTGAGAATTATTAAAGTAATAAACTTGAAAAAAAAAAACCGTAATTATTAAAAAGTTATTTGAGCAAGAAACTTACTGTATGTCCTCTTGTGTTTGAGGTTGAAGTCTGAATGGTGAACTTCGAGTTGTTTGAGGATTAGAGACTTAGAGTTGAAGTTAGCGGCTAGGGTTTTTCTAATAGTATTTTGTTTTGTCACTTTAATGTTAAGTAATGGTGAAGAGATGTAAAGTTAGGGTTAATGTATTTATATATATATATATATATATCTTTTTTTTTTTAGATATATTTATTTTCTTTGAAACTATGTAGTTTAACTAAATATTATTTTAAGCGGGGCAGGGTGGGGTGGGGAGTATAAAATCCATCCTTGGCCCATACCCATTGTGGGTTAGACTATCTATCCCCATCCCCGCCCCATCCCCACCAAATTGAAACTCATCCCCACCCCAAAAGTGCGGGTCCCCGTCCCCACGGGGAATTTTACCATCCCTACCCCCACTGAATATCTTATCGGAGTGGCCGACCTTCATATGCAAGTTTCCATCGGAGAGGCAATACCTTCCGCTAGGCCTTCGGAGTATCCATCTAGTGGGCTGACAAGAGCTATAGCAACAGGACGACGTGGCAGGACGGTACCAACGAAGAACTGACACGATACACACCCCCCCCCCCCCCCCCCCCCCCTTGTTAAGAGGGGAACCTATATAAAACCCCACTTTTCACCTTTTTTAGAGAGCTTTTTTAGAAGGTAAGGATATATGAGACGTATCCGGATACAGAATTTAAGGGATACCAAGTTGTGTTCCTAGGGAAATGTTCATCCATGTAATGTCATCCTTGCGTGATCTCTCTAAATAAAATTGAATAATATACTTGTTTCATAATCATTGTCTCCTGGGCCTCAAGGATTATCCATCAGAAGGATATTTTTTATATACTAAACAATTGGCGCTAGGAGGAGGGGAGAAACCAGCACCCCCGCAGGAAAAATGAACCAATACCCCAACGTGGATCTCAGGCTGCGACAGCCCGGGGATCGAGAGAATGAGCCACAGCCACCGCCACAACAGTACCCTCCTTGGCCTGAGGCGACGGCTGTACCATAAAATCCATCAAACCAGATAGGTGACCAGTACCGGCAGCAACAAAACCTCAAGTATTACCCATATCAAGTGCAATACGAGCCGCAAATGTATCATCCGGGATATCACGGCTATCCGCAATATTACCTGTCTACGACTCCTCAGCCGTGCTACGCTCAAACGCCCCCTCCCTCACATTACCCACCGGCGATGTGCATCCCTCAACAAACACAGCAGTTCTTCCCACAGCAAGACGACCTAGCAATATGAGGCATTACTAGCAGAATCGATGCAATCACTCAAAACGAGACCAGGGTAGTCAACGTTGTCAACGGCGGAGGCCTTCAAGGCGATTCAAATGAGGCAGACTCCCAAACGAATGCAAACCCTCCGAGAGAGCGGAGGACTAGGCCTCAACGAATATTGCAGGAGATGCTCCGCACAGGACCACCGGGACAACAAGGAGCCGAGAAGAGCGAGATGGCATCGCCCAAGAAAAGATACCTAGGAGAACTCAGCACAGACAAGATAGGCGAAGATAAGACTACCGCGACCAAGAAACGGAACCGAATGCGTTAGCTGGGGAAGAGGCCTTTCGCGCCTTCCGCGCCTTCCAAAAGCAGTTAGCAGATATTCAAGAACAGATGCATTTCAGCCATCATCGTCATACCACAAATTGGGAGAGCCCATTTTCAGAGAACATTACCTCTGTGCCTGTGCCAGACAATGTCAAACTCCCTCGAAAGGATATGTGTGGCTTCTCCGGAACGGGGGATCCCGAGGATCATCTCGACACATATTTAGACTGGATGAACATGCAGACTGTCTCCAACGTAGTAAAGTGCAAAATATTTCCATTAACTTTATCCGGAGACGCAAGGACCTGGTACGGCAATCTCAAGAGGCAAAGCATATCCTCCTTCCACGAGCTTTCAGAGGAGTTCCGTAGCAGCTTTGTCTCTAGCCGGAGAAGGCGCAGACACATGGTCCACTTAAACTCTGTTATAGACGGATTCCGAAACAACCAAGGATTATATGAAAAGATTCGATGAGGCCACCAGGCAAGTGCAGGGCTTTAATGAGGTGGGAGCCGTCATGGCGTTCTCATAGGGCCTCCTTCAGGGGAGGCTCAGTTGGTCCTTCTCCAAGCGGGGTCCATCTACATATCGGGAACTCATGGAGAGAGCCAAGAAGTACGCCACAGCAAAAGATATCACCCAAACAAAGACTGAGGATACGACTTTAGGATCCTCAAAATCCACTACGCAACCAAGGAAGCGGATGAAGTCATACACGGACAAAGAAAATGAGCATCAGGCCTTCAGACTAGTGAATAATGGATCTAATGACCTTCCCGCAGAGGCTCCATAAAGGGGAAGGTTCGATAGATATACCCCCCTGAAACACTCAATGGACAAGGTATTCGAGATCGCTGGTAAGAGCGGCTTACTCCAGACACCCGAGCTGATGCGTGCCTCACCGGATAAAAGGAGCAAGAAACTCCATTGTAAATTCCATCAGGATCACGGTCATGAGACGAGAGACTGCATCTCTCTGTGGAACCAGGTCGAAGAACTCATTCGGAACAGGAAATTAAGGGAGTGTTTAAAGCAGGGGGACACCACACCGGCCACATAACGGGATAAAGGTCCTCCGAAGGGTATGTCCCACGGGAACAACCCCAACTCGGATAACGATGAACCTATCAACTTCATCCTTACGGAATCGCTCTTGGGAGACTTACCATTATCCTCTCAATGAGGTACCCCGACTTCCATATGTCTCACATCTACCCCTGAAGATAATCCCGGTAGTTGGAACCCCATTTCCTTTTCCCCGTCTGACTCAAACAGAGTTCGCTACCCTCATTATGATACCCTCATCATCTCGGTTAAAGTCGAAAGCAGGACCATAAGAAGAATGCTAATTGATCATGGAAGCTCGCTAGATATAATCCATTGGGATCTGTTGCAGAAATTGGGTTACACACTACAGCAGCTTCAGGCCTCAAGGTACTGCATCAGAGGAATCAGAGGGCATCGAACCAGGCTAATCGGTCAAATTGAATTGCCTGTATGCTTTGGCACTAGGCCATGTATTCGAACTGTGTGTGTAAGCTTCCAGGTCATGGACATACCTTTTCCGTTCAACATCCTGATTAGAAGGCCGACACTGTATGCCCTCAGAGCAGTAACCAGCGTCTATTCATTAAAAATGAAGTTTCCTACGAATATGGGTCCCGGAGAGGTTTGTGCAGATTAGGAAGAATACAAAAGATGCATCCAGATAGGCTCCAATCCCGTGTTGACAATGGGTAAAAGCGAGGTATCCGCGCTCGAATCAAGGCGGGCGACTCAAGTTAGGCAGCCCAAGAGAAGGTCTTACATCAGTGAAGCCGAAGATCAAGTTTGTGAGAATGTCCCAGGGGAAGAGATCACGGTAACCAGTCTAGACCCCCGGGAAGTTGGTTCCCAACTAGTAGGGGATCCCACCGAGACCTTAACCAGAGTAATTCTCCATCATGAGCATCCCGACAAAACAATTCTGGTAGGCTCCGATTTGTCCCCACGCATCCTAGAGGAATTGGTAAAGCTCATGTTGGAGTTTTCAGATGTATTTGCTTGGTCCCATTCTGATATGCTCGGAATTGACCCGACCACTATATCCCACTCGTTAGCAGCAAACCCCACCTTTAAACCCATGTCTCAGAGAAGAATATCCTTTAATGCCGAGAGATATCAAGCAATAGCCACCGAGATAGACAAACTGCTCAAGGCAGGATTCATCAGGGACATCGATTATAAAGAATGACTATCAAACATGGTCTTGGTCAAAAAGAAGGATGGGAGATGGAGAATATGTGTCGACTTCACGGATCTGAATAGAGCATGCCCCAAAGACTGTTTTCCCCTCCCAAGGATAGACCAACTTGTAGACGTAACATTTGCAGTCAAGGGACAAGTCATAGCAGATTTCCTTACCAAATTCTCGGATCCAGACGTATTGTCTGTGACCACCAAGATTACACATATATGGGAGATGTACGTAGATGGTTCCTCCAATCGGCATGGTAGAGGCGCAGGGATAGCAATCAAGACCTCTGATGGGTGTGTAACCCAAACCACACTCCGCTTTGATTTCAGAGCCACCAACAACATGGCCGAGTATGAAGCATTGACCACCGGCCTCAAAATAATTCATAGCATGAGGGAGAAACATGTAGTAGTATACAGTGATTCTCAGCTAGTAGTCAATCAAGTCAATGAAGACTACCAGGCCAAAGATACCGAGATGATCAAGTACCTCGAAGAAGTAAAAACACTCATCACAATGTTTATCCACTACAGCATCCTCCGGATACCACGAGACCACAACTCTCAGGCAGACGCACTCGCAAAACTTGCATCCACCTCCGATATGAAACTACCGAGAACGGTAACTATGTTCAAACTCCCGCAGCCAAGTATAATGGAAGACACATCCACCCATGTATTAATTCTAGAATACGAACCGGAACCGAAACCGAAACCTGAGTCATGGATGAGCCCGATAGTAAGGTTCTTACAAGATGGGACATTACCAATCGAAAGGAACGCCTCACTCAAGGTCTGAAGGCAATCCCCTAGGTATCTTCTCATCAACGGAACCCTATACTGAAGGGGTTATTCACTACCATACTTCCGCTGTATCGCCCCACCTCAAACTACTCTAATTCTCCAAGAAGTACACGAAGGACCTTGGCCACCGAATTACCAGACAGGGATACTATTGGCCTACCCTCTTCAAAGATTCGAAAGAATTTTTGAAAGCTTGCGACCGATGCTAGAGAACAACACCGGTACCCTACCTATATGTAGAAACACTCACTTCGATGGCATCCCCTTGGCCTTTCTCCAAGATCGGTGTTGACATAATCGGGTCATTACTTAGGGGGACCTCGGATAAAAGATATGTGGTAGTCGCCATCGACTACTTCACTAAGTGGGTGGAGGCGGAGGCGGAGGCGGAGGCGGAGGCCCTTAAGCACATTTCCGAAGCCAACACAACCAACTTCATCAAAACCTCGATTATCTATAGGTTTGGTATACCGGACACCATTGTGGCAGATCATGGCACCCAATTCCATAACTCTAACTTCTGAAAGGTTTGCTCGGACTTCAATAGCAAGCTAAACTTCTCATCATCCTCTCACCGACAGAGCAACGGGCAAGTGGAGGCCATGAACAAAATTATTAAGACTCTCTTGAAAAGAAAATTACAAGCAAATAAGGGCGGCTAGGTCGAGAAACTTCCAGAGGTCTTATGGGCCATCCGAACAACTCTCACCTCGACGACAGGGGAATCCTTCTATTCCTTATCTTTCGAATCGGAGGCGATCACCCCCACAGAACTTTGTATACCAACAAGGAGGGTTGCGTACTACAACCCCGAAGATAATGAGGAGGAACTACGAGGAAGCCTCGAAGAAATCGAGGAAAGGAGGGACCACGCACGAGTCCGGACAGTCTATCACCAAAGTAAGATTACCAAATACTACAATGCAAAAGCTAGGACCCGAAGATTCTCTCCCGGTGATCTCGTGTTAAAGAAAGCTATTCCTAGCACTAAGAAACCCTCATCCGGATGCCTCAGAGATAACTGGGAGGGACCATATATTATCTACTCCGCATCTATGAAGGGAGCATATAAACTCAAAACGAAGGACGGAGTCCCCTTGAAAAACCCGTGGAATGCCGACTATCTCAAAAGGTACTACCAATGAGCAAGGCCACCATGCTTTACTTGAACTGACATTTTTAACCGGATATGTTCAAATATGTAACTTAAGAGTATCCTTTTACTCTCTAGAATATATACACTATTACCACCTCTTATGCATGAGACTACGCTTAAAAACATCTTTTGGTATGATCTCCTCTGGGAGAATGGAAGTCTCCTACATGGAGCATTAATACCTCCTCCGGGAGCATGAAAGTCTCTTACATGGAGCATTAAAACTCCCTCTAGGAGCAAGATGATCTCCTCCGGGAGCATAGAGTCTCCTAAATGAGGCACTCTTTTACATAAAACAAATCCCCTCAGGGGGAAGAAAGCACATAGAGAAGACGCCTCTGAAATCATTCACTTTGCACATAGAATAAAAAGATTTTTATAAACATTCAAAATTTAGCATCCGAACATCTTTACAAAAATTAGCAATCACCGGGACATTCCCCGGGATGTCAAATACAAAAGATGATAATACGAGAGGGTGAAAGAAGACAAAAATATGATGAATTAGGCCCTCCGGCTACTTTTTCACAGAGTCCCCCTCTCTCCCTGGATTCTCCGCAAATCGCTCATCATTAGACAAGACATCCGTGGGCTCACCTTCCGAGAGATCCATTTCCTTGAATCTTAGCGAGAGGTCCTCCACCGGCTCTTAATCAGGGCGGACCTAGGCCTTGGTAACCTCCGTGTGGAACTTGGAGAAGTCGAAGTCGAAGTCGAAGTCGAAGTCGGGGTAGATATCGCCAAGCATCACTTTCAGGTCGACAACGCCCTGATCAAAGATGTCTCGATCCCGCTCGTAACATTCATCGGAGATCATGTACCTGTCAATAGCGTTCTCTCCAAGGTCCTTCTTCATGACAGATATTACCTCATTCACTTTCCGCAGACGCTCGTGGTAATCAAGCAACTTCCTATGGTTTTTCCTACTTACTGCCTTGGACTTCCTATATGAAGAGCAGGCTTCGGTGGACTTCTCTCTCAGGGACCCGATTAGCACGTTGTCACGCTTGAGCTTTTCGTGGAGTCTGACGTTCACCTCCTTCACATTCTCATACTTCTTCTCCGTATCCAAGAGAGCTCCCATAGCTTGTCATCCGAGATAAGTCACGTCCGAGACAATAAACTTAGCATAAAACAAATGCAATAAAATCTACCTGCCAGAGGTTGCCAGGGGACTGCCTAATCCGATAGACGGTGGACATCTTCCCAAATATGTTGGCTTCCCTGCTCTTCAACATATTCTTCCCATACGAGCAGAGGAATTCGACCCTGTTCTCGGGGGTGATGGGGCCCTAGGTTGGGTCATAGCCTATTGCTGGAGGGTTTGCATAGTAGGTAGGAACACCCCCCTCCATCTCCTCCGACCTAACAGTGGCCGATGTATCTAGTAGCTTGTCCACCATCGAATCTTCTAGCGGCTTCTCCACCGCCGCAGATTCTAGAGGAATTCCCACATGAGGGGCAGGGGCTTTCCTCGATATGGTCACGGCCTTCTCGGAGGCCGTCGAAGCCTTTCCCTTTTCGAAGGAGGAAGGCGGTATGAGTGACAACCCGAACAAAACCCGCCTCTTCTTCTTCGGCTCGCCTTCCGCACCTTTACCCTTGCCTTCCATTCTTCTCTTACCGATTGCAGTCAACTTTCCTGAAACATAAAGGGGATAGGATAAGGGCTACAACACACTATGGTGGGAAAATAACCTCCGAAATAGCATGGGTAAAGCGAACGACACTTAATCTTTGTCTCAAGGTTTGTCTCCGAAATCTTCCTTTAGTCCTCCGAAAGAACAGAGATGAAGCTGATTTTGTGAAGATTGTTGTCGCTCAGCAGTAGATCAATGTTCCTCTCCGAAGGAGGAACGGACCACGCCCCCAATATGTGCTTCTACTCTACCTTCGAAAGTTCCTCTCAGGAAACGCGCTCCCACAACTCTGCCAAAAGTTCATGAATCAGATAATAAAGTCAAGGGAAATGAGCAGTAAAGGAAAACGTGTAGTAAAAATACAAAGGAGTTCTCAGACACCTAGGAGATTGAACACCGAGCCGGATGTCTTTTCCCCAATCTCCAGCAGCGATGAACCAGCTTTTCTTCCACTCCTTATTGGAAGACAGTAGCCCGGTTATCAGAGGTTCTCCCCCTTGCTTATCGTAGGAAGCAAGGGCCCACTAACAGTCACCCCCCGCTTTATGGGGACGAAAGTTGTAGCAGTGTCCAATCTCCTGGAGTGTCAGAGCTGGGTATCCCAAACCACGCCACAAGGCATACATCCAGATCACAACCCTCCACCCGTTCGGATTTAACTGAGCGGGAGCTATCATAAATTCCTGAAGAACCATTCGGATGTATAGATGCAGAGGCAACCTTTCACCGATCTCTAAAAACGTCGGATGAAAAGCCACTGATACGCCAAGCGGATTACTAACCATTTCTCCTACCACCGACATCCTCATACCAACGGACTCCGGAATAGAAAACTCCACGGTAGTTTGACCAATCCTAGTTGCGGTCATCTTATTTTCCCTAACCTGATTTATCGCGAATCGTGTGTGGTCCATGTCATGCCTGAAATACTCCTCGGAGTTATATCCGGCTTCGTAACTTTCCTTTCCCGAGAGCAATGATTTAGGGTCAACCGGGATTCCACCACCTTCCCCAGCTGCGGACCCCGGCTGCATAACCTCCGGTTCATCGTCCACCCGATCATCCCTCGCAGCAAACACGCTACTTGTACTTTCACCCTCCGATGATCCACCGGATGACTCCGATGAGCTACTGGAATCCTCTACACTAAGTGCACCCACCTTCCTAACCATCGCTAACACACCGGGAAACACAAATAATACAAGTAGAAAGAAGAGAATTCAGAGGAGATGGAAACTTACCGAAGATCTTAACTCCAAAGAAGCTCTGAAATTTTTTGAAAATTCATAAATGAATTCGCCAGGCAACATTCCTATTTATATAGACCTTGAACCCACCCTTAGGCAAATTTGAACGATGCGGCGGTTGCCTTTCCGAGATGACAACCGCCCAAGCGTCGCTCTCAACGTACGACACATGGCAGTCGGTCATTAGTCGAAAGGCGGGCCAGCCCGAAAGGCCATATGGGTCCAACCGGGTAGGGCCCATTTTTCAAGCCCACAACCGTTAGCTCCATACCGAGATACCCTCCACTCCGGTTGAAGGCTTGAGGGGGAATTGTTGGTAGTAAGTGCATATCCGATAGTTCCCTTGATGATACCTTCGGTTCTTCTCTCCCCCACTGAATATCTTATCGGAGTGGCCGACCTTCATATGCAACTTTCCATCAGAGATGCAATACCCTCCGTTAGGCCTTCGGAGTATCCGTCTAGTGGGCCGACAAGAGTTGTAGCAACAGGACGACGTGGCAGGACGATACCATTGAAGAACTGACACGATACCCTCCACCTGTCAAGAGGGGAACCTATATAAAACCCCACTTTTCACCTTTTTTAGAGAGCTTTTTTAAAAGGTAAGGATATAGAGACGTTTCCGGGTACATAATTTAAGGGATACCAAGTTGTGTTCCTAAAGAAATGTTCATCCATGTAATGTCATCCTTGCGTGATCTCTCTGAATAAAATTGAATAAGACATTCTCACTTATACTTGTTTCGTAATCATTGTCTCCTGGGCCTCCAGGATTATCCATCAGAAAGATATTTTTTATATACTAAACAGTAAGTAAAAGAGAAGGGTATGGCGGCGAGATGAGATTGAGAGTAGCGGATGAATGAGATCGTGAGCAGTGGTTGGTGTGATTTCAATAGTTTTGGAGTGGTTGTGGTTGTTTGAGTTTAGATTAGGGTTTGGAGATTAAAGAAGATGATGATCAGAAGATGAGACAATGAAGATAGGATTTAGGTGTTTGGGTTTAGATTTATTATTTTATTTTTTATTTTTTTACTAATTTACCTATTTGCCAATGTGATTATTTTCTTGTTAACGCCAGTTAAATTTTGGGACACTTGGCAAGATATGGGGAGAGGGTGAGCAAAAATGAACTCCCCTAATTAGGCTTGACCCCTTGGTCACCTCCTAATATTTTAATAATATAAATTAATTAATAAATATTTTCCATATTTATTGCCAATGAGGGTGGGAGATAAAATCAATCATTTTTAAGATTTTAATTTTCAATGTAGACCTATAATAATAATAAATAATTTCCTATTATTTCATATATATATAGTTATCGGTAAACCTGGGATTGCGGGTATTGGAGGCGTGTTGAGAGATTCGAGGGGCAAGGTTCTTTGTTTCTTCTCTTACTGCGTGGGGTTTCTGGATTCGAACATTGCTGAACTTTGGGCTATCAAATGTGCGCTTGAGCTGGTCCTGTCCAACAAGCAGCTGTCAAGTCGGGAAATCATGGTGGTTAGTGATTCGAAGGTGGCTGTGTCTTGGGTGAATAATGGTGATTTTGGTAACATTGCTCATGTTCAGACCATTCACGAGATTCATGATATGCTTAAGGTGGCTGGTTGCATTAAGGTGGTGTTCGACTCAAGAATCTTCAATTCGTTTGCTGATAGCCTAGCAAAAATGGGTTCGAGCTTGATGGGGGACTTCGTAGAGTGGGGAGAAGTCTGATTGTTGTTGTTGTTTTGTTTTTTCTATTGTTGTTGCCTTGTTTGGGTTCTTCTCGTTCGTTGTCTAGGTGGCTTGGGTGTTGTTTGTGCTTTTGCTGCTCTGTTTGCGTGTTGTTGTTTCTGCTGCTACCTTGCAGCTTATGCTCTGTGGTTTCTAATAAATTGCCTTTTCAATATATATATATATATATATTACACTATTATATAAATTCGGGATTATTTTTTTTAGGGGGAGGGCTTGAACCCACAATCTCTTTGTACATGTATGAGGGGTTTACCACTGTACCAACTTATCTTGTCTTATTATGTCATATATTATCGTTAGTATAGTATACAATATATATATATATATATATATTATCACCGTAACAAGCTATCTAGGATGAGGTTGACTCAGTGGAAAGCCCCACACCCAAAAGGTTGTCGTTTCGAGTCATAACCCCTCCTCCAATCCCAAAATATTATAATAATTCAAAATTTTTGAATTTTTTGGATACGACTACCTATACTATTTTATTCTACAATACTCATCTTATGTTGAGACAATTCTTTGAGTTTTACTCTACATAGTTAGTTTACTAGTAATTCTTCGATTTGATTATTCATATTATCTTTATGATTTTCCAAGATTTTAGGTTTGAGATTGTAAATTACAAAATATTTTATATTTTTATTCAAAATTTGTGTTAATATATATTTATTATTTTTTTATTTGTGACATTATCTATAAAACTGAACGTTGTTACATATTGTTTTTAATAACTTATTTTTTGAATATTAATATATTTATCTTACATAACCATGGTAAGTTTTTGTTCTACCCCTGTGCACGGGATATGATAAGATTATTTTCATGGGATTTGATTGGATTAGATAGGATTGGATTAAACTAGTGATATGATGTGTTTGGTGTTGTATGAGATTGGATTAAAATAGTCATGTCTCTTGTTTGGTGTGGTATGAGGTTAGATAAAAAAAAAATTATCATATATTTAAAACGGTGTGAAATTGATTAATATAAAATTAAATTAAATTATTTTTAAATTAATTAATTTTTAAAAAAATTTTAAAATAAATAAAAATATTTAAATTTAAAGAACATAAATTTTTTAATTAATATTTTTAAATAGTATAATAAGATATTGTAAATAAAAAAATAAAAGAAGAAGAATTAAAAAAAAAAAAAAAAAACATGGGACTAAATAGTCCAACCTCAACTGGATAAAATGATTGCATATAATTGGACTGATTAAAATAATCATTTAAATTAAATTTTGAAAAAAAAAATTAAAATATTTGAATTGTTTATCTTAAAGTAATTCAAAATTTTTAAACCAATTTAAAACAAAATTATTTTATTTTTATTTATTAATATTTAAAACTATTATTTTAAATATTTAAAATAAAAATTTTATTAATTATTAAAAGATATTTATATCGTATAAAAAATAAAATAAATTGAAAACAAAAGAAAAAAAGTAAAAAATAAATAAAATGTATAAAGTGGGGAGACTAATTAATCCCACCAATATTGAATAAGCTGCTTGCATGGGATTATTTTAATCTCGTCCCACGCAATAACAAAATCTTGTTTCAAAATCTTGAATAATTGTAATATTAAAAAAAATTAAAAATTTAAAAAATTTAAAAAAAAAAAAAGTGTAAAACTGTTAATTTATATTTAATGGTTATTGATTGATACATCCATCAAACAATCAGCATTTTAATGGTGATTCTGCATTCGCAATAAGTTATATTTAAGAAAACGAATCCTACGGATTACAGAATAATATTAGGTGTGCTTGAGCAGAAAAAGCCAAAAAAATAAAAAAATATTAATAATTCAACAAAATATGTATATATACGTAAGTAGTTGTAGAGTATACATGAAGCAGACGTTGTAGAGCATTAGTAGCGGGATCATTCCGCCAAGTGAATCCATTGCCCGACTTTCTCTCGAATCTCCTAGAAAGCCTTTTTTTTATTCCTGCCTACCAAAGTTGGGAGTCCAAGGTATTTGTCGTGGCAATTACCAGGCTGAATACCAAGAATGTCCTGGATATCTTTCGTTAAACTGGTAGTAACGTTCGGACTGAAGGTGATACTGGATTTCTGGAAATTCACTTGCTGACTATACTGCACATCTTATTTTTACCCTCTTCTTCCCACTCTTTCACTTCTCTCACTCAAATCATCAAACACCTTATGGGCACCCATACACAAAATCTTTCAAATCATAAAAGCTTTATGTAGACCCATACAAACCCACATGCTTCGCTCAAATTTAGACACACCGGTGATACTAACAATTCAACATCACCAAAACACAAACTACCAATAAAAAAATATATAAAAAAAAAGTAAAAAAGTAGAAAAAAAAATAAATAAGGAGATGGAGTGAAAACAGAGCACTTAAAATCATGTTTACTCAGTCAATGTTTTTTCTTTTCTTCCACCAAAAACAGAGCCCTTGACAACACTCACAACTGTTGAATCTCAACCCTCTATCGTAGTCTTCAAAAGAGAGAGAGAGAATGAAATTTGTGATTGTCGCTGAAAAGAATCTTAGAAATTGATGGAAGATTTGATCCATATTTTTTGTTTATATTTTCTTCATCGTTTTTTTTTTTTCACTTCTTAATGAGATTTTTTAAATTTCTTTAAATATTTTTTTCAATTTATTTTTAAGCGTAAAATGACCTTATTACCCTTCTGATATCAAAAGAGGAGTTAATTTTAATGGTCAACCATTTGGTCAAGGGTAATAACCTATTATTTTGCCACAAGTACAATCTAGGTGTAATTTAAGAAAAGGTTAGGGTACTCCGGTGCAATTTACCCTATTAAAAATCACTATATGATGTCTTAAAGTGACAAGGAATGTGATGTATATAAAGAAAAGGAAGCATGTGACTTGCAATTTTTTTTTATATATAGTTATATACCACTTGCAATGGTGGCTCGAATGTAGAACGTTTTATACTGAAGGAGCGCTCTTACCACTTAACCACATTGGACGATGGTGTGATTTGTAAGTTTTATATCAAGTGAGAAAAGAGAAAAATAGTGTGGGCTGGTTTGATAGAAATGAGAGAGAGAGAGAGAGAGAGAGAGAGAGAGAGAGTAGGGTTGCAGTTGCACATTTGGGAAATGGGGATGGATATAGGTCCCCCATCCCCATCCCCACTTCCTAGATCCTTCCCCATAACCATACCCACCCACACACCCCCCACCCCACATTTGGGGAAAATGGGGTTGGAGAATTTTGGGGGGAGGTACCTCCATCCACAACCCCAGTTCCCCATTTTCCCTGTTTTTCCTCGTTTTTTTGTTTCCCCATTTCCCTGTTTAACTAAAAATTACAAATTAAAAAAATATATATATATTTATATATATATATAAAATAAAAATAAAAACATTCCATTACAAAAACAAATTTTTGGGGGAGGTACCTCCATCCCCAACCCCAGTTCCCCATTTTCCCTGTTTTTCCTTGTTTTTCTGTTTCCCCATTTCCCCGTTTAACTAAAAATTACAAATTAAAAAAAAAAAAAAAAAAAAAAAAACATTCCATTACAAAAACAAAATAAAATGCATTACAAATATAAAAGAAAATCCATTACAAAATAAAGTATTTCAATAATCCATCAATGTAAATGAGGTTTATATAGTTAGGTTTTCAAATAATAAATAAAATTATATATAAATTTAAATATATATATATATAATTTTATTTATAATATTTTTGGGGAAATGGGGATGGGGATGGGGAGGCTCCCTCCCCATCCCCACCCATTTCCCCATTTTCCTACCCAAAAAAATTCCCCAAATGAGGATGGAGACGCAGGGAAATAGGGATCCTGGGGAAAATGTGTAACCCTAAGAGAGAGAGAGATTAAAGAAAAATTAGAACAATTATTGAATCAACATAAGTCTAGGTGTCATTATTTTTCAAGTTATTAGTCTATTCAATAATTCATACAAATAGTGTTAAAATGATCCCTAATAATATTTTTACAATTCATAGCTAAATATTTAATAAATCAATATATTTATATGATTCATTACATAAGTTTATTGATGAAACGAAAGTGATAGGTTTCTCAAATTCATGAGAGAATTTTGCTTAAATAGACAAACAAAACTTAACTAGAAATTATAAATTTGAGTTAAATCGAAAACATAATGGACCAATCATAAATATATTCAAAGAAACAAAACTTGATGAAAAAAGAAATTGTTAAAATGGGTCCAAAACGGACGTCGTTTGTGTCAAATTAAGGATCGAGGTCTTCTGCGTCGATCTTTTTCCTGATCTAAAGGACTTGAGAATAAGACTTTATATTTAAAGATAATGAAAGTGAAATAAATTACAATCATTGATTACATATGTCAGTAAATCTATATAGATGAGGATAAAAATCAGCAAGGGATCCAAATTCTCAAATTAAACCTCAAAAACGATTATCAAGAAGCAAGCTAGATAGAGTCTTCCTCTCTCTTAAATTCCTGCATAAATTAATTATAAAGCATTAATTAAAATTCTCAATCAAATAACATCATAGTTGATGGTGCTTATATATTGATCTTCACACCATGTCAAGAGTGCAAACATTCCACTATATAGTTTGGTGCATGGTAACCATACTCTCAACAAATATTGACGTTTCCAAATATGAATCCCGCATCCTCCAATTAAAAAAAAAAAGTAAGGAGGACGAGGGAAATGGGCTCTGCCAGCTAAACGAGTGCTGCCACAAACAAACGCAAGCTCCCTAAAATGTCCACATGAAACATCACATTGAATAAATTATCAAACTTAATTTTATGCTTCTGATATATTTTCAGATCTTAAAAATATTATGTTTAATTTCTTATTTTCACGGTTAAATATCAAGAGCTGTTTTCAATTTTCATAGTTTAGGAAAAATAATTCATCCTAATTAATATATAATTGATATATGCTTAGAAATATTTTCAAATCTTAAAAATATAATTTATGTAATAGTTTTTGAAAGTTATTTCTTACAAAATTAATCTTACAACTGATCAATACAACTATATGACTTACGACAAAAACTGGGCTTGGCAGTCTGTCTCTCTAAAAGCTCCCTTGCAGCTACTTCCCAAATTAGCAGAACCGTTAAAACCATCAGAAATATCATCCAAGCGATTGAACTTTTTTTTAAAGCCATTTTTTATAAATTTCATGCATTTACAAAACACCATTTATGATGTGTGTGTCTATAATATAGATGGTATAGATGGCAATTAGGGAAATGGGGATAGGTATTAATCGGTTCCTCCATCATCCCCATATCCTAACCCCTCCCCAATCTCCATTCTTATTTGGGGAAAATGAAGATGGGGAAATTTTGGGGTGTATCACCATTCCTCTCCGTTTCCCCCATTTTCCCCGTTATTCTCAATCCCGAATCTCTTCTTTTTCTCAATTTTTTTCCTGTTTCTCACGTTTGACTTAAAATTTAAAAATAATGAATTATATTAAAATTTACTCATTCAAATTCGAATAAAAATTACATAATAAAATTTTTGTTGAGAATATAGACGGAAAAAAAAAAAAAAAAAAGTTAAGAGTTCATAACATGTTAATAAAATTCCAAGAGAAGCCAAGTTGTTGTATGAAGCAACTATTTAGATTAGAAATTTAGCATTTAGAACTGCTTAGACCTAGGGTTAAAATTGGTAATTGGGGAAAAATAAGGGAAATTGAGACTTATTTAAAATTTTATGGAGAAATGGGGAGGATTTTTCCCGAATGGGGATGGGATTTATGCCTGAGGAAAAATGTCATATCTAGTCTATATGTATAAGTCAAAGTGTAGTTAATTTCCTACCACGTTATATTCCTTCCGTTTACTTCAATTTTCAGTCAATGTCTTGTTGCAGCTGATTGGTCCATAGAGAACTCGCAGTAGGAAATTTGTATGCGAAGTAATGGTATAGAAATTATCTGTATCAGAATTTTTTTTATTTTTTTTTAATAGTATCTATCTTCTTATCTAGACCAAGTATTTTTTTTTTTTTTTTTAAAAAAAGACTTTTATTATTGATAAGATTTGAGAATGAGGATAATGAATTGTTATTATAAAAAATGAAAAAGAAAAAAAATAGTAAATAAAATTAATTCTTTAATTTTTTTATTTACTTTAAAAAAAAAATATTAGGGGCTAGCTCCCACAGAGGTACGTCTATGAGTAACGTTCATTATAGTAAAAAAAAATACGTCACGTACGTGAAGGTTAAGTATGTAATAATCAATCCATTGGGTGTTATTGTTGAAAATCCTTCCTACCTTCTTACATACTTTGGAATTAAAATTTGCTTACCTTGGGTATACACCTCTCATTCTGCTTTTGTGACGGAGAATTATTCATATCACACCATGCATATTTAACAAGTTTCGATATATTTCTCTTTGGTGTTGTAGGATTTAGGAGCGGAGTCAAAAGTTTGTGTGGGGTCAATATACTAATATATAATATTTAGAGGACAAGGTAAAGTTTTTAAAATATATATCCCGGTAGATCAGTCTCTAACTAGATTAGTGTAAAATAAATAAATAAATAAATAAATAAATAACAAATCTTCTTGGAACTTAAATGAAATTCAATTGTCATATGTATAAAATATGTTATTAGATAGGAGCCTGTCGTACTTCAATTTATACTGAAATGTTTGAAATTATTTTGGTTCTAGTTTTTAATTTGGGAAGTATTACGAGAACTATTACACAATAATAATGTTTGAACTTGGGAATTTATAAAGTTGAACCGTGGATCCATTAACAAAACAACAACAACAATAAAAGTAATAAATATGGATTGTGTCTATTCTCTTTTGGTAATAGACCTAAAACCATAAACAGCACAAGACTCAACCTCTAAGCTGGATCAAATCTATAAGTTAAGACTCCCTGGAGCTAGAGGTGCAGGCCAAAATGACGCGTGGTTATGTTTATTGTCTTTACTGCCAGAAACACCCGTAAGCTCCCTAAAATGTCCACCTGAAACAACGTCAAACAATCTGTTTAAAAAAAAACAAAAAAACAAAAAAAAAACAAAACGTCTAACAATTAATAAATTATCGAAGTTATTTTTATGCTAAATAAAAAATATTCTTACTGTGGCTCAAAAAACATCTCATCTAGAAAGAATATCATGTATTCTGTTCCCTGACATTTTCAAATTATGCAAGTTTTTATTCTATAAATTAATAAATAGGTACATCTTTAATATTGTACTGCCCCATGTGGATTGGTGGTAGAAAAACGCTCGTTCAGCCTATCAATATTTCAAGTTTTATCATATACAAATGATATATATATATATATATTCCTTCTCAACTATAAACCCCCGACATAACATTGTGGTCTGTGTATATATCACTTGCTAATCTTGCTACTTATCATTTTGACAAAGTTATTTTGCAAAACTTTAATTGGACAATATAATGATTTTCTTTCTAAAACTTGTGTTTCACTCAAAAATACTGAATGATAAATAATTATGAAAATTATTTTATTACTCAAGTACGAAAATGATTGTTTCAACTGAAATCAATTCTACATAAAAAAAATAAAAAAATAAAAAAAGACACTGAAATCAATTCAGGCTTGTTTTCTCCTTTTCTTTTTTGTTTTTAAAAGATATTGACATTTTTGGATCTTAAAGTTTTTACGTAATTTTTATTTTGAAAAATTACGTAAATTTTCATATTTTCATGATAAAATATCAAGAGTTGTTTCCATAGTTGTGCAAAAATAATAATAAAGAGACCTTGCAGGTGATATATATATATATATATATATTAATATATATGACTAGAAATATTTTTGAAATCATAAAGCTATAATTTATAAAATAGTTTTTGAAAGTGATTTTACATAATCTTAATCAAGCGATCCAAAATTATACAATTAATTATTAAATATAAATAATTTGGTATCACCACTCAATGTGGTTTCATGGTAAAATACGAACTTCATTCAACCTTAACAAGGGCTAGGGTTCTTAGCTCATTTAAAAAATATATTAAAATATTAAGAAAACAGTCAAACTCATATAAATTTACCAAAATATCTTTTATAATTTCAATTTTTTTTGGCATCACAAACACTGATTAATATAGATTTTTATACATAGATTTTTAAACCAACTTTTTCTCTCGCTCCCAATTTTGATTCAACCTCTTTCTCAATTTTGAAAAATTGCATCTTCAAACCGCATATGATTTTAGGAATTATGTGTTTAATTATTTTATTTTATTTTAAAATTTTAGAGTTAGTCTAATTTTAGTTTATATAATTTTATATTTTTAGATTTGACTAAATCACTTCATGTTTCCACATCAACAGAACAAGGTTTTTGAACAATGAAAATGATCAAGACATCATGAAGGATGAATTTCTAAGAAAGTTTATGGTTTTCTACATTGAAATAGAAATTGTTGATACTAATGATTCATATATTATAATTAACAACATTTGATCTTTTTTTAAATTAAATAATACAACTTAATTAGTGTTTGATTGTATTTGCATTTAGTTTTTTATAACGTTATTTTTACTAGTGCCCAATGTGATTTAATGGTAAACGCGCTCATTCAGTCTAACAATATCTTAGGTTTGAGACGCTGCCACAAATATAAAAATTATAACATATATTTTTAGTATATACATTTTACATGTTATGTCCCCCTATTAGGTGTATCTTTGCTTTTCAAACCATAAAATTTCCACGTATTGTTGGAGTTCACTTAAGAAGTTTTATTCTAGCCCACCCCAGTGTTGAATCTTGGTTACGTCCTTGGACAATATTTCATATTCGAGTCGTCACATCGCATGTGGTATATATATATAGTAACTTTCTGGTGTGGGATTTTCCGTACAAAATCGTCGATTGCTACCAGTAGTTATTGGATTGCTATCGGTAGCAATCGACGATTCCGTATGAGAAACCCTGCACCTAAAATTTTTCATATATATTGGGAGGGATTAGAAGACACAATTTTTGACACAATTTTTCAGCCATTGAATCTTTGAGATTTGGATGGCTTAAATTTAGTAAATTGATTTCTTTTTTAGTTCCTACTCCTTTTTCTAATATTTATTTGTTTCCTTATCTCTCTCTCTCTTCATATAGATTCACTTTCCTAATTAAATCTCCTCTTCCTCTCTCATATTTTTTTGTCCTCTTTTCTTTTAATTTTCTCTTTTCTCGCGATATATAAGCTGCATATATAAATTAGTCAAAACTAGAGAGAAATGATATATAAATTATGATTGAATAAACGAAAATACTTATAAACAGAAAGGGTTAACAAGTCAAATACTCATGCTTAGCTAATCCGAATACAGAAATTACTTTAGGGTGCAAGACTCTATGGGCATTGCCTTATTATTTCAAAAATTAAAAGTAAGAAAAAAAAAATTGACAATACAAAAACATACCGAAGATTTGCCATGTTTTAAAGAGAATAAAAAAACTTGAGGAATAAGTTGTGGGTTCGAATCTTCCCCTCTAAAAAAAATCTCAAATTTATGTAATAATGTAATACTTAAAAAAAAAAAAAAAAAAAACAAAAAAAACTTGAAGAACAGAAAGAAGAGAAAATTAACAGGGAAGAGGAAAAAAATACGTAATAGAGAGGTAGAGGAAATATTAATTAGATTTTATTTAGGAAAGCTAGTGAATATATGAGAAAGGAGAGAGAAAGGAAAAGAAAAAAATATTAGATATATGAGTAAGAAATAAATAAAAAAATCAATTTATTGAACCTAAGCCATCTAAATCTCAAAGATTCAATAGCTGAAAAATATGTCAAATCTTGTGTCAAAAATCGCGTCCCCCAATCCCTCCCATGTGTGTGTGTATATATATATAAAAGAAGTGATAATATGAGATTAGCTCAGTTGTAAGCTCCTCATACATCTGAGAGGTTGTCAATTCGAGTCATACCTTCTCCCCAATCTCGAAATATTGTAATAATTCAAAAAATATATATATAAGAAGTAAGTTGGGTGACTTACGATATAAACTGGGTTTGGCCGTCTGTGTCTCTAAAAGCTCCCTTGCAGCCACCACTTCCAAAGTGAGCAGAACCATAACAACCACCAGAAATATCATCCAAGCGATTGAACTTTTTCTGAAAGCCATTGTTTTAATTATAAATTTCATGCATAGAGCACATACAACACAGCTTGTATGTGTGTCTATATATATAACTCAAAAGTGTAGTTAATTTCCTTGCATGTTCCGTTAGATTCGAAAATCATACTGCATTATATTTTCGTCGTTTACTTCAATTATATTGGCAAGTCAAAGTCTTCTTGCAGCTGATTGGTCAATAGACAACTCGTAGTTGGGAATTTTTATGCATAATTATATATGAAACATTTAACCAGCTATGGACTGCTTGTATGGAGTCCACTTTGAGCCAGAAGACTTGGAAAAAAATAGACAATGAATTGATTAAACTTCAATGATATTGTAAGACTTTTGAATCTAAAACAAACATATGCAAAGGGAATTGGCTTGAAACGCATATAAGGAGAAAATCTTCCATGGGTCCGTCCCATATGTGATGTGTGTGGGACAGACCCAATGGAAGAATGACATCTGGCATAAGATATATCTGACCAATTAAATCTTACCACGTCATTAAGTTTTCAAATCTAACACCCATATTGCCCGAGTCCATTTTTGCTCACCCCCTTCAAGGGAGGTAAGCATTACCCCCCTCCCAAACACATGACATGTGTCCATGGAGGGGTAAAATTGTCTAAATATAATTACCTCCCTGGACACATATTATCCATTTGGGAGGGGGTAATGGTTACCTCCCTTAAAGGGGAGGTGAGCAAAAATTGTCCCATTTAGAAATTTCGTCCTCCCTCCACTCTCTCTCTCTCTTTACGACTGCAAATTTCTCCACAATATTTACTCTTTATTTTCCTTCTACCATCAACCATTTTTATTTTCCTTGTCCAGTCAACACAATCATCATAAATATAAATTACACAAGATTAAAAATGTCATAAATTTGAAGAACATATATTTAAAAAAAAAAAAAAAAAACTTTTTTTTTTCTTTTTTGACGGATCTTTGAATCTTCTTCTTCTTCAATTTTCTTCCCCAATCATAATCATCAATTTAAAGAACACGAAATTAATAACGTATCAATTTAAAGAAAACAATAAATAAAATTTATCTTTAGGTAGATCTGGGCATCTTCTTCTTCAATTTTCTTCTCACTCGTAGAGAACTTTTTTAAAAAATAAAAATAAACCCATATCTCAATTTTTTATTCTTCCAACCATAATTAACATTGTTTTTCTTCTCAATCTCATCCTCAACAACATCTACTCCATTCTCAAACGAAAACTCGAAACCTCCATTGAAGATCTCTATCCACCAAATCAACAAAAATTCTCAAATAAAAACTCAAATCTCCGTTATTGGGGATCTCACCACCACCGTCATCTCTTCTCTCCAACGCAAATTTTGCTATGCTCAAAATATATTGTTTTATGTTTCAGATTTATAAAAGAGATGGAAGTTGAGAGTTGAGAGTTGAGAGATGAGAGGCGGCAGATGGCAGATTTATTGTGAAGAGAGGAAGAGATGATCTGATAAGTTAGAAGAGTCAAGCTTTTTTACGCTTGTATGAAATAGGGTTTTAATTAATTAAATAACTTAATCAGATGTCATTATTTAACTGGTTAGTAAAAAATAAATGTTTGTTTTTTAAAGTTTTGATAGATGTCATGATTTTATTGGGTCCGTCCCACACACATCACATATGGGACGGATCCATGGAAGATTTTCTCATAATGAAGATGGGTCATAGGATAAATTCCAACTTGTGACGTCTCAGAGACGTAGCTTAGTTAGTAAATGAATTTGGGTTTGGGTAAATGAATCTCAAATTAGTTTTTCGAATCCTATCAATTGAAAAAAACTTTAAAAAAAATACATAGTATAGATAAATGGTTAGATAGATACGTATCAATAAGAGAAGCAACTTGGTGGAAGCTTCGACTGGGACCTACTCAACTTTGTCCTATTAAAAATTATAGAGAAAAAAATTGGTGATGTTTTGTCTTCATTTTGGGTTTGTTGAATTTTTAAGAGACGTTTCACACTTTCACACTTGTTATTCTGATCTGACACAAAGTCACAAACGACTGACCGAGTGAAAATTTCTGATCTGACACAAAGTCACAAACGACTAAAAATGTCTGATCTGACACAAACGAGTGACAATTTTGGTAGTTTGCGTCTAAAGTATCTAGAGTCTGCAATGGGGCGAAGCCGCGAAGGTATGTGCAAGCTAGCTTATAAGAAAAAAAAAATTAAAGTTAAAAAAGAATTGAAAGATTCTGACATTTTTTTAATTAATTAAAAATACAAATAATAGATGATTCATATGATATATATTAACATTGTTTGATATATATTTCACACAAATGGTTTAGTTTAATTTAATTTAGTTGAGATCATCTTACTAGATTCATTATAGTGATTGTTATAAAAAAAATAAAAAAATAAAAAAAATAAAAAAATAAAAATTCATTACAATGATGTACTCAATTTTTTTTATCGACACTCAAACACATCAAAGTTTCTCTTTATTCTCTTTATTCTCAATTCATTTCATAAATAAAAAGAAATAAATTTTGAATTACTTACTTCATTTACTAAAGTCCGAACAAATATGCATATATATTTAGTTTATTTCACAACAATTGTTTTTTTTTTTTTCTTCTTTCTTTTGTAGTGAATCATTTTTTTGACATTCTTTTAAATGTTTTTAGGGGAAAAGGTCATTATATCTTTTTTATGTAGGTATATATTTTTTAACGATAATGCTAAACATCCTATCTAAAATCCCACATTTTTCATCCCACCACATGTGGCATGTGAGGTATCAAATTGTGAGTGGATATACATTAATGATGATTTATCTCACCTACCCCATATATCCACACACCATTTGATACCTCACAAGCCACATGTGTTGGGATGAAAAATGTGGGATTTTAAGTGGGATGTGTAGCATTACTAATTTTTTAATTAGAAATTTGTTATAGTAAGGTTTGTTTAAAAAACTTTTACTACCGCCTAATATGGCTAATTGGTGATAAATTATGTTCATTTAATTTGACAATGTCTTAGGTTTGAGTTACCGCACTGCAAGCTAACGGTGTACCAAAAAAAAATTTTGTATTTAATATAGCCCACCTGAACACTTGGCTAGGCCCAAAGCCGGCCCTAGGCCTGGATTAGAGGAGCGGCCACCCAGGGCCCAACATTTATAAGGCCAAAATTTACATGAAATCAGTTATCAGTTAAATGCATATGGTGCCCAATAAATATTGAGTGACAGTATTTGCACCCCTTAAAAATTGTATCTACACCCCAAATTTATAAATCTTCAAAACTCCAACATTACCCTTGACCTAAATTATTAATATTTTTTGAAGCAAAAATTATTTATATTTTTTAAAAAGATATTTTAATTTTATTTATTGACTAAACTAAATTTAAAAAGGAAAAAAAAAATTGTTTTGAAAAGAGAATAAAATAAAATAAATAAATAAAAATCAAAAACCTACACGCACTTAATTGGAGCCTCCTCCCAATCTTGAAAGGATGAAGAAGGCGGCTTGCCTCCTCCCCTCCACCATCGTAGATCGACAAAAAATAAAGCCTTCTCCATCAAAAGAGAGGAGAAAACCGCTCCTCCCAAATCGATCTGGGTGTGGCTCTTCTAAAAAAATATTTATTCATTTTTTTTCATTTTAATTATTTATGATTTATTCACTTCTTCTTTTTTTGACAAAAATGATTTATTTATTTATAATATAGTTTTTTCAAAATTAAAATAAAGGACATATTTGGTAATGTGTGAGGTGTGCTTACGAGAAATAAGCTTTTAAAAAAATTAATGGGGTTTTCATACAAAAAGGGGTGCACATACAGTTTTCCGAGGGTGTAAATATCGCAACTCTAAATATTTTGAGACAATTAAAAAGGCCCATATTAAAACAAATGTATAGGGGTACATGTTTTAATACTCAGTCCACACTCCACGTCTCCAATGGTACTCAAACGACAACTTAAAAAAAATGGCCCAATTTAGTAATTTCATTCAATTTTGTTCAGAGTTCAGACTAGGGATGGGAATTTCTCCTATGAGACCCCACCCCCAAATGGGGTTTTGGGGTGGGGGTGGGGGTAAATTTTGCCCCCAAAACCTAAATGGGGGTGGGGGTGGGGGAACCTCCCCCCACCCCCATTTCCCCATTCCCCCATTCCCCCATTTTCTTAAATGGGGGGTGGGGTGAGGGTGGGGCCCCAAATCCCCCATATTTATTTATTTATATATTTTTAATTTTATTTTCTTAAAAAAAAAAAAAAAAAACTCTAACTCTATTAATCTATTACTCATATTTTGGAATGATCGAAAGCTTTAAATTTGTTTTAACTTTTATATGTAATAGTGAAATACACTAACACTATATTATTATAGTTATTTGTATTAATTTTGAATTAAATTAAATCAATTATATATTTTTGAGATTGTATATTTTGTTAATTATTGGATTGAATATTGAAACCGGATGAAACAAAAGTTTGGTCCGATCAAATTCTGAATTTCGGATTGAAAATTTTTAGGATTAGAAATGGGAGAAATGGGGGACGGGGGTGGGGGCAGGGGAACCTCCCCCTAAACACCCCCATCCCCAGTTCCCCCAAATGGGGTTTGGGGGCAGGGGTAGGGGTGGGGGTGGGGGGACCCTCCCCCGCCCCATTGGGAATATTAATGCAAATATGAATATTAATTAAATTATCAGTTATGAAATTTGGATCAATGACGACTATAATCTCTCTTTCAATGTAGACAACCATGGAGTTTGTTAAAAATTCAATTTCATTTTATTGTGAAATAATGTTTTTGATATGTTTCACCTCTCTAAAAAAAAATAAAAATAAATTAAATATACAGTGTTCTTTTATTATTATGTTAGTTTGATTTATTCAAAATATACTAATACAATGTTTGGAGAAATTTAATAAAATTCATTTAATGATATCGTTACTCTGTAAATTTAAGATTGGCTGATTAACTAAGAATTGAATTACTCCTAAAATCCCATTAACTAAAAATTGGAAATTGCTTGGGTACTGACCAGTCAGTATCCAAGCCATACTAACCACACCAAACCACCCAATGGGGTGTTGCCACGTGGCAAAACTCTTTTGTTTTTTCCATTTTTCTCCTTGTCTTCGGTTACGTGGCAAGCAATGAATGGTGTGGTCAGCACTTTGGGTACTGACTGGTCAGTACTTTGGGTACTGACTGGTCAGTATCCAAGCATTGTCCCTAAAAATTATGGTAACCCAAAATTTTCAAAACAAAATAAAATATTTAAAACTATAATATTCACTAAAACATATTTAATTTGAAGACTAATTGTTGATTTTGATAAAGAGATTGAGTCAAGTTTGAGCAAATTTGAAGAATGGGGATAATGAATTGTTATTATAAATATATATATATATTTATATATATCTGCTTTGAATAGTAAATAAAATTAATTCTTTAATTATTTTTTATTTACTTTAAAAATAAAATAAAAAATAGAGGCTAGCTCCCACAGAGGTACGTCTATGAGTAACGTTCATTGAAGTAAAAAATTACGTCACGTACGTGAAGGTTTAGTATGTAATAATCAATCCATTGGGTCTTATTGTTGAAAATCCTTCCTACCTTCTTACATACTTGGAATTAAATCTGCTTACCTTGACTCTTGGGTATACCGTATACAACTCTCATTCTGCTTTTGTGACGGAGAATTATTCATATCACACTATGCATATTTAACAAGTTTTGGTATATTTCTCTTTGGTGTTGAAGGATTTAGGAGCGGAGCCAAAAGTTTGTGTGGGGTCAATATACTAATATATAATATTTAGAGGACAAGGTAAAGTTTTTAAAATATATATCCCGGTAGATCTCTAAGTCTCTAACTAGATTAATGTAAAAATAAATAATAAATAATAAATAATAAACAAATAAAAATATAAAATCTTCTTGGAACTTAAATGAAATTCAATTGTAATACATATAAAATATGTTATTAGATAGGAGCCTGTCGTACTTCAATTTATACTGATATGTTTGAAATTATTTTGGTTCTAGTTTTTAATTTGGGAAGTATTACAAGAACTATTACACAATAGTTCTACATATTAAACATAATAAAGTTTGAACTTGGGAATTTATAAAGTTGAACCGTGGATCCATTAACAAAACAGCAACAATAAAAGTATTAAATATGGATTGTGTCTATTCTCTTTTGGTAATAGACATAAAACCATAAACAGCACAAGACTCAACCTCTAAGCTGGATCAAATCTATACGTGACGACTCCCTGGAGCATGAGGTGCAGAACTAGGCCTAACCGGCGCAACTTTATCATCTGAAAGATCAAAACCCAGATGTTATATATATGATCAAGGCTTTTTTAAACTTCTTATTTTGTATGCCAAATTTCCAAATATATTTAATTAAAATGATAATTAATGTAACAATAAATTAAAGTTCATGCCATGGGGATTTTTTTTTTTTTTTTCATTTTTTTACCTTAACAAAGATGATCATGGGGAGAGTAGTGAGGTGAGGGTATATATACAAGTTCTATGTATGTTATAATCTACAATTCCTTAAAAAAAATGAAAATAAAAATAAAAATAAAAATGGTTTTGTTGTATTTGCAAAGTAAGATCCATAAAACACAAGTTACACAAAAAGTTCTTAAAATTTCTAACATTGGTTGGTGCTAATTTTCAGAGACCGGTAATAACTTAGGTAGTGTTTATTTTTTTCGTTGAAAATCTAAATTTGAGTAATATGTTTGGTTTCTTTATGAGATTATTTTTGCTCACCCCCCTTGGAAAGGGGTGAGTTACCTCCCTCCCCAACACTTGACATGTGTCAAGGGAAGAGTATTTTTGTCCAAAAATTGTTATGTGTTTAGACAAAAATACCCTCCCTGGACACATGTCATGTGTTGGGGCTTACCCCCGGCCCCTTGAAGGGGGTGAGCAAAAATGAATTTTATTTTTTTTTATTTTCGAGGTGTGAATATAAATATCTAAAAACTAATGAAAAGACACTTATACCCTTAACAATTATTGAGCAATATTTATAATAAAAAAAATTAAAGTAAAAAAATAGAACATATGTGGAGCAAGATTTATAATAATAATAATAAAAAAACCGATTTTTTTTAGAGTAAAAATAAATAAATAAAAAATATATAAAAACTAAAGATGAATTTCGTCTCTAGATTCAACATGAATGATTAAGGATCTTAGAACATACAAAGAAAATAATATTGCTCATTTTCATGTCACAATTCAATTATATATACAATACGCACATCATCAACCCCCTTAATTAACCATGGAGATAAAACTAACAAAACACAAAAAATAACAACAATATAAATAAGTCAAAGCAACTTACTATTCTGATCAAGGTCTCTTGCAGCCACTTGAGACGTTAGAAGAAGCACATAAACCAGAAGGAGAATCACCCAAGCTATTAAGCAATTCTTGAAGCCCATTTTTTCTCTCTCTTTTTTAATTTTATACATGGATGGTGCACAGATGCTTACAACACAGGATATATATAGAAGCCTAATGAATTTAATTATTTCCCCTTGAATTGTCTCCTAAAATTCAAAATCATACACTGTCATTGTCTCTTCTGGTCAATTCAGTGTCTATTTTTTCCAAGTCTACTTTGGCTCAAAGTGGACTCTAGAGATCCCGTGATTGGAAATTTTTATCACCCTTGCTTTTATAAATAATTTTTCATGGAGCATCATGGCCGAGGAATGATAAAGAAAGTCAAAAGTAGTTCCCATTCATTTTCAGGCTTATAATTTCCAAGTCTGCATCAACGCTCCTTTTGTTTTGTTTTGGGTTGCGTTGGGGTTGGTAAGTTGGTTGAATTTTTTTCAAACACCCACCCTAATTGTGCACACATAAATTTTTGAGAGATTTTTTAGAGGCATATTTAGCATTAAAGGGGTGGTTATTTGCCTCTCTTAGGCCATCTCGATAAAGAGTAAAAATTACAGTTATATTTGGGTCTCAAATAGTTCTGAGAGTGATACTTATATGTACGTATGCTAACATATATAATCAATTAAAAGAGATCATTGAAAAACAAAAAATTGATGAGACTGACTTACAAGTCACATGAGGCTTGGAAGTCTGTCCAAGTTCCCTTCCAGTCAGCAACCATTAGCAGAAGCACTAAACACTTCTTGAAAAGTCATTTGTTAATTATTAGATTTTATTTTGTTTTCTTGGAGCAGCATATATACAACCCAAGTTTGGTTTATTTATGTTAAACCTTCACAAGTAAATGAATAATTAGACATGGTAGATTTTACAATGTCCAACTGATAAGATCTTCAAGATACTTATACAACTTCAAAATAAACCACAGAAAGCTATTCTACTTTACAATTCGTTGCAGGCATATTCCGTGCAAACTCAGCTGGAGTGGATGTTACAATACTCATTAAATACATGACATGAGCATATATGATGTTTTTACAAGAACAGCCAATAGAGAAATTAATGCCAATAAGTTTTAAGAATTAAACTAAGAATTGTATTACAATTTACACAGAGTTAGTACAAAGGAAAATTTTGTTGGACACAATGAAATGAAAAACTTACAAGCTCTAAAAACTCAGTATCCCCTAGCAAGAGAATTATTGTGCATCTTCAGCAAAGTTTCGAGTGTTACCGGCATCCATCCTTCTTCCTTTTTGGCATACACCATTTGATTTAGAGAGTCCACATATATGCTGATGTTATCAAACCCATATATCTGCTGACCATTATGCATCCTCCCTGGTTTTGGCTTGAAAAGCAACTCATTCTGTTGTGCATAAGCCTCGATAACTTCTCTTAAAGACGAATTAGCAGCACCTTCTTTTCGAGCTTCTGCTGCTGCTGCTGCTTTCCACTGATGAGCCTCCAACGGCCTCTGCTCTATCATGACCACCTTCAGTCCATCGGCAGCCTGGGACATCATGTTGAGACCAATATTAAGCTGAGCCCGGATATTTTCATTTGCCATAAGTTCTTGTGGAATAAGTCCCTTCCAACCCATATACCAATTATGAATCTGTTCAAAGTCTGGAGTGGTGCTTAACCAGTGATACAAAACCTGCAGCCACTTCGCGAAGAAAAATCTCTCCGTCAAATCAACCATAAGGTGCATAGGAACAACAGAAATCCATGACATAACCCAACAAAATTCATTAATCTTCTGATTCGTAGGGTTTACTTGCAACTCTTGTAAGGAAACCTGCAATTTCGGAACTATGTATCGACACATTAGCTGTTCCCAATTTGCTGAACTAAACATAGTCTTCCAAGGTGACAGTATAGTGTGAGCAAATCGGCCACTTGGGTGCCGACCATCAAGCACGTTGCTCAACTTTGTACATATCGAATGACATAAACTCTCCGATTTCTGGCCCAAAATTGGTAGCCATGGATGCACCCAAAGATGGATTGGGATGGTTTCTCGACGAGGATCCCATGAGTCCACAGCACTTGACAGTTTTGGCATAACTATAGTATCCAATATGGTGTGAAGAACCGAAGGAGGCATCAATTTATCCCATGATTCCAAAAATCTAAGCATTGGCTCAGGATCTCTAACATCCCATGTATTGATGCCAAATATTCTCACCGTGGGTAGAACAATTTCATAAACCAGCTGCCTATACAATGTTGATACATCCCATATATCCAACAAATCTTTCCACATCGACATCTCATCCAGTTTATGTGACGGATTTCGAAGAGGATCCCAACCTTGAAATGCTCTTTTAAACAAAGGCAAAGCAAATGAGCATGCAATACAGAACAAATTATAAAGCTTATAGTCATCACGATATTTCCTCTGTAAGTCACTGAAATAATTTGCAAGTGAGTCCAATGTAATGGTTCCAAATGAGCTCTCTATCTCCACTTGGCTTAAAACTTCAACAAATTTCTCCATACTATCCAATTGTTGCTTCTGTTCCGCAGACATCTTTTCCAACTTCTCCTTCTCTTTTAGCAGACTCAATGTTGTCTCCTTCTCGTTCCTCAAATCTTTATCAATCTTTTGAATATCAAGCTCAGCCAAATCCACAATCAATCTCACATTATGCTGTAGTTCAGGCAATGAAACATCAAACTCCCTCGCTTTCTCCTCCGCATCCAAATTCTCCAAATTTGTCAAAATCCTAACGTGGGGCCCTCGCATATCAATCACCTTCTGATCAACAACCTCAAAACCCTGTTCTTGCATCTTTTCCAACAACTCCTCTACTTTAATATACTCCTCTTCCTTGTTCCTCACTCTGGTCTGCTTCCAAAGCTTCCCCTGCCTAACACTCTTCTTCTCCTCCAAATTTTCCAAACCCGAGAACTCTTCTGTTGGGGATGTTTCTTTAAAATCATTGAACCCCATCCCCATATGCTTAGGCCTAATCTTGGCTTCAATCGGCGTGACGATCCCTTGCTTATTCTTCCCAAGTCCACCGCCTTTGTACCCCATCTTCTCTAATAACTTTAACCCAATTCCCTTTGTATGCTTCTCAAAACCCCCAACATCTCCAACGCCAATGTCTCTCCCTTTTCCACCTTGAATCTTTCTCTCCAACTTCAGTGGCTTCGTGAAATCGGGTTCGCTTCCAAAGTGGCAGACTTTCCTCCGCTTGTTATTGTCGTTGTTGGAGGAGGCAAAAACGTCGTAGATAATGCCGTCTTTGGTGGGGGCAAAGGTGTGTCTCTGCTTGCGTTTGTTGCAGTAGAATTTGCACTCGTTGTCCATCCTCAATCTCTGAATTCAGTTCGTTTTCAAATACAAAATATATAATAAAAAGATTGTCAAAGATTGTTTATATTAATTATTCTATGCAAAGTAGACACTAAAATTTATACAAGTACATTACTTGAAACACAAGGAAAACTTAACCGATGAAATAAGAAAAGTAAACCTTATAAGAGTAGACTAGGAATCCTGAAAGCTGAGTGTAATGGATCTCCTACAAACCACTATTCGATTAGATTAGTGTAATCCTACAAACCGATGTAATGACATCTGACACTAATACCAATATAGGAAGTTTAAGTATAGTAGCAATTCAATTAATTCAATCATTCCCCAAAATCAAACCGATCTAACTCAAAAAATTGAAAACCCAAAAAGAACAATTTCAACTCAAAACCATAAAAACCTAAATGGTCCCCTAAAATAGGGCATATTCGCTATAAAACCCTATATTATATATATTACCAGATAAATAGAGAGGTATGCTTTTATTAACAACAATCCAGCAAGGAGATGTTTATTTTTTAGTGGTATGCCTCTCACACAAGGTTGTGGTTTCATGTCATTCCCTTTCCCCCAATCCCGAAATATTGTAGTCCAAACAAAAAATATCCCTTACGGGCTTGTATCAAGTTAGGTATTCCCCCTTCAAGTTCTCATATTTTAATAGAGGGTTTTTTTAATTTTTTTTTTAATTTTTTTTTTTTTTATTATTATTATTTTTTTATACACCCTATCTAGATCAGATATATATATTTTTTTTAAAGCTTTTGCCCTTGGTAAGATTCGAGCCACTAACTTGGGAGTTATTTGCCCAAGCTCCTGTTAACAGCAAGATTAATGGACACTTACGTGAGAGAATTGATTTATTTTGTTTTAATTTTCAAATCCTTAATTTATATACACCCTTGAATTGAAATATAAAGACTAGAAATTAGCCCAGTAACATTCTTCTTAATAGCAACTTAGCCAAAATCAAATTTTTGAAAGTTTAAAAAATATATAATATATAAAAATAAGCAAAAGCTATCATAAAAAGAAAATTTTCTTATAATGACTCTTCTTTCCTGAACTCATGTACCTTTTACATGAAGAGACAAAACCGATGAACATGTACCCCTGAAATTTGATGGGTTGGGCCTGGGTGTCTATTCTTTCTAGGCCCATAACTTCAAAATTCTTATTCAGTAACTAGGCATTTTAATAACATTGTCCCTAATATTTATTTAATTCGTAATTAATAAAATTAATTTGAATAAATATTACAATACTTATTAACATCACATTGTTTTTTACCATTTTTTTTTAACAAAAATATTACAATAATTCAGGTTCTTTTGGATTGGAAGAGATTTGAACCCACAACCTTGTTGTGTCGGTATGAGGGGCTTAACAACCAGGTTAACCTCATATTGTCTTATTAATATCACATTGTTGTTAAAAAAGAAAAGTGAATGCTACTTCTTCTATTTTTAAAATAAAGTGATATTCCTCAATTCTATATTATTTTTTCCACATAAAATAGCTTTAGTAGAATTTAGTGCATGGTAGTTAAAAAAAATAATAATATGTGCATGGTATTCTATTATAAATTATACTAATATGAATATAATTTTTAATATATTGTGGGTATAAAAAACATGCACCACCATGTTTCAAACATAATTCTCATTTCTCCTGTATTTATGTCAATTTAATAAAGTAAAATAGTAATTATCAACTTTGAAATTCACCATGTTATTTCTCCCATGTTTCATCTATGTCAATTTAATAAAGTAAAATAGTAATTATCAGCTTTGAAATTCACCATGTCTTAATCTGTGAGGGCTTTTCTGTCCCAAACGGTGGAGATCAACCCGCGGGGATTTTTGACATCTCTAATTATTATGCTAGACCAGACTGTAGCCTAGTTTAGAATTTTGAATCAACTCAATAGCCTATTATAAAGCCCACTATCAGATCAAAATATTTTTCAGCTAACTAGAGGAAGCTTACCATAAAACAAATAAATCAAGCACAATAGCGATGCACTTGTCCTAAATGTTATTTCTTTATATATATTTTTTAATCTAATTTAAAAATATATGGCTTTTTTTTTTTTTTTTTTTTTTTTTTTTTTTTTTTTTTTACAACATCTATCAATTCAAGACCCGGTATTTTTTTTGAAAACTTTCTCCATTGGTAGAATTCGAGCCGCTGATCTGGGAGTCATTTGCCTAAGCCCCAAGCTCGTCCATCTACCAGCTGAGCTATGCCCCTGTTGACAAATATATGTTTTTTTTACCATAAGCATTTTAAAGAGTAAGGTTCGTATTAAATTCAAAGTCTTCTTTAATGTTTCTAAAATTTGAAGATGAAGATGTACAACTAACTCGGACGAACAATTAAGACCAAAGGTTATCTTAAAAATGTCCCATTCAATTTCTATTTAGATAATTGATGATAATCTTAAAAATGTCCTAATTATTTAAGTTTTAAATCTAATTAAGGCTTTATATCATAACACAATGAAAATGAACACTTTTGTGTTCCAGTTTTACTTTGAAATCTGAATTCGATCATAGAAAAGTGTTGCCCAACACTCCTACGATATAAATTCGAAAAGGAAGTCTTCGTGACATTATTATTTTGTCGTATACAGTCGGGTTTGTATGCAAGTCTTATACAAGGGATTTACATTCGAGAATTCTTTTATTTATTTATATATATATATATATATTGAAATTTTTAATAAACAAACATGATCGCTGATGCTTCATTATTCAGCAGACATTTCGGGCCAGAACTTAGACCCGTGTCGGACTGAGTAAAATCTAGAGACAAATCATACCCCTCGGGTTCAGTTCTATTAGGATCAACGCCTCAACGGCTGCCTGACTGGTGTCCACCTCCATCAGTACTGCGAATAACACGTGAAAACTCCCTAAAATGTCCACCTGAAACAACGTCAAATAATTAATAAATTATCTAAGTCATTTTATGTTGAATAATACATATTCTTACAGTGGCTCAAAAAATATCTCATCTAGAAAGAATATCATGTATTCTGTTCCCCGCAATTTTCAAAATATGCAAGTTTTTATTCTATAAATTAAGAAATAGGTTCATCTTTAATATTGTACTGCCCTAGGTGGATTGATGGTAAAAAACGTTCATTCAGCTAACAATATTTCAAGTTTAACCACATGCAGGTCATTTTCTCCTAAACATATTATTTTATGTAGAATTGATTTCAGTTGAAACAATCTTTTTCAATGTACTCGAGTAATAAAATAATTTTCATAATTATTTATCTTTCAGTAATTTTGAGTGAAACACAAGTTTTAGAAAGAATATCGTTATATTGTCCAAATGATAAGTAGAAAGATTAGCAAGTGATATATACATAGTGTTTTGTCGGGGGATTTGTAGTGTGTGTATATATATATATAGTCTTTCTCCCTTTAAGACGTACTGATTTTATTTATATCAGTTCCACAATTATCAACTATTAGATTCATATACTTCAACCAGGGGTGGTCCTGAGATTTTGGAGGCTTGAGGCGGACTATAAAAATGAGGCTCTTGATCCTCTATGTATATTTACTTAATTTTTTTCTCCAGTAAATCATAAATACTTATAAAAATCAATATAATAACTAAAAAACAAGATTGCAACACAACAAATAGCAAATAAAAGTCATTGAAATAAATTTTTTATAATTACATCAAATAATGTATTACTTAAACATTATCCGTCTCACATTTTTAGAAGTAAAAGTACTAATTAAGTATTATAATTGTGTTTCTTTCAAGAACCCTATAATTGATTTCAAAAAAAAATAATTCCGAATGTCTAATAGATTGATACACTATTTGATCTGTCGTGGATGCGGTTAAGTATTATGATTGTATTTGCATTTCTTTGGTGCGCCTGTAAAAAAAAAAAAAAAAAACATATATATATGGTATGCCTCCAGACTTTTATGTGGTTAGATATATATTGGCTGTTCTTTTTATAAATAAAAATAGTACATTAGCCTCCAGACTTATACTTAGTTAAGTGATATATGGGCTATTTTTTTTTTAATTTAAAAAAAAAAAAAAATAGTACGTGGGCCTCCAGACATATTTAAAAAATGAATACACATAGTTTATTTTCAACCTAACAATTGGGGCCATTGGAAAATGAGGGCCCTAGGCGGTCGCCTCGTGGGCCTATGCCCTGGGCCGGCCCTGACTTCAGCTTAGTCAAAGTTTTGTTAAACTTAATCAATGACTCACAAGTTTCATTCTAAACTTAAAAGTTTAGTTCGATCATAAGGAGAGAAAGACTATATATAGGAGAAACTGATTTTATTTATATCGGTTCCACAACTATCAACGAACCAATGAACAATTACCATTTTTCTTCCTAGCCGGAAAATATCATATTGAAGTTTTATTTTGTGTGTGTGTGTGTGTGTGTGTGTGTTTTATCATCGATCGACCATGTTTTATCTCCAAACTTGATTGGTTCATCAAAGTTTTGTCAATTTATTTTTTTAGTTTGTTGTAAAAAAAAAAAATTGGATTGTTCATGATCTTCATTTACTTGATTAATTTATTCATTGGTTCATCAATGCTTTTTTTTTTTTTTTAATGTTTTTTTTTTTTTTTGTTTTGTTTGTGTGTGTGTGCAGAAGAAAATTGATGTTGAGATAGTAGTAGTTTTGTTTTTGAAGAGAGAAAAAAATAAGATTTTATATATATATATATATAGAAAGAGGAAATTTTAATTTGTTGGTAATGTAAAAAATAGTTTTTAATGATAATCTTTTTCTTTAATGTATATCTTTTTTTATAAGTAAATATATATTTTTTAAATAACCAAATCTAATCAAATATATATAGTTTTTCTCTCATCAAGACCGAACTGAACTTTTAAGATTATGACGAAACTTGTGAGTTAATTTTAAGAAGACTTTGACGAAACAGAAGTATGTGAATCTAATAGAAAAACCATATATATATATATAATTTTCTTGCTATATGTTTTTTAAATATGAGATTAATATCATTTTCTTGAGTTTCACATATGGGTTCTCTAACAAATACTTCAGTTAAATTGGAAGGTCTCCAAAGTCTATCTCCAATTTGCTATGAGAAGACTTTGAATTAATTGACCAAAAAACAAAAGAAAAGTAACTGTAACACATACTTTGAAATTTATGTAATAGTTTAATACTTAAAAAATAATAATAAATAAATAAATAAATAAATAAATTAAAAAAAAAAACTTGAAGAACAGAAAGAAGAGAATTAACAGGGAAGAGGAAAAAAATAAGTAATATAGAGGTAGAGGAAATATTAATATTTTATTTAGGAAAGCTAGTGAATATATGAGAAAAGAGAGAGAAAGGAAAAGAAATAAATATTAGATAAATGAGTAGGAAATAAAAAAGAAATCAATTTATTGAACCTAAGCCATCTAAATCTCAAAGATTCAATAGCTGAAAAATATGTCAAATCTTTTATCAAAAATCGTGTCCCCCTAATCCCTCCCATGTGTGTGTGTATATATATAAAAGAAGTGACAATATGAGATTAGCTCAGTGGTAAGTTCCTCATACATTTGAGAGGTTGTCAATTCGAGTCATACCTTCTCCCCAATCTCAAAATATTGTAATAATTCAAAAAATATATATATAAGAAGTAAGTAGGGTGACTTACGATATAAACTGGGTTTGGCAGTCTGTGTCTCTAAAAGCTCCCTTGCAGCCACCACTTCCAAAGTGAGCAGAACCATAACAACCACCAGAAATATCATCCAAGCGATTGAACTTTTTCTGAAAGCCATTGTTTTAATTATAAATTTCATGCATAGAGCACATACAACACAGCTTGTATGTGTGTCTATATATATATAACTCAAAAGTGTAGTTAATTTCCTTGCATGTTCCTTTAGATTCGAAAATCATACTGCATTATATTTTCGTCGTTTACTTCAATTTTATTGGCAAGTCAAAGTCTTCTTGCAGCTGATTGGTCAATAGACAACTCGTAGTTCGGAATTTTTATGCATAATTATATATGAAACCTTTAACAACCGAATTGTCCAAAAATAAGCATACGATCTTCATTCTGCTTCACCATATTATGGTGCGAACCCTCAAGCGGGTTTTGTTTGTTTTGCACGTTCAATTTGGATAAATAAATATGGAAAACAAATTTTTGTGAAAGTTTAAGAGTCAGTTTGGTATTACTGTAACTTTTAAACTAATTACTGTTAGTTTTATTGTATAGCTCAAAAGCAGTATATATAAATTTGGTAATTTTATTGTAAAAGTGTTAATATTAGTTAGAATAACTAAAATAGACATGATTTTAAAACCCTACTTTCTTTGTTTCATTAATTATATAAATTAAATCAATATTTAAATAGAATGTTTAAGTTAGAAAAAAAAAAATTCCATAACAACAATAAGGACATCTTAAAAGATTTTGTAATTCAAATCAATATTTAGGTAGAATAATTAATTTTAAAATGAAATAAGTAAATAAATGATTTTAACTTGATTTCACAAGGATAATAAGGATATTTTAAAAGATTCATTAAATGTTAAAATAGATTATTCCATAATCACTTTCAAAAAGTAATTCAATTACTTGCTTCTTAAAATCGCTGTCAGAACTTGCCAGATTACCAATCACTTTTGAAAATTTTACCAAACATCATTTAATGTCAAAATTACAAAATAAGTTAATTTTAACTTCTCAAAAACAATATCAAACTGACTAAAAATTAGAATAAACAAATGAGCAGTAAGTAGAGAGTACTATTTTCATTAGGCTAATTGGCACAGATATCCCCTGAACTATACCCGAATTTGCACCTTACCCCCTATACTTTTTTTTTCGGCATTAAACCCCCTAAACTATCATAAATTCAAAATGGCTAACGGAAGTGAGATTTCGTCTAGGGAAAATTGCACTAAGCTCCCCTGATTATATATATAATTGTATAAAATCAGAAAAAATATAATAATATAACCCGAATACCCCTCTGACCAAATTTTAAAAATAAAAATTTAAAATTTAAAATTGAAATAATGGTTAAATAATAATAAAATTCTGAATTTTATTATAAAGACAAGTATATAAATAGACAAATGAAAAAAATAAATAGATTTAACAATTATTTAAATTATCTTTTTTATTTAAATATCCCTAAATATAAAATCCAGATAAATATTTTAATTATGTAAGGGAAATTATCATTTAAATTATCTTTTTTATTTAAATATCCCTAAATTTATTTACAATAACAAGGGTATTAATAATGTCAAAAACAAAAATAAAAAAAATTAAATAATAGTAAAATAATAATAATAATGATAATGATAATGATAATGATAATAATAATAATAATAATAATAATAATAATAATAATAATAATAATAAAATAATAATAATAATAATAATAATAATAATAATAATAATAATAAAATAATTGGACGGCGTCTTCTCTTCGCTTTGCACTCGATCTCTTTCAGCCGCCACCGTGTCTTCTCTTTATTTCTCTCTCTCTCTCTACGGATCTGGTTCTAGCCACTGCGTTGATTTCGTGTTTGGTTTGTGAATTTATTTTCTCCATCCAATCCTTAAAAATTTCCCTTCTCTAGAGAAAATAAAATAAAAATTAAATTTCTAACACCTAAAAACCAAAAAATAAAAAAATTAATTTTTAATTCTTCTATATGTGTTTTTTTAATTGGATCGATGTTCATTTTTTTAAAAATTTGTATTATTATTATTATTATTATTATTATTATTATTATGTAATTTTTTTTTTTTTGACATTATTAATACCCTTGTTATTGTAAATGAACAAGTAATATTTAGGGATATTTAAATAAAAAAGATAATTTAATTGATAATTTCCCTTAAATAATTAAAATATTTATCTGGGTTTTATATTTAGGGATATTTAAATAAAAAAGATAATCTAAATAATTGTTAAATCGATTTAATTTTTTCATTTCTTTATTTATTTACTTGTCTTTATAATAAAATTCAGAATTTTATTATTATTTAACCATTATTTAAATTTTAGATTTTAAATTTTTATTCTTAAAATTTGGTCAGAGGGGTATTCGGGTCATATTATTATATTTTTTCCGGTTTTATACAATTATATATATAAACTGGGGAGCTTAGTGTAATTTTCCCTGGTCGGAATCTCACTTCCGTTAGGTTTCCGTTAACCATTTCGAATTTATGATAGTTCAAGGGGTTTAATACCAAAAAAAAAGTATAGGGGGTAAGGTGCAAATTCGGGTATAGTTCAGGTGGTATCTGTACCAATTAGTCTTTTCATTAATAGTGTTAAATTTCTTTTTGTATTTTTATGTGTTTAAGAGAATATATATATAATTCTTTAATCTCATCTTCTTGAGTATCATACGTGGGATTTCTAACAAATACTTCAGTTAAATCGGAAGGTCTCCAAAGTCTATCTCCGATTTGCTAAGAGAAGACTTTGGATTAATTGACCAGTAAACAAAAGAAAAGTAACAGTAACGCAAACTTTGAATTTTTGAAGGCCGGAAAATGAAAGGGAACTACCTACAATTGACTTTCCATGTGTTTTGCTGGGCCATGAATCCATGATGCTCCATGAAAAATTAATTATAAATGTTTTTTTATCCAAAAAAGAGTCTTTGTGTAGTTGTACCAACTGGGCCATGAATCCATGATGCTCCATGAAAAATTAATTATAAATGTTTTTTTATCCAAAAAAGAGTCTTTGTGTAGTTGTACCAAAATTAGCACTGCCAAACTTGTTTTCATTTGCTTTTTCTATACGCGCGTTTATTCAATTAGTCATAATTTTATTAAATTTAAAGCTACGGGCTGTCTGGTCTGGAGTCCACGTTGAGCCAGAAGACTGGAAAAAAATAGATAATGAATTGATTAAACGGGCAATGATATAGTAGGACTTTTGAATCTAAAACGAACATATACAAAGGGAATTAGCTTGAAACACATATAATGAAGACGGCCACACGATAAATTCCAACTTGTGACGTGTCCCATGGTCATAGCTCAGTTGATAAATGGACGAGCTTTAGGTTTAGGTAAATGAATTTCAAATTAACAGTTCGAATCTTATTAATAGAAAAAACTTCAAAAATATACATTATCTAGACAAATAAATAGATAGATACCGTTAAAAAATTCCAAATTGTGACGTATTGATAGAAGAAGCAACTTGGTGGAAGCTTCGACTGGGACCTACTCAACTTTGTCCTATTAAAAATTATAGAGAAAAAAATTGGTGATGTTTTGTCTTCATTTTGGGTTTGTTGAATTTTTAAGAGACGCGCGTTTCACACTTTGACACTTGTTCTCTATTCTGATCTGACACAATCGACTGGAAATTTTGGCAGTTTGTGTCTACAGTCTCTAGAGTCTGCAGAGGGGCGAAGCCACGAAGGTATGTGCAAGCTAGCTTAAAATTAAAAATAAATAAATAAATAAATAAATAAAATTGAAAGATTCTGACATTTTTTAAATTAATTAAAAGTACAAATAATAGATGATTCATATGATATATATTAAAGAGTAAGGTTCGTATTAAATTCAAAGTCTTCTCTGATGTTTCTAAAATTTGAAGATGAAGATGTACAACTAACTCGGACGAACCATTAAAACCAAAGGTTATCTTAAAAATGTCCCATTCAATTTCTAATTAAAAATAATTGATGATAATCTTAAGGGAGAATCGTAAATACCCCCCCAACTTTTAAGCTAATGGCAAATCAAACCCTCTGGTTTGAACAATCAGCAAACAACCCCCTACTATTAAGAACCCTTGCATTTTTTGCTGCATGTAGGGGGTTATTTGCTGATTTGTAGGGGGTTATTTGCTGATTGTTCAAATTTGTAGGGGGTTGTTTGCTGATTGTTCAAACCAGAGGGTTTGATTTGCCATTAGCTTAAAAGTTGGGGGGGTATTTGCGATTCTCCCTAATCTTAAAAATGTCCTAATTATTTAAGTTTTAAATCTAATTAAGGCTTTATATCATATCACAATGAAAATGAACACCTATGAAAACTTCTCTCTACACCCAAATACTTGTTGCACCTGGCCGGTAGGATTATTTTTATGAGAGCTTCTCCTTGCAATCCACAAATTATCTATTCACACTCCAATTTAATTTTTTTTATTAATGACAATTTTAACCTAAATTAAAATTACTAAAAAGGACAAAAAAAAAAAATTAAAGACATTCCAAACTAATTAAATTATTAAAAATATATATTCTCTCTCCTAAATCATTATATTTAATATTACATATTAAGCTCTTTCTCTTATATCTGTTATTACCATATTAAACACTCTCTCCTACTTTATCTCTCTCCATTTTTTCAAACAAACAAAAAAAAAATCATATTTTCATACTTTTTGATTAATAGTTAAAGAAAAAAAAAACTTATGAATATTTTAGTTTTTTACTAACAGTAATATATATATAAATTTATTTATTTATTTATTTATTTATAAATATATACATACATATGGTTCCTAAAAATCAAGTTTATTAATAAGTTTTTTTTTTTTTTTTTTTTCTTAACTGTTAGTTTTGTTTGAGAAAGAATGGAGATAGGAAATTAGAGATATGTATTGGAGGGGAGAGAGTTTAATATGGTAATTAAAAATTTAGGAGAGAGTATTTAATATGTAATAATTAATACAATGATTTAAGAGAAATAATTTCCTTTTTTAATAATTTAATTCAAAAAAGATAAAATGGATAATTTTGTAATAAAATGAAGTGTCTTTAGAATTTTTTAAAATTTAAATTTTGAAGATGGAGTGTTTTTAGAAAAGAAGTGTAAAAAGAAACAATTGGATTGTCAAAAGAAGCTCTCTATTTTTATTATTATTATTATTATTTCTACAACCTTTAAAATCTCAAAAATAACCTCAAACAAAACTAATTAAATACAATATAAATTCTTGTTCAAAAAAAAAAAAAAAAAAAATACAATATAAACTCTCTTGATACCCATTCTTTAAGCTTGTTGGGACAAAAAAATGTGTCTAAATATTTCTTTCAACAACTTGGGCGAATATTTCTATTGAGATTACCAGAATTGCACGTCTTCTTCATGAAGATCCAGTGCTGATTTTAATAATTGATTTTTATTATATCTCTCTTCAGAGGAGTCCTCTATCCATAAATATATAACATATATAATTAGTATTTGATGAAGACAGAAAACAAGTGGCTGGTGGTTTTTAGGATTTCGGTGGGTGTAGGTAGTTTTCTAGATTGGAGAGACCTTTTTGCCCTTGTGAGACCAATTGTAAACATTAAATGGTTATAGAGTTTCGAATGATAGTGATGACATGTGTAATGTAGTGTTTTATGTCTTCTGAATAAGTTTTCCAAATGTGGTTGTCTACCAATTACGTATTCCGAATGTGGTCGAATTTAGTACCAATAAAGCACATCATCAACCGTTTATAGATTCTTTAGATGACAACCTCTTCCGTTTGTCAATACTTAATGAAGCCAAAGTCATCAATGTGATCTTGTTTGGGTTTTTTCAGCTCAGACCAGCTACCTAGTTTGGGTTTATTAACTCGGATATGTGTGTTAGCTAACAAATTTATAGAGCTTATGTTTTTTTTTATAAAAAAAAAAAGGTCCAAAAAGTCTTTAAATAAAGTCTAGATAATCCTAATAGTCTATAAATAAAGTCTAGATAATCCTAATAATCTAAAAAAAAAGTTTAGAGACTCTTTTTTAAAAAATTCTAAAATCCTGAAAGTCTAATCCATATAATCCTAATAGTCTTTAAAATCCTAAAAATCCATAAAATCCTATAACCCTAAAATTGTCTATTAAAATCTCAATCAAATACACCTTCCTTAATATAGATTTGATTATAGATGATTTTAGAGATTTAAAAGAGCGTTGAGTTCCATTAAGAATTAAAAAATGGGTAAAGTTAAATAAAATTTTACCATACATTTTTTTTAAAAAGAAAAAAATTAGGTTTTGGGCCATGTATCCTCTGGGCCCCAAATTGGTTTCTCCACGTGATCTCTCACGTTTTAATTGATCATACAGGTCTAGGGGTCTAGATCAGTCAACGAAAAACTAATTGTTAGTCTCAAATCGAGACTAATCGCAAGTCTCAATTCTCAAGTGGCAAGGAAAAACATAAATAAATAAATTGTATAAATTGCGTGTAAGTATTGATTTGATACTTATGTGAATTACACTTATAAGTCTCAAAAAAAGACTTATTGCAAGGCTCATCCTTTGATCTAGATTTTGGGGTTGAATTGTTTTGAGTGATGGATTTTGATGAAATCCACAAATTTTATAGATTTTATCTGGATTTTGTTATAATTCTCTGTAGAGTTTGTTGGATTTTTAGATATAATTATATTAAATTGAATGAATTTACGATGATTCGTTTTGAAAAAAAATAAATATATTTGATTGTTCTTTTGTACAATAGTTTGAAACGTACGTAATGAAGACTGGCCACAAAAATTCCAACATGAGGCGTATCACATATGACGTATCCATATGACAAGCAACTTGGTGGAAGCTTCCATTGGGACCTACTCAACTTTGTCCTATTAAAAATTATAGAGGGAAAAAAATTGGTGATGTTTTGTCTTCATTTTGGCAGTTTGTGTTTACAGTACAGTCTAAAGAGTCTGCAGCAGGGGCGAAGATATGTGAAACTGTAGAACTGTGGCACTTTTTCCAAAAAAATAAATAATTTAGTTTAGATTTAATTTAATTGAAATCATCTCACTAGATCAGTTATAGTGATTGTTGTCAAAAAAAAATCGAAATTTATCTTTATTCTTGTTATTCTTAGTTCATTCTATAAATAAAAAGAAATAAATTTTGAATAAATTACTTCATTTACTAAAGTCCGAACAAGTATACAGTATCCATTTAGTTTATTTCACTGCAGATTTTTTCTTTATTTCATAGCGAATCATTTTTTTTTATATTCTTTTAAATGATTTTTGAGAAAAATGTCATTATATCATTCTTATCTAGGTATATATATTTTTAATTAGAAAATTTTTATTGTAAGGTTTGCTTAAAAACCTTTTACTACCGCCTAATCGTGGCTTTGCCCATGCTTGGAATCCTAGAATCCTATGTCTTGGCCGACTTACAAGTCTCTAAGTCATGCTCCATCATTTAACAGATCATACTGGTCTAGGGGTCTAAACCAGTGAAGATATAAAGATTAAAAAAAAGGGGTAAAGTACTTAAAGTTAAATAAAATTTTACCATATATATTTTAAAAATATGGGTTTGGGGCTAATGTCTCCTCTAGGCCCCATACGAGGAGAAAAACTTGTATGGGACGGTCTCATTGCCACGTAGTGAAACCGTCCAATGAAAGTACACCATTTATATTTAAAACATAAAAATATAATTCCATTACGTAAGGTTACACAGTGGGAATTATTCTACAACCCTGCTAGCTAGTATATAATTCAAGGAAGGTGGAGGCCGCCTTATCAATTGACAAGAAGTTATTGCAGCCCAAGTTTCTAAGAAACGTAGAATGGGAACAAATTCAGCCTCAAAAAATGAGTTACCTACAAAAAAGTTGAATACTGTGTTTTTGTTTTGGATTATTTCAATCTCAGTGGATCCTTTGCTTTACTACGCTATTGGGATCGATAATGATAAAAAGTCCCATGAATATGGCCTTAACATTACATTGATAGGTTTTCTCTTTTTATTCTATACCGTCTTCATATTGTTTAGAATATGTTTTTTGGTTGCTTGTCCATGTTCAAAAAAATTGTGTGTCTTCGTGCTGGGTCAAAGTTGCTGGGATATATTGGCATATGTAAGGCGGACTCTTTTACTCTGTTGTTCTGTTTGCTTTTAAATCATATATATATTTCACTTACATGAACTAACATCACTCATTGTACTCTGTCCAGCTGAAGATGACGATTTTTCTCGTTTTATTGATTTCGGGCAATTCAGGGACTACAGCATTTGGGGTTGCTGTGATTCTAGTGACCATTTATCTTATTTTCTACTCGACAAGGATTTTTCAAATCCACAAATTGTTTACGGGTAAAGCTAAAAGGATTACAGGCCAAATCGTGATTAATCTTGTACTTTACCTATACGGCGGTCATGTAAGTTAAATTATCATTTAATTGTTGATATAAAATGATTCATAACAACTTTTTTTCCGGGCAATTTGGTTTCTTAATGCTTTACCTAATTCCTACCAATATGATTTTTTTTCAAGGAAGTATATTTAGGTGCCGTTTTTTTTTTTAAAAAAAATAAAATAAAAATGAATCTTAATGATCTTTATTAGTTTGTAAGTCTTGATCGTTAAAAGTTAAAGCTCTTACCCCCAAGCCATATTACATTATTACTTGCCCTGTTTCATAATTCCTTCAGTGAAAGTAGTTTCGTTGTAAGCTTAATTTATATCATTAAACATACGATTATGATTTATGTCTCAACTAACTGTTCATAACTTTGTGATTATATATAACAAGTAACTTGGTGGTCTTTTTAGCTATTTGGAGGCATATGGTACGCATTTGCCGTAAAGAAAAGGATAGATTTCTGGGAAAATGCTTGCCCCAATGGTGTTTGTCAAAACGAGACAGATTCAAAAAGCAATGAGTTGGGAATATTCAAGGATGCTTATGAGTCTGGTATTGTGGAGCTGCATAAGAGTTTTCTGGAGAAGCTGTTATATTGTTTCAGATGGGGCCTACAAAATCTTAGGTTTGTGTAAAAACTTTTCTTGAGGAGAGTCTGGGTTGAGGGTTGTAGTAACAATTAATGATCAAGTCTTATGTTCTGTCCTAAATTTTGACTACTGTCTTGCAATTAACACGTATTATTCTTACTTTATAATATTTCAGTTGTTATTCTTGCATGGTTCTTCAACTTTACAGACATACTAACAAAACAAACTGTAGTGCAGGCTTGCTTACTTTTCATTTGGATTCAATTTTTTGCAGTAGTTTTGGTCAAAACCTCGAACCAAGTAGCAATTTCTTGGAAAATGCTTTTGCGATTGTCATTGTTATCTACGGGGTCGTAATGTTCACCTTTTTTATTGGAAATATGCAGGTTGGTATTATTTAATGATTTTTGTATTTTTTTCTCTCTCTCAAATTATGTCTTAGAAGCATATAAGATGAATCAAGATTAATTTTATTTTCTATATATAAATCATGCTTCTTGTGAAACAGATGTATATAAAGGATGCAACTAAAAAATGGAAACAGAAGAAACGTGAAAAAGAGGAGAAACAGAAAGAGATATTAGAGAAGTGGTTCCCTTTTAAAAAACTCTCTGAGAAGCTGCAAAAATGTATTAAGGAACACCAATTGAAAAACAAATGGAAACTAAAGGGAGATGTTGATGTAGCAAATTTGCTCAGTAATCTCCCCATGGATCTCGGGAACAACATAAAACGTGAACTCTGTTTAGATCTGTTACAAAATGTAAGTTCTCGTCTCTCCGTAGAATTTGCTTAGCTCTATACCAGAGTTGGTTATGATTTTGTGGTTTGTATCATACAAACCAACAAAGAAAGTCAATAAATTAACATCATTTATGTAATCTTAGACATAATTTCTATATTTCTTGTTATATCTCAAAGGACTAAAAATATATTTTTATCAAGGTTGGGAGGTTCAGGTTGTGGAGTGAAGTAACATTGGTTCATGTATGTGACCGTCTCAAGCCAGTTGTCCATCCGAAGTCCGCTAGAATTGTCCATGCGAAGCGTGTGAAGCATGATAGTATTGTCTGCGAGGGAGAACCAATTGATAAGATGTCAATTGTGCTGCAAGGCATGCTAAGTACCTTCTCCAAAGATACTGGCTCTACGAGCAATATTTCTGGTGAAAGCAGAAAGGATCTTTTGAAAGAAGGTGATTAATTTGGAGAAGAACTTGTCAATTGGGTTCAAGATGAACCCTCCTCATCCAAGAAACTTATTTCAAATAGAACCATTACAGTACTTACAAAAGTTGAAGCTTTAGTTCTTAGAACTGATGACTTGAAAGATATTTACAATCAAAAAGCTAAGGTCATACAAGCATTCTTTCGTAAAAAAAGAATCGTGATTTCTGGAAGGAATGGACAAACACCACCAGGAGAGTTGACTGCTCCAGAGATTGTTGTTGAAGGAATAAACTCTTCTGTGCTAGAGATAGTTGTTGAAAGTGGAGTGGAGTGCGATGAAGATGAGGATGAAGAAAAGGGGTTTTTAAGTCATTTTAATAGTAGATTTTTTTCATAAATTATGGGTGTGGTGTAATGAGAAAAAATATATGTTAAAATTTTTTTAAAAAATACTTAGAGGATAATTTTGGTATTTTAAAGGGTGTAGGGAGTAAAATTAATAATTTTAACTTTTTATTATGGGTGTAGGTAGATATTTTGTGAGTGGCAATAGAGCCACCCTTATATCAAATTGAGTGAATTTGTAATGATTTATCTTGGAAAAAAAATAAAAATTTGATTGTTCTATCATATAATAGTTTGAAATACATTAAAAATATATATATTATAGTTTGAGGAAAAATGTTCAAGTCAATACATCCTGATATAACTTTGTGGGGATATTGAATGTGAACTACTCGTTTTACATATATTGACTCAAATGTGTATGCACTTGTCAAAACTAGTGGCTCACATTCAATATCCTAATAAAGTTATATCAGGATGCACTGACCAGACCAGAACTGATGATTTGCGACTATATATATAAATATATATTATTTCACCATTTTCAAAACATTATTTCAAAACAAATCACAACTTCTCCCTCGAAACAACTACTCTACCTATTTTAAAAACAAAAACCAAATATTTTTACATCGTTTTCCATTTTAGAATATTACTTAAAAAAAAAAAAAAAAAACTATCAAACACATTAAAATTTTAAAAACATGATTTTCATTTTAAAAATAGTTTTCAAAAAACCATTTTAAAAACAATACCAAACACACTGTTATCTTATAAAGAAAAATATCACATCAGGTGATAAATGAGAAAGAAACAGCATTTTCATTAACCCCAATTTCAAAGTCTCCTAATGAAGTGTGGAATACTGGAATATGAACTAACATTTGCATTAACCCCAATTTCAAAGTCTCCTAAATGAAGTGTGGAGTACTGGAGTATGCACTAACCTTTAATAAATTCAAATTACTATCATCATGTTGAAGTAATTAATTGTTTTACTCCTTATACTTTCAAGGATATAAAGTTATATATCTCTATATATATTTTTTCTTTAATTTATATGGCCAATCAAAATTTTCTATTTCTCTCAACATTGGATAGAATATGTAGAGTTTGCAGGAAATTATCTATTTGTTTTGGTTGACTCGGAGTCAAGCACTACTCAAATAATGTAAGGCTGATAATACTTGCATGTGAGTAACATTATGTTTGGTTTGATGGAAAGGAAAGAAAAAGAAAGGAAATGATAGTGAGGAAAGGAAAAGAAAGGAAAGGAAATGATAGTAGTTTTAATGATTGTTGTTTAGGTTGTTATGGGTGGAAAGGAAAGGAAAGGATAGTGGTTTTATTTTATTTACAAAAATATCCTTATTTTAACAGTATGAATACAAACAATATATAGGGTTATTTTTGGGATTTAAAAAAATTATTAATGGTGGAACTGCTTTCCTTTCCTTTCCCTCCATTTCCTACCAAATTTGGATGGAAACCAAAGTGTTTAAAATATAAAGACTCATTTTCTTTCTTTTCCTTTCTTTTTCCTCTCATTTAACCATCCAAACAACAAATTAGAAATCCCTCAAAATCCTTTCTTTTTCTTTCTCTCCAATTCCTTCAAACCAAACATAGAGGTAAACATCACTATCACAATGGAAAATAGTGGCTGCTATGAAGAAAATAAATTCGTGTCAGTAGCTTTCAAACATGACAATAATAATAATAATAATAATAATAATAATAATAATAGTTTTATGACTCGTTTGGTATGTGGGCAATGACGGATTTATGGGAGCCCATAGGGGCCGTTGTCCCCTAACCAATAAAATTTCAACAAATTTCAAAACACATAAGTTATCATACTCCAGCTTGGAGACAATAATATTAGGCATTTAAAGCTATTTTTGCACACCCTTTCAAAAGGGGTGAGCATTACACCCCTCATGCCCTCAAATCCTAGCATTCTGCCAAAATTTAAGAGTGGTGCTATTGGCACACCTCTACTGCTCTATTTATATCCCACTTATTTAAATTTTGATTTAATTAAATAATGTTAAATATTTTTACTAATTTAGTTTATTTATTTTCAAAACTACCCTTTTACTTATTTTTTCAAACTTAATAAATCTATCTCTAATGGGGTAGGAATGCAAAACATTACACCATTGGATTAAGAAAAATAAATCGAATCAACAAAAAGAAAAACCACAAATCTCATCCAATAATCCAAAATTTTCAATCAAAACTTAAAAAAAAAAAAAAAAAAAAAAAAAAAAAAAAAAAAAAAAAAAAATCTCAAAAATCCGGAAAATCCGGAAAATCTGGAAAAAAAATGAAAAATATCTTTGTGTGTTCTTCAATGTTTATCTATTGGCCATGTAGATCTTCTTCTTTCCATCATCAACACATAGACCCACACCAAAAAAAAAAAAAAAAAAAAAAAATCCGGAAAATTTGAAAAAAAAAATGAAAAATCTATTGGTGTGTTCTTCTATGTTTATCTATTGGCCATGTAGATCTTCTTCTTTCCATCATCAACATACAGACCCACAAAAAGAAAAGCATTATGATTGTTATAAGGCTTTGGGATAATCTGTCAGATTTCTAACTTCTATTGCCATCTCATACTGAAAATTCTTCGCTACACTGATGGAAGCAGTGGTTACCAAATCCCGCGTGGGTTTTTGTTCAACATTGTGACTTGCGCTAATTACACTACTGAGATTTATCAATGGTTGGGCTTTAATATTGCAAAAATCTATTCGAATGTTCTTCAATTTTCCAGATTTTCCAAATTGTACGATAGTGGGTTTGATCCCGTCATTGCAGTTGGTGTCTTGATCTTATTTAATTTTTTGGTAAGCTCACAAAATTCATCATGGGTTTCAAACCCCATCTCTGTTTCTTCTCTCACCGTGTCTTCTTTGATTCAATTTTTTCATAGGTTTTTTTTTTTATTTTTTTATTTTTTTGTTATTTTTTTTTTTTTAAGGAGTGTGGGGTTTTATTAGATTTATTTTATAGAATATATATATATTTCTTAAATTATATGTCTCTTTTAGTAATTTTGATAAAGGAAAAAAATAATACTAAATAATTAAAAAAGTTGGCATAAATAGATCAGTAGGGGGTGTGACAATAGCACCACTCAAAATTTAATCCAAGGTTAACAAATTAATTATTATATAGTTTAAGATTTTTTTTGCCAATTTTACCCCTAAGATATGTGTAGATAACGTTGTTGAATTATTAGTTTAGTTTAATTGAATTACTCTGTTGTTGGTTAATTATCGGTTATCTTGTAAGTTATGTAGGAGTTATTTTAGGAAGTTACTGGGAAGTTATCTTTCAGTTTATTATGTATTTATATGTTTGTACGATAAAATGAATGAGTAGAATTGTATTGTCATTAAAACTCTTCTGAATTCTTCTCTGGAATATTTCTTTTCTATCTAAACTCTATCTCTCAAATTTATTACATTACACCCTATTTCTATTTTTAATTTCTTAACACTTTTAGAAAAAAAAAAAACATAATCTAAATCAGAAATTGAAAATCTATTGAAAAAGAAAAAAGAAATATTTTTCCAGATAACACCAGAGACCAACATCTTCTAAACCAAAACACACCACCATCCATCTCAATTACCAAACTCTAACTCTCAAATCCAAACACCCAACCAACAGCCACCAAACCCCTCACCACGCGGCGGCGGCGGCAACCCCTCTGTCAAAGGATAGAAGAGGGAGAAGAGAGATGGTAAGAGAAAGAGAAGGGTATGGCGGTGAGATGAGATCGAGAGCAGTGGATGGAGGAGATCGTGAGTGGTGGTTGGTGTGATTTCAATAGGTTTGGAGTGGATGTGGTTGTTTGAGTTTAGATTAGGGTTTGGACATTAAAGAAGATGATGATCAGAAGATGAAACGATGAAGATAGGATTTGAGTGTTTGGGTTTAGATTTAATTTTTAATTTTTAATTTTTAATTTTTTGTTTTTTTACTAATTTACCTATTTGTCCATGTGATTATTTTCTTATTAACGCGAGTGTATTTTTGCTCACCCACACTAACTAGGGTGAACCATTACCACCCACTCCAGGTGTTAACACGTGTTCCAAACTTAATTCAAAGTCCAAAGTTAACCCAAAGTTAACTCAAAGTTTGGGACACGTGTCAACACCTGGAGTGGGTGATAATGGTTCACCTTAGTTAGTGTGGGTGAGCAAAAATGCACCCTGTTAACGCTGGTTAAATTTTGGGACACTTGGCAAGATATGTGGAGAGGGGGTGAGCAAAAATGAACTTCCCTAATTAGGCTTGACCCCTTGGTTCCCTCCTAATATTTTAATACTATAAATTAATTAATAAATATTTTCCATATTTACTGCCAATGAAGGTGGGAGATAAAATCAATCATTTTTAAGATTTTATTTTTCAATGCAAAATAATAATAATAATAATAATAATAAATAATTTCCTATTATTTCATATATATATATATATATTATACTATTATATAAATTCGAGGTTATTTTTTTAGGGAGAGGACTCAAACCCACAATCTCGCGGTATAAGTGTGAGGGGTTTACCACCGAACCAACTTCATCTTGTCTTATTATTTCATATATTATTGCTAGTATAGTATACAATATATATATATATATATATTAGAATATCACCGTAACAAGCTATCTAAGATGAGGTTGACTCAGTGGAAAGCCTCACACCTAAAAGATTGTTAGTTCGAGTCATAACCCCTCCTCCAATTCCAAAATATTATAATAATTCAAAAAAATTGAATTTTTAGGATGCGACTACCTATACTATTTTATTCTACAATATTCATATTATGTTGAGACAATTCTTTGAGTTTTACTCTACATAATTCATTTAGTAGTAATTCTTCGATTTGACTGTTTAGATTATCTTCATCATTTTCTCAGATTTTAGGTTTGGCATTGTAAATTACAAAATATTTTATATTTTTATTCAAAATTTGTGTTAATATATATTTATTATTTTTTATTTATTTATTTGTGACATCACCTTTAAAACTAAACGGTGTTACACATTGTTTTTAATAACTTATTTTTTGAATATTAATATATTTATCTTACGTAACCTTGGTTAGTTTTTGTTCAGCCTTTGTGCACGGGATAGGATAAGATTATTTTCATATGATTGGATTAGATTGGATGAGATAGGATTTGATTAAATCAGTGTTGTGATGTGTTTGGTGTTGTATGGGATTGGATTAAAATAGTCATGTCTCTTGTTTGGTGTGGTATGACTTATGAGATTGGATAAAAAAAAAATTAATATATATTTAATACGGTGTGAAATTGATTAATATAAATTAAATTAAATTATTTTTAAATAAATTATTTTTTTAATTTTTTAAAAATAAATAAAATTATTTAAAATTAATATTAAAGAACATAATTTTTTTAATTAATATTTTTAAATTTTATAATAAGATATATTAAATAAAAAAATAAAAGAAGAAGTATTTAAAAAAAAATGCGACTAAATAGCCTTACATCAACCGGATAAAATGATTGTATAAAATTGGACTGGTTAAAATAATTATTTAAATTAAATTTTGAAAAAAAAATAATATTTAAATTGTTTATTTAAAAATAATTTAAAATTTTAAAACCAATTTGAAACAAAATAATATTTATTATTATTTGTTAATATTGAAAACTATTATTTTAAATATATCTAAATTAAAAAAAATTATTAATTATTAAAAGATATTTATATTTTAATCATATAAAAAAAATTGAAAAGAGAAGAAAAAAAGTAAAAAATAAAATGTATAAAGTGGGGGGATTAATTAGTCCCACCACTATATAATAAGTTGCTTGCATGGGATTATTTTAATCCCGTCCCATGCAATAACAAAGATCAGATTAAAAATAGTCCAATCCTAATTGTATCCCATACAATAAACAGCCCCTTAGAATTTTAGAATTCTAAATTCTAATGCGGAGGGGTGTGTGCAGCTGGCAGCAAGAAACTAATTATTCTTCATAAGAAATTCAAGAAATTAAAGGCTTCCTAAATTATTGCCAACACAAAAAGATGGACTCGTAGAAAGATTATCCAATGAATCAATGATATAAAGATGGCAATTATTGTTAACTTATATAAAATGAGTTTCTTTACTCGAAACCCGAACCCTAAACTTAAAACTTCATTATCCTGAAATTTTTTTCTTGCCAAAGGTCTCCACTAAAGAATTTGTGTGCCTGTGTATAGACTATATTGCGTAACGCAATATGCAAATTATATACGTTTAAAAGCCCAGCCCACTTCAATTTGATTTTTCTTTATTTATTTTCATTTATTACGATTTTTGATACTTATACAGATTGTTTTTTTTTTAATATTTATTTAAATAAAATGTAAACAAGAGTTAAATACCATGATACATTGATACATCCATCAAACAATCAGCATTTTAATGGAGTTATATTTACGAAAACGAATCCTACGGATTACAGAAAAATATTAGGTGTGATTGAGCAGAAAAAGCCAAAAAAATAAAATTTCAACAAAATATGTATACGGAAAATCTCCACGAAGCATTTATGAAGCAGAAGTCGTAGCGGGATGATTTTGCAACAATTCATTCATTTCCTTTCCAACTATATATATTTCATTCAAATAATGATTTATTTATTTTTCACCAACTTAACAGAGAATATATATATATATATATTAGTAGTTGAAGACCTAAAACCATAAACAGCACAATAAGACTGAACCCCCGGTTGAGTTGGATCAAGTCTATCTGCGACTCCCGGGAGCTTTAGGAATAGGTGACGGAACCACTGCTCCTGAAACATCAAAACCCAAATTTCAAATTTCTTGTTTAATCTGCTGTATTCCAAATTTCCAACTATATATATTTCATTCAAACGATGATTAATGTAACAATCATTTATTTATTTTTCACCAACTAAACAGAGATGATCATGTAGAGAGCAGTAAGGATGTACATATATATATGTTCTAGAGATTTTGTAAATTGTTTCCTGTCTACAATTCTTTGTTTAAAAAAGAAATGAAAATAATAAAAATTAAATGTGTGCTCCAAGCATACTACATACAATAAGAGGATCCATTAAAATTGAAACATTCAACTAAAAAGGACAACATATTAGTTAGTATATGAAAAAAAAGAATTTAGAATGAAAAAAATATAAATAAGACAAGATGGGGTTGGTCGTCTACGGGTATGCCCTTCGCACCAACGTTATTGAAGTTGTGGGTTTTGAGTGCAAATGGCAAACCCTGATTTATTAAATTTGTAATTGTTCCAAAATAATAAAAAGAAAGGAAGAAAGAAGCATGCAAGGAAAAGCTACCCTTCTGAGCCATTCCAGAGGTTAGTAGAAGCACAAAAACCAGGAGAATAATCACCCAAGCAATTAAACCATTCTTCGAAGCCATTTCTTTTCTTCTTCCTTTTTTTGTTCAGATGGAGCAAAGCATACCCAAGAACACATGATATATAGAGAATCCGCCAATTGTGAATTTAATTAATAATTTCATTGTTAGTTTGTCCAAGTCCTCTTGCCAGTTGCTTGGAAATTTCATCACCTTTTGATTGTTTAATTAGTCCAATTTTGTGTGCGGTGGACTAAAAAAAACCATATGAAATTAAATTAAAATGAGAGTTTCATAAAGTTTGAAATATTGATCATTTTGATTCCTTTAGTTTGAAAAGTGATCATTTTAAACCTTATGTTAATATTTTTAATAAAAGTACGATTTTATCCTTCAATTAAATATATACATTTTTAAATAGAGATGGATCTCTATTTAGAAAAAAATTAACAAAACAAAACCAAAACTTTTTTAAGTAGAGATCTATACCTCCCAGCTCCCCGTCCATTTCAAATGGATGGTCCACTAAATCAAAATCAAAACAAACCAAAAATTAAAATTGATAAGATAAGATTAGTCAAGTAATATACCCATCACATTTACACCATAATATTATGAATTTGAGTTGTATCTTCCTCCCGCAGCTCTAAATTTATTATATTAGTAAAAAAAAACAATTAAAATTGATTATAATTGTAATTGTAATTTTATATATAAATCCATCATTTAACATGCTACCAAAAATGAAAATGAAAACCGGCATAAAAGTTTTGATCTGACATTTGAATGTCGTGTGTGTATATATATATATATATAATTGAATTGAACTTTTGCAACTACTAATTTTGTAATCAGTAATTAAAAATTGACACTGAAATTTCTAAAACTCATATTACATCAGATCACAGATTTGATAGTTTTTAGTTTTTACAGAGTTTTTTTTTTATTTATTTTTTTTATTTATTTATTTATTTTTTTTTTTAAGCAATATTTGAACCAATAAACAATACAACATTTTTGGTATCAAATATAATCATCAGTCAATCCGTGGCAAACATTTTTTTTAAAAAAAAAAATTGAGCAATTTTGTTTCCATGTTTTTAAGTCCATCCTTGGCAAATTATGTGTGGTAAAAACAACTTTTTCTTGTAGTGCGTAGGAATAAAATTAACAATTTTAATTTTTTATTATTGGTGTAGGAAGATATTTTGTGGGTAGCAATAAAGCCACACTTATATTAAATTGAGTGAATTTGTAATGAATTTGTCTTGAAAAAAATAATATTTGACTGTTCTATCATTTAATAGTTTGAAACACATTAAATATATATATATATATATATTAAAGTTTGAGACTATATATATATTATTTCACCATTTTCAAAAAATATTATTTCAAAACAAATCACAACTTTTCCCTTGAACCAACTACTTTACCGGTTTTAAAAACAATAACTAAACATTTTTACATCGTTTTCTGTTTTAGTATACTACCTTTAAAAAAACATTATCAAACACATTACATTTTTTAAAAACATCATTTTTAAAACATGATTTTCATTTTAAAAATAGTTTTTAAAAACACCATTTTAAAAACGATATCAAACACGTCATTATTTTATAAAGAAAAAAATCTCATTGGGTGACAAACAAGGAAGAAACAACACTTTCATTGACCCCAATTTCAAAGTCTCCTAAATGAAGTGTGGAATATGCACTAACCTTTAATAATTAAATTCAAATTACTATCATCATGTTAAAGTAATTAATTGTTTTACTCTTTATACTTTCAAGGATATAAAGTTATCTATCAAAAAAAAAAAAAAAAGGATATAAAGTTATATATCTATCTATATATACATTCTTTAAGGCCAATCAAAATTTTATATTTCTCTCAATAGTGGATTGAACATGTAGAGTTTGCAGGAAATTACTTTTTCTTTTGGTTGACTTGAGTCAACCACTACTCAAATAAATAATGTAAGGCTGATAATAATTACATGCGAGTAAGTGACAACCGAAGTGAACATCACTGTCACAATGGAAAATAATGGCAGCTGTGAAGAAAATAAATTCGTGTTGGTAGCTTTCAATAATAATAATAGTAATAGTAATAGTTTTACGGCTGGTTTGGTGCGTGGGCACTCAGGGCAGTGACGGATTTAGAGGGAGCCCATAGGGGCCATTACCCTCCAACCAATAAATTTTCAATACACATAAGTTATCATACTCCAGCATGTACACAATAATATTAGGTATTTAGAATTATTTTTGCTCACCCTTTCATATGGGTTGAGCATTATCCCTCACCCCATATCCTAGCATCTTGCCAAAGTGCCAAGTGTCCTAAAATTTAACCTAAGGTTAACAAATTAATTATTATATAGTTTAAGATTTATTTTGCCAATTTTACCCCTATTTCTGTTTTTAATTTTCTTAACACTTAAAAAAAAAATCCAAACCAGAAATTAAAAATCAATTGAAAAAGAAAAAAGAAGTATTTTTCTAGATAACACCAAAAACCAACATCTTCTAAACCAAAATACACCACCATCCATTTCAATCACCAAACTCTAACCCTCAAATCCAAACACCCCACTAATAGCCACCCTAAACCCCTCACCATGTGGCGACAACAACCCCTCTATCAAAGGATAGAAGAGGGAGAAGAGAGATGGTAAGAGAAAGAGAAGGGTATGGTGGCAGACAGGGGCGAAGCCAAAATTTTAGCTTTGGGGGGGCCAATCCAACACAAAAACTATTATTCTAGGTCACGCAACACAAATCTCGTACTTAATACTTTTTTAACAAAATGTAATTTCGTTATATGTTAAAGGTAATGATATAAATAAATAAAATGTGCAACTGTTTTATATCTAGAAAATTATCTATAATCAAATTAATCTTTTTTTTTTTTTTTGTGATTTATATTTCAATTACATAGTCAAGATCGTGTGTGAATAATTATATAATCATAGACAAGATGAGATACGCTCAGTTGTAAACACCTTTTTTTACATACAAGAGGTTGTCGGTTCGAGTCATGCCCCCTCTATAATCCCAAAATATTGTAATAATTCAAAAATAATAATAATAAAATTAACCTAACAAAAAACATTAATAAAGATAGTCGTAAACTCCCAGTCTAATGTAGCAATTATCAACTGCAAAATTTTCCGTACGGAATCGTCAATTGCTACAAGTAGCTATTAGATTGCTACCAGTGATAATTCAATAGACACATGTAGCTGTTAGATTGCTACCGATTGCAATCGATGATCCCGTACAGAAAATCTTGTACCTGACCAACCTAATAGTTCAATATTTACTTGGCTTATTTTAGACTTTAGGTTTGGAGTGGCTATGGTTGTTTGAGTTTAGATTAGGGTTTGGACATTAAAGAAGCTAATGATCAGAAGATGAGACGATGAAGATGTGATTTGGGTTTTTGGGTTTAGATTTATTTTCCAATTTTTAATTTTTTTACTAATTTACCTATTTTGCCCATGTGATTATTTTCTTGTTAACTCTGGTTATATTTTGGGACACTTGACAAGATATGGGGAGGGGGTGAGTAAAAATGAACTCCCCTAATTAGACTTGACCCCTTGGTCCCCTCCTAATTTTTTAATACTATAAATTAATTAATAAATATTTTCCATATTTATTGCCAGTGAAGGTGGTAGATAAAATCAATCATTTTTAAGATTTTAATTTTCAATGCAAAATAATAATAATAATAAATAATTTCAATATATATATATATATATTACACTGCTATATAAATTTGGGGTTTTTTTAGAGGAATGACTCAAACCCCATAATCTCGTGGTATATGTGTGAGGGGTTTACTACCGAATCAACTTTATCTTGTCTTATTACCATAACAAGCTATCTAAGATGAGGTTGACTCAGTGGAAAGCCCCACACCCGAAAGGTTTTCGGTTCGAATCATAACCCCTCCTCCAATCCCAAAATATTATAATAATTCAAAAAAAATTGAATTTTTAGGATGCGACTACCTATACTATTTTATTCTACCATACTCATCTTATGTTGAGACAATCCTTTGAGTTTTACTTTATATAGTTCGTTTACTAGTAATTCTTCGATTTGACTGTTCAGATTATCTTTATCATTTTCCAAGATTTTAGGCTTGGGATTGTAAATTACAAAATATTTTATATTTTTATTCAAATATTTTATTTATTTGTGACATTACCTTTAAAACTAAATGGTGTTACATATTGTTTTTAATAATTTTTTTTTTAATATTAATATATTTATCTTACGTAACCTTGGTTAGTTTTTGTTCCACCCCTGTGCGCGGGATAGGATAAGATTATTTTCATGAAATTATATTGGATTGGATTTGATTGGATTGGATGAGATAGGATTGGATTAAATTAGTGATGTGATGTGTTTGGTGTTGTATGAGATTGGATTAAAATAGTCATATCTCTTGTTTAGTGTGGTATAAGATTGAATAAAAAAATATATATCATACATTTAAAACGGTGTGAAATTGATTAATATAAAATTAAATTAAATTATTATATTAAAGAACATAAATTTTTTAATTAATATTTTTAAATATTATAATAAGATATATTAAATAAAAAAATAAAAGAAGAAGAATTTTTTTTAAAAAAAAACACGGGACTAAATAGCCCCACCTTAACTAGATAAAATGATTGTATATAATTGGACTAATTAAAATAATTATTTAAATTAAATTTTGAAAAAAATTAAAATATTTGAATTGTTTATTTTAAAGTAATTCAAAATTTTAAAACCAATTTAAAACAAAATATTTTTTATTTTTTATTTATTAATATTTAAAATAAAAAATTTATTAATTATTAAAAGATATTATATTTTAATCATATAAAAGATAAAATAAATTGAAAACAGAAGAAAAAAAGCAAAAAATTAAAAATTAAAAAATAAATAAATAAGTGGGGGGGAACCCACCAATATAGAATAAATTGCTTGCATGGGATTATTTTAATCGCGTCCCAAGCAATAACAAAATCTTTTTCTTAATTTGTAAATAATTGTAATATTTCGATGGAAAAAAAAAAGGCAAAAAAATAAAAAAATTCAACAAAATATGTATACGTAAGTAGTTGCAGAGTATATATGAAGCAGACGTTGTAGATTATTAGTAGCAGGATCATTCCGCCTAGAGATGCACATTTCCCCCTAGGGATTTGTTTTTTGGGGGAAATGGGGAAATGGGGGGGGGGGGGATGGGGATGAAAATCATCCCCAAATTGAAATGGGAATGGGAATGGGAATGGAGACCCCTCCCCATTTCTCCATTTTTCCATTTTCCCCACAATTATGTTGAAATGGGGATGGGGATGGGGATGGGGATGGGGGGGAGGTCCCCCATCCTCATTTCCCCATTTCCCCCAATTATATATAATAATATAAATATAATTATAATATATATATTTTATATTTTTTTTTATTCTTTGAAAACCTAACTCCCTAACCCTAAGTATATATACAATTTTACTCATTTTAACTTCAAGACCTAAAACCTAAAACCTAAAGTTGCTTTCATTTTCTCAACAATTAGTTGTTATTGTAATGAACTTGTGAATTTTAAAACACTTTATTTTGTATTTGTAATGCACTAATGAATTTTATTTTATATTTGCAATGGAATTTTTGATTTTTCAATTTAATTTGTAATTTTTATTTAAATGGGGAAATGGGGGAATGGGGAAACGGGAAAAAACGGGAAAAAATGGGAAAAATGGGGAATTGGGGATGGGGATGGATATAAGTCTCCCCAAAATTCCCCATCCCCATTTTCCCCAAATAGGGAAATAGGGAGAGATGGGGGAAGAGTCTAGGTAGTGGGGATGGGAATGGGGGGACCTATATCCATCCCCATTCCCCAAACGTGCATCGGATTCCCCAAATGTGCATCTCTAATTCCGCCAAGTGAATCCATTTGAATAAAAAAAAAAAAAAAAAAATCAGCAACTTCATTCATTTCCTTTGTCTAAATATATCTGTAAGTAGTTGAAGACTTAATAATTTTTTTTGAACTGCGAAATTTATTAAACAAGCCAAAGCGGCACCCAAAACACACAAGAAGGAAGAACAGGCACAAGAACAACACGGGCAAGACCACAGAACACCGCCAAAAGCAAGACACAGCAAAGACTGAACACCCCTGTTGAGTTGGATCAAATCTTTCTGTGACTCCCAGGAGATCGACGAATAGGTCCCGGCCTAACCCCTGATCCTCCTGAAACATCAAAACCCAAATTTCAAATTTCTTGTTTAATCTATATTCCAAATTTCCAACTATATTTCTTTCAAATAATGATTAACGTAACAATCATTTATTTATTTTTCACCAACTTAACAGAGATGATCATATACAGAGCAGTGAGGGTGTATTATGTGTGTATATATATATATATGTTCTATGGATTTTATGAATTGTTTTCTGTTTACAATTCTTTCTTAAAAGAAATGAATATAATAAAAATATATGCTCTAACACTACATACTATAGAATGAAAAAAGAATTTAGAATGAAAGAAATAAAAACAAGACGAGATGAGGTTGTCATGTTGGCCATCCACTAGAATGACGCCTTTCACACCTAAATCATTGAAGTTATGGCCTATGGTTTCTACCGGTGTTTTCCTCCCAAACCCCAAACTATTTGCAATTGTTAAAAAATAAAAATAAAAAGCTACTAGTCTCATACTCGGATCATCCTTGCTAAGAGAACCAGAAACAGATCCCCTTTGAGCCACTACAGAGGTTAGTAGAAGCACAAAAACCAGAAGAATAATCACCCAAGCAATTAAACCATTCTTCGTAGCCATTTCCTTTCTTCTTCCTTTTTTTTTTTTTTTTTTTTTTTTTTTCTTTTTTCAGACGGAGCAAAGTATACCCTAGAAGTCTAGAACACCGTATATATAGTGAAATTAAATTAATACAATTTTGTAAGAGAGCACACGTGGTTTCAAAGCCTAAAGTATTGGACATTTTAGTCCCACTAATTTGAGAAATGACCATTTTGAACCTTCTGTTAATATTTTTAATAAAAGTACGATTTTATCCTTCAATTAAATATTTTTTTTAAAAAAAACAGAGATGGATCTCTATTTAGAACAAAAAAATTAACAAACCAAAACAAAATCTCTTTTACAAAATAAATAAATAGAGATGAAGAGATCTATACCTCCCCAGCTCCCCTGTCCATTTCAAATGGATGGTCCACTAAATCCAAACAAACCAAAAATTAAAATCGACAAGATAAGATTAGTCAACTTACACCATAAGATTATAAATTCTTTACATCATAAGATTATAAGTTTGAATTGTATCTTCCTCCCGGCTTCACAGCCTTAAATTTATTATATTAGCAAGAAACAATTAAAATTGATTATAAATGTTATTGTAATTGTAATTATATATATATATATATATATTCTTTCTATGTCAATTTGAACTAAAATATATCAATTTCTTACATATAGCCAATTGGATTTAAAAAATGTTTTGATAAGTGCATACAACCAAATCAAAACATTTAAATTTAATAGTTCATATACAAGAAACTGATATATCTTATATCAATTCGAACCAAAATAAAAAAGCTATATATATATATAATTGAATTGAATTTTTCCAACCACTAATTTTGTAATCGGTAATTAAAAATTGACATTGAAATTTCTAAAACTCATATTACAGATTTACAGCAGATCACAGATTTGACAGTTTTTACAGTTAACAATATGGGACAAGTTATCAGGTCCGTCTACATTTAATTATTAGCAATATTTGAACCAATAAACAATACATCATTTTTGGCATCAAATATAATCATCAGCTTCAACACCCTAATTTCGCAGCAGTGGTAGCTAGACATGCAAAAACTTCCTGAAAGAGAACAAAAAAATAAAAGGCTTTCAACTAGCAGAAAATAACACTTATTGAAAGACACTTGGAACAGAAAATAGAGAAGAAAGTATATGATCTATATACTCTGATGCTCAAATTAAGAGAGAGAGGGAGTTAATGAAAATAGGAATGGATTCAAAACTGAAGCTCTGACAAGTAATTAAAATGTAAATCCTTCAAAATCATAGAGGTACGTATATAGGAGAACCTGATTGACAAGATAATATACTTCACTTGCTCTGCTTAGCTACCGTCCTCTGAACCGTAGAAACACCATCCACGAATTTCGTTCGGAAAAGAACATTGGCATTATTGAACATACCCTCTTTCAGTGAAACCACAATAAACTGCGCGGAACAAAACTAAAACATGTCAGAAATTCTATAAGATGGAAACTGTGTATGAACTTCTTTAGACGTATTTTTTTTTACTGCAATGAAAGTTCCTTTCACGACAGAAAGAAATATGAAATTTTCAAATTAAAAGGAGACGTGTAGCTAAAAATCATTAAAACAAAAACCAAAAGAGAATCAGCGGACCTGGGAGTGCGGAAAATGAGTCTTGATCATTCTCCCTATGTTTTGAGTGTGGCTCAAATCAAGGGCTGCATCAACCTGTCAACCACCTCAAGAATGTGATCACATGCAGATACAGTATATCTCATACTAGAGAGATAAGCAATAGAACAAAAGGAGTATATTGACATGCTAAGGTGCAAATGAGTCTTGCATAGTCAAGCTAGTTAAGGCAATGGATATCAATTTTCAATTCTCTAAGAAATTATCTTTTTTATTTGATTGTAGGGTTATCATGAAAATGAACATGAAAAAATTGATTTATAGACGATTTTTATATCATTTAATCCAACTTCGTCTATCTCTTCACTACAAACTTTCAAGTGTAGCTGAAAGCTCAACCAACAAATAAGCGGATTTCCATATTTTTAATATATCCAGCTATGCATTTTCGCAACAAAGATATTTCTAAATTTTCTAGAAACTTCACGAAAGGAAGCCACTTTAAAAGTAAATTAAAAAGCCAAAAAAGTCATTAAGTAACTGAATCTTTTCATGTCAACATAATTTTAAATAAGTCGGATTAGATTTGGAGACTAATACCCTAGATATTAGAATCAACTCTGTCCTGACCTCTAAAACCTGAACTGTCTTGTATAGTGTCATTATGCTATATAGAAAAAAAAAACAGAATAGACAATTTACATAGATCGACATACTTGGGAATCCCACTACAAGGACTTATCTTATTGACAAATCTAAATTTAAAATGAATTAGTGGTATTCGAATTCAACTATGAATCACCAATCATAAAAGAGTAATCAAAAAATCGAGAAAAATCAAAGTTTAAAATACCTCATCCAGTATATAAAGAGGAGCTGGCTTGAAGAGAAGCAATGCCAAGATTAAAGAAAGTGCAAGTAGAGATCGTTGACCTCCACTTAGCTCTGACAATGACTGTTTCCAAACACTACCAAATGCAACACAAACTTCTAGTCCATCCAGGAAACTGCAACCTTCAGGAGGTTCTAGCTTCGCCATTGTGCCAGGTAGAAGAGTAGAAAAGATTGATCCAAAGTCCCTAAAAAAATGAAGATTATAAATGAGATTAATAGTATTTTCCAAATGAAAATCTGGCAAAAAAATAGAGACTAAAATAGTTAAATCTACACAATTATAATAAAGATAACAAGAACAAAACAAACTCACTTGTTCACTTTGACCCAGGTAACTTTTAGTGTTTCCTTCTTCTTCTCATCTAGCTCTTCAATCACCTTCTTGATTTTTGACTTGTCATTCTAGGAAAGGATAACATAGACATGAGTAAAGAGCAAGTACACAACATTCAAACAAATCACAAGAACTAACCTCAATAATACTTTTCTTGGACATCAAATCATTGTACTCATCTTCTGCTTTCTCAAACATAGTCATAACTTTCTTGTTCACCCTTTTCTCAAGGCTTCATAGGGAAAATAAACAGAATAAAAACATAAACTAAGAATAGTACTTACGAAATTTCTTTTGAGTATATAAATATTGAGAAAAAGGAAAAATTCTTAGAAATAGAACCATTTCAATAAGAATAAAGAAACAAGTATTAACTTTCTAAGTTGCATACCCTGATTGTTCGGCCTGCAGTTTCCCAAGCTCTTCTATTGCTTTACGAGGGTCACGAGATACAAAATCATAATCTGTCCCACTTCTTCCAAATAGCTGTTTCTCAGATGCAATCCAGGCATGCTTCTCAATCAACTTGTCAACCTTCATAGAGCAATCTCTCTGATCCATCTCCATCCGTTTTACCTAGTACAGATAAAAAGTTGAAACTAAGTATCTCAACAAATGATAGGAATGTATACGTGAATTAAGCAAACATTACCTCATTCTCCAACTTCTTTCTCTCAAGCTTTATCTCACTAACTTTATGTTCAAGCTTCTGCTGTTCCTTGAGAATGTTACTAATTTGGGAATCGCATTCCTTCATCTTTAAACGAATCGCATTGAGTTCAGATTGTGCCTGATCATGATTATTTCGCGTGAAAGCAACCTGCAACAGAAAGATAAGTTGCAATTATAATTATACCATACATCAGACATTTCACATATCAATGTTTACCTTGGCCTTTTGCTCTTCCACTTCCAAAGCAAGAGCATCAATCTGTGTTCTCAATGAAGCTAATTGATTCTCCAAAGATGCATGTTCCTGTACGACCGCTTCCTGCTCCATAATGAGTCTCTCTCTTTCATTTTCATGCCCCTATTAGTAAGCAAAATCGTATCACAAGATATTAAAGAGCTAAATTTATTTGAGCATCAAAATCAGTAAAGTGAAAAGGGAAAAAATAGTTGCAGACAAGTCTAACAAAAGGTGAAGATAATGTGACGGTCAAATGTAACATAAAACTTTATGCAATTACAATTCAAATAGAGACCTAAATTTCAAAGCGTGGCATACACCAAAAAACTTCAATAGTATAGAGCAGGAACAAAAGCCTCAACTCTTTAATGAATGAATCTCAGTATGAAATTGTGCTATAAGATAAGGTACTCAGAATCAATGAAATTTCCAAAGCAGTGAGGTCAAATACTGTAAAAAGGAATTTTCAATCATTCCAATAGCCACAATTTTTATTTTTTTTAAGTTAAAAGCGGAAAATATCCATCATTATTAATGTCTTTTCGACATTTTCTAATATATCAAAATATCAAGTTGAAATACAACTAATGAGTATACTACATTCAAATTTAATGATCTTTCATTTGTGCTACATCATGTCAATGGAATTTACATGTGAGCATCTTAAAGGACTTTATGACATATCATTTCAAGAATAAGGACAACAGTTTCTAATACAAAGATAGCAAATTATTGAACAAAATCTAAAGAAATATAGCTTGGGAAATCTTGCTATGAGCCAAGCAATATCAAAACTAACCTTGAGATCCTTTGAACCTGACTGCATTTTAACTTTAACAGCCTTAATCTTCTTCTCGAAATCCTTGAGCCTCCCCTCTCGATTGTTATCATGCTCTCTAATTGTTTTCTCGAGCATTGACACAATACCGACACATTCTTCATACAAAAGTTGCTTTTCTTTGGCAGCAGATTTTGCTTCTTCAAGCTCTTGCTCAATCTTCTTTATTACTTCACTGAGCTAAATCCAGGCAAACAAGATAGAGAACAGAAACAAAAATATGGTAAATAAAATTGTACGACACAGAAAAGGCAGAGTGATGACTACAATTCATGGGTTAGGTGTATTATGAAAGATAGAATCATAGAAAGGTGCAAACCTTATGATGCTCATTTTGCTCCACCCTGCCTTGAAATAATGAAAGGTCATATAATTTAAGTTCTAATTGCGCTTTGAGATCCATAAACTTTTTTTGAAGAGGCAAGAGTTCATTGATCTGAAATGTCAAGGCAAGAACACAAAAGAATGATATAAAAAACAGAAAGAAAATATGCCATTGCCCACAGCCAAGACTCTGGAAAAGGGTAACGAGAACATGGAATAGAGAAATGTACTTCAAAAAACCCAAATGCAGCAACACATAAAAGTTAGGAATCAACAATCAATTACGGGTAACCATCATGAAATGAAAACAGAAGGAATATTTGGCACTGTGAACATGAGTGCAGCATGCTCTATTTTTTCCATGAATGCATAAAATCTCCAATATGTTTGAATAACCAGCATATCCTGATTTGAATTACTGCATAAATACATTATTATTGATTTCTAAAACAAGGAGAATTGATGTTTATAAGCATAAGTTCTCTTTTTCCTTTAATGTCTCATCCTTCTTTTGGAAAAGGAAGAGGCCTATACCTTCGATTCGATTTCAGATAGCCTTTTCTGATGAATTAAAAGGTTTGATTCAGCATCTGCTAATCTATGAAGTTGCCTTAACAGATCACCACCACCCCTGCAAAAATACACTATTGCTGTAAAATATTCACCAAACAAGAAGTACGGCTGTACGGGTAAAACTTAAAGGCATCTTTTAATGGCATCTTAATAAAAATGGCTATTTAAATTGCAATGCATGGAGAAAACAAAAAAGGTTCTGCAAACATAATCATGACCATTTCAAATAATTGGTGAAAGATATCTGCATTTAACAACCCAACCCCACCCACATGGAAGATTAAAAAAATTATAAAGAAAGACCATTTGCAACACAGAAAGGATGCCTATGAATATTTTAAATTGATAAACAAGCACAGTAGTTACCTGCGGCTTCCACCAGTTAGAAGACCACTTGGTTGAAATATATCACCATCAAGAGTAACACTTGGAGTGCGAGTGTCACGATTAAAAGCAACCTACAAAACATCCATTGTAGTGAACATCAAAATACATTAAAAAGGACCAAAAAAAAAAATTATATGAATGAATAATGAAAAATGGAGTCTCTGTTCTAAATAAACAGAAAAGGTGGATTACTTTTAATATAATGGCTTTTAGGGAACACAAGAGCAAAAGCACCAAAGGTCTTCTTTTAGGGAACCAGCTTGTAAGGTTTCAACATGATTACATGATCATTACTTAGCTTCAGTAAAATGAAAAGGAAATTTTGATTTGAAAAAAGTTAATTGTTATTTGACATCTTTTATCAAAGAGCTTGATGCAATCGATTTGACGGATAAAAAATTCTCAACATTAACATAAACAAGTGAAAAAATTCATAAAAACCAAAGGCACTTTAACCCCAAGCCTAGACATACTACTTTTTTTGTAGAATGACATGTTAAATTCACTTCAAACCTAAGAAAAGATTCATGTCAAATTTGAGGTACTTGGGCCATATGATAAACATAACAATTTTTTAATTGGATACCTTTGGACAAATGCCCAACACAGTGGCAGCTCTGTTAGTTGTTGCCAACAGCCAACGTAGCATATAAATAGATCAAATAAACATAATATTATTAAAACAAAAACAAACATCAGCAATGATTTGAAATATGAGCACAACACATCTATCAAAAAGTCCCTTTTATATAAGGTATAAGCCATTGGCCCCAAACAAAAAGATAAGAATCAGATTAGAAGGAACACCTGCACTTCGAAAACTCCAATCATCTGCAGGCTCTAAGGCTCTTCTATTTTCACTCTTCAAATGTTTATTTGCTTACCTAGGTTGCAATTTGAAGAGTGAAAAAGGAAGAGTCATTCCAAAAGGCTCTTCAATTAAAAATAGGTTTATATTATTTTAATCTTGAAGTCAGATAGAACTGTTTGAAATCTTTAAGATAGAGGTGTTTGAAATCTTTAAGAGCTGTTCAAATACAGTTGGTAATAATAATGATGTGATATAAAAAATAATAAAATATAAATTGAAGAAAGAGAGAAGTCACTCGGTATTATTGAAGGGAGAAACAAAATCTCAATTGAAGAATCTCATTTAACGAGTCTGTTCTGCAAAGTCACCCTGTTGGGAAAGATGGGCCGCCATGGACAACGGCTGCGGAAGCGTGGTGAAATGTTAGGATCCCACATTGACTAAGTATGGGATTAGTCAATGGTATATAACTCATTGGGAACCCTCTCCTTACAAGCCTGTTTTGAAGGATGAGTTGTACCCAGTGGGTTCGTATATTGATGTGGCTCATTTGACTTTCACACAAAACTCATTTAACGAGTCTATTGGAGTTGCTCTAAGATGTTTTTCCAAAGACAATATTTTCTCCTAGTAAATTGCTTATACAATCTTTTGCTCAGTAAGAAATATACCGATATGCAATAGCTTCATGTTAAAAGGATTTGTATCTATATTTATTTTTTTTCAAGAAACTATTTAAAGCACTAAGATATCAAACCGTAGAACAAATAACTGAATATGATCTTGATAACTCAAAAGAGTTGCAGATGCACTAGAAAAAACATTGCTAAAGATGGCCTTACCTCCTTTGCAACATCAGTGGTTTTGCAAACAAATGTTGAGCCAAAAACATATTCCATAGCAGTCTGCAAAGTAAATCAATTTTTAGAGAAATACAACCCATAATGGAACATTGTAAATTCTAATAATCTAGCAAAAATATTGAAAAAGTAAATTACGGTTCAAATCATTAGATTTCCATGACTTTTTTTTCTAAACCAAAACAAACGAGAGACTCATAAACAGGAAGTTTCCATGACAAATGTACAAAAAGAAAATTCCAAAATGAACTTCCAAGTTCCAAGTTTCAAACTCAAAATTGCTTAGCCACAAAACCAGACAATTTAAAGGTCACGCCATAATTATTAACAAATAGAGCCATATGCACAATAATAGAAAATTGTGTCTATAAGAAACAAAAATGTAAGTAAATCAAGCAGCAGCATGACATGATCAGGTTTGATGTGATAAATAGGCATATGGAAGCATACCTTCAATTCATCACTGTAACCAACCAAAGAAAGTGCAAGTTCTGCATTTTCCTTGCCGACCTATGCAATAACAACATCAAGATACGGGGAAAAGGGCTACTTGACTTTAAACATTGGAAAACTTGACAGCAATAACTAACCAATCTAACAGCAGCCTGTTGAACTCTAGGAGGAACAGTATAGGATTGAATCTTATTCAAAGGTATAATTGTTACTCTCCTTCGAAGATCACCATGCTGAAGCAGTTGCTTTCCAGTATTTTCAGTGTCTACAATAACATTAAATAATTTTCCACCAGCAGTAACCTGCAAGTGAACTCAACGTTGGAGAATCGCCACATGGATCTCGAGTTTTGAAAACAATTATGTGATATGCATTACAGACCTCTAAGGCAGTCATGGTGGAGCTGTTCTTCACTTTGATAAGCTTTGCAACCACACCCTTGACCTTTGACCTGTCAAAATTCTTCACGGGATCACGATATGAGAACTGCACATTTGATAACTGTGCAGAAAGATTGCGAATTTCATCTTTCAACTTCTGCACCAACTCCATCTCAGATGCACGGTCCTGAAAATGGATAGAGTTCAGGATAAATCTAATTAAGAAAAAAAAAATAGATATATATGCATGGGGAATGTAAAAACATGTGAGGCTGTTTTTTTTTTTTTTTTGTCTTGTGGTGGTGTTAAGAATTGGATGGTGTGGAGGAGAAGAGACAGACATGCCTTCTGTAGAGCTTCCATCAGGCCATCTTTATATGAAACAGACTCCAATTCAAGTTTAACTTTCTCTACATCTTTCCTTCTAGCATTGAGCTCATTCTCTGCGGCAGCAGCCTCTTCACGCTTTGAAAGTAACTGATGTCTTTTCTCTTTCAGCTCTTTCTCGCAATGACTTATTTTAGTTTTCAGCTGTTTCAATTCTGTTTCAGCACTTCCAACAGAAACCTTGGCATCACCTAGCTGGTCTTCAAGACATTTTTCTTCATTTCCACTACTCTTGCCAGCTAATATGCCCTATTCAAGGTAATCACACCACTTTCTTTAAATACCACAATTTGAAATAAAAGAAGGTAATGACAGCAAATCAATCAAATAGAACAAATCTAAAATATATTGGTACTCCTCACCTGGTAGTCCTTTTCATACTCTTCCAAACTTTTAGATAATTCCTCCACTCTCTTTTTGAGATCAGCTGCTCCTTCTTCAGACCTTCTGACAGCAGAGGCCTTCTCCTCTATAGATTGCTTTAGGTCTTCAATATTACGAACAATCTAGCACAATAAGGATGTAGAATTCAAATTTGATTAAAATGGCAAAAAATAGGTAGGAATAAAACAGATAGAAAATAGGACTACAAAATATGGCAAAAATACAAAGCTAAAACCTTTTTGGCATTCTCTTTCTCACTCCTAAGATTGTCATCTTTATTGTTCAATACAGACACTTCAAGCACAAGACCTTGAGATAGTTTATCTACTTTATCCGACAGAATTTTGACTTCCCCACCCATGCTGGCTTCCTTTTCAGCAGTCAAATTTGATACTTGCTTCTCCATTTCCAGTATTTCCAATTGTGTACTTTCTGTATTTTCGTCAATTTCAGCAATCTTAGCCTTTACTTGTTCCACGTCACCAACTGCACTGTCTCTGATCTTCTCAGCTTGAACATATTCATAGGCAATGCAAAACCTTCTAAGTCGATCTAATTCAGCACTGCCATTAGCCCATTGCATGTATTGAGTCCGTTCTTTCCTTAGTTTCTCCAAAGCAGGTAATATTTCTTGATCAAGAAGCTTATTAATCTCATCAACCTTACTCTGCTTCTTTTCAAGTGTTTTTAGTGCAGCCTCTTTCTTTGTTTCATACATTCTTGTCCCAGCAGCCTCTTCAAGCATAGATAGAATCTCAGGGGGTTTCATATTTAAAACCTTGGTGATACGGCCTTGCATTATGAGGAAATGCGGATTATTAACATTAAGTTGTACTGAATGAAAAAGTGTTTGGACTTGATTAGGCTGTGAAGCTTTTCCATTGATAAGATATTTGTTCCTTCCACCAACCACGATCTGCACAGTAAGAAATGCATCTCAACAATGCAGCCTGTGTTTCAGCACTTTACTTTCAGGCAAACATAAAATAACCCCACTGTAATGTCCAAGCACATCAAACTAGTTAGCCTAGTAACATAGACTATTAAGTCGTCCCAAAATGGAAATAGACAAATTATATTTATGCTAACATACTAGAATCATTAACAACTTCATTTTAGTTTAGAAAGAAATAGATTAACCAGTTCAAAATCCTATTTGGAAAAACCACGAAATATATTCAATTCAATTCTAAATCAACAATCGACCATATGAAAGCAAACTACCATCCTACACTTGGGTAAACAAACTCAAACTTTATTACAAAATTTTACTACTCCAACTTAATTTCTTTGACATCATAAACTACAAAACACAAACCCCATATAAAATTTCAGGATATCAAAAAAATTTGAACAATAACAATTTTACAACAGTCAATGAAACACGACCAACCTGTCGAGTGACTGTAATCTCAGGATGGTCCTCATAACCCAGCGGGCTTCGTCTCCGGTCTGAATTATCGAACACAATTGAGACTGTGGCCTTAGTAATTCCCGCTTGGCCTTGCTTGTACACGAGCTCCTGAAGGTTCGAAGCACGAACCTGCTGCAGATTGGTTATACCCAATACGAAACAAATCGAATCCAGAATGTTCGATTTGCCCGAGCCATTTAGACCCGTTATCGCGTTAAAATATGGATCAAAACCAGGGACAACTGTCCTTGAAGCATAGGATTTGAATCCCTCCAAACATATCTCCTTTATGTACATTTTTCACAATTTTCAAACCTAGAAACGAGGATGGAAAAAAAAAAATTAAAATCCATAAATAACGCATCATTAGTTCAGAAACCGAATATAAATTGAAAACATTTTCACCAAGTAACTGTGAAAGTCCCCAATCAGCTATAACTATGATTAAGAGGTGTTTCTTGTATTTTTTAATCTTAGTTGTAAGAATTGAAACCCTAAACTTTAAACCTCAAAATAATTAAAATTTAAAATTTTTTAAAAAAAAATCAAGTATATCAGAGAATTGGCCGTAAAATGAGTGAGTGGCTGACCTTGAAAGCGAACGAGACAGTGAATTCGAGTGACTGAGACTGTGAGTTGAAGATAACGTGCGTGGAGTTGAGGGTTTACGAATTACGAGTCGAAAACCCTAAAATCGGTGAAATCACTGCAGGAGATCGAGGCCTCAGAGAAGTTATATGTGTAATTCAAAAGTTCTTTTTTTGTTGAAAGTTGAAGAAGCAAAGAGCGACTCAATGAAGCAACTTTGAAAAATGAAGAGCCAAGAAGCGGGAAAATGGTTTGTGGTACTGCTACTCAAATTTTAATTTTTTTTAAATTAATTGTGACGTCATGTATGAAATTGGCGCTGGTGGGCCGAACTTAATAAACCTACCGTTAGACCCGAAACTTGTCCTTTTTGACCCGCTAAAAATTTTCCATTCTTTTTTTAAGTACACCCACGCCGCCACGCCATTCTTTTTCCTTGTCGGCCTACCTACAACTTCAGTTTTGTGCACGTTAGAACAGGTCATAAATCTACTAAAACCTGATGAGATCAAGCTTATTATTTATAGGGTCGAAATCCAGAATATCTATTCCCACAATATCCAAAAAAAACACTTCACAAATGCATACAGTGAAACTCTAACCCAGACGGAGATATGCACACCCCCATAAGCTACTAAGAAGAGATGAAGTTGTGAATTTCAAAATTTAGAGAGCGAGGTTTCCGATTAGTTAAATAAAACTAGAAAGCTAAAAAATTGCCTATTTATCTCAATATTTATACAACTTCCATAATTTTTCAACAATACAAATTGGTTATCTTAAAGCTACAAAGTGATTACCTTCTAAATAACAAACAGTGCCAATCAAATATGTTCACAATGTCAAATTCGATTTCAACCATTAAAAATGAATCATGTTGTTACATTTCCTAACAAATCCAACTACAAATTCTACCATAATTCACAAACAAACAAATTACACATTAAAAAACACCAATGATTCTATCAATCACAGTCCAATTCCGACAGAAATTCATCTGAGAGAAGAATCTGGTGGAGTTTGGGTAGGGAACACCACATTGTCATAGACAAGTCCTGCAACCGCGGCTCCAGCCAAGGGATAACCCAGTACACTGATTGGTTCTTGAAACTACCCGCAACAATGGCTGACCCAAAGGCAGATGCGGGGGCCATCTGAGAAAGGCCTCGTTGCCAACACATTGGCGCCTGATATCATCCCTATCGCCAGAGGCCCAATGCTGCCGAACGCACCACGTGTAGGATTTCCTGGTAATACGCTACTGTGGTGGTTTGCCTCAAACCTCCTCAAACTTGTCCTGGTAATACGCTAAAACTCACCCATAACATCCTCTTGATTCACATCTTGAAACCTGACCGTCAAGGCCTGGTGAATTACTCCCAGCTCAGACCCTCCCTCATTGCATAAAAAGACTAAAACCACGTTTAAGCTTTTTTTTTCTCAAAATGAATTGAAGCTACTTTATTATCACTTTTTGATGTGGAGGTACTAGATGAATAATGAAAAATCTATCACACTTCCGAATACATGTCTTTGGATCGGTGCCATCAAACTTAGGGAAAAATAGTTTAGGTGGCCTTAAACTAGAGTCTGTGATCACCTTATTATTTTTCCAGATCCACTCGATGGATCTTAACAGTCAGTAGATCTTGCATCTTTGCCATTTGGTTAGCCATTTCCAGTTTGAATGACTCAAACCCTTCTTCAAATCGTTACATTCTGCTATCCACCTCAGCAAATCGCCCATCTATGTATTAGTGCTGTCTAGTTCCTTTTACCATTGTAATGCTTTGGAATCCTCTTAGTTTTTGTATTGTGGTTTTCTAGTTCGGTGTGAATTTGTCTAAGTTATGTTGCAGGGTAAGTTGAAGAAATTTAGAGAAGAGACAGATCGTGAAGAATAAAGGTAATTTTGGGAGAATTTGGTTTAGTTATAGAGTAGTAAACTGTTTTTTGCCACAGGTTGTAGGATTTGTGCTCTGATACCAAGTTGTTGTGCCCTAGTTTAAATTGAATTCAATTGTGAGTTGAGAAATTAAATCCAAGCTTGTTCTGTATTCAGGTTGGGGAAGTCTGGAAATTTAAAGAATGAAGGTTGAAGATTGATAAGAATCAATCTATGCTTGATTCTAGGAGCTAAAATTGTGTATACCGACAGTAATTTGTAAATCAGTCAACTGCCCAAACCTTAATCACGGGATTGTAATATGCTATTTCCATACTCAATATTGTAACCCGTATATAAATCAATTCAGGGATAATTACTTAGGTGGTCATCGAATTGATGACACACTATCAAAATGGTTATTAGATTGGAAAGTTGTTCCAAAATGGCCATTTTTGACTAACTTTATGACACTAATGATCATTCCATCAAACTCTATTATAACACCGTTAACTTCTCATTCACTTGGTATCAAAATGGTCATTCTCATATTTAAACTATAATCCCAAGTTTTTCATCCTAATTAATAATCAACATAAGAGATTTTCACCTCATATTCCTTTTTTAATTAATTTTATATTAAATTAATCACCACGACCAAGCTAATCACCTCATATTCTTTTTTTTTTAATTAATTTTATATTAAAATTAATCACCACGACCAAGCTGAAACTTGGAGTTTGTCAACAAAAAAAACCGAGACTTTGAGAGATGGAAAAAGTCACAATATCAATTTAATGGGATGAAGACCATTGTTTACAGTGTTGTATTATATTTTATAATGTATTTTTGTAATTACAGATAAAGTTACTAAAATGCCCATCTATTTAGCAGCAAAGTTAACAGAATTTGATGGAATGACCATTAGTGTCACAAAGTTCATAAAAAATTACCATTTTGGAACAACTTTCCAATCTAATGGCCATTTTGATAGTGTGTCATCAATTCGATGGTCACCGGGGTAATTATCCCATCAATGTACAAGTGAATGAAAGTGTGCAATTTTTTCATTCTCCAAATTACAATCTTTTAAAGATAAGGACGGAAGAAGAAGATGTTGGAAATATAGGGTCTGAAATAGAGAATCGTTGTAGAGAAAAATGGTAAGTAAATGAAATAGATTATCAAAACTTCAAGGCTCAGAATTCGATTCTTTCAGACAATAATTCTCCCCTTTCCTGTAAAACGGCGAGTACACAATAGGTATGAGAATTTTGTCGTCAGGATTCAATGAAGCCTAATAATCTAATTGTTGATTTCAAGTTATGTGCGACAGTAATCAACCATTTAGAACACCCTAATTAAATTTTTGATGATGCCTAAAAGAATAGAATAAGAGAAGAAGATTTAGAAAACTGTAGAGAGTTGTATTTTTGTTCTAATACAAAAAACAAACTATATCAGCATATTTATAAAACTTTTGTAAATAGTTGCATCATTTGATAACAAGTTGTGTCTCTACACAGTAAAGGTTGTGTTGCTTCACAATTAAGAATTACACGTGTCTCTTATAAAGAGACGTTTCTTCGCGAATAGTTACAACCTTTTGTTTTGAAATAATTGAAAATTCCAACAATCCCCACCAATTTTCAAAAGATTAAAAAATAAAATTAATTTTATTAAATGAACAAGATGGATTACAGAGAAAATACAAGGCATCATCGTACAAGTCAAGTACATGAATGATAAGTGTCTTTTGGACTTAAACTTACACTTAGTACAAATAATTCAAAGCATGATCAAGGCGCTGAGGTGAACGTATCTTGAACCTAGAACCCTTAGAGATCTGCCAGAATCATCGCACATACTAACTTTAAGTAGTAGAGTATTCTGATTGTTCTGCACATTAATGGCCATGTGCATAAAATCCTGATCTCATGAGTACTCTCGAAAACGGTCTTGTTTTCCTAGAAAGTGGTTTTACTTACATTACTCACAAGGTAAATTTACTGAGTAATTATGTGAGTTACTCTTTTCAATTTATTAATGACTTAATCCAACCTCTAATCATGCAGCAAATATCACTAGATTAAGAAATAGGGTAATTAAAATTCTCTAGTATACCATGATCACATATTTGACTTGTTTGTACCACATTGAACTTTGTCGATCCATTTCAAAACATAAGTTGGGTTCCCATCAAACGCGATCGATGTCATTCACAGACCTTAGCCCCATTCTTTTAGATGTCTTATACATCATTTCATTTTCAACTACTTTTGTTAAAGGATCAGTCAAGTTTTTGTTTGACACAACATAGTCAACTGAAATTACTCCAAACTTGAGTAATTGTCTTAAAAATTGATGCCTTAGACTAACATGTCTATATTTGCCATTATAGGTATTATTCTCAACCCTGTAAATGGTAGTCTTATTATCACAATTTATCATGACTGCGGGAGATGGTTTTTTCCAAAGAAGAATATCTACTAAAAGATTCTTAAGTCATTCTACTTCTTTAGCTGCATCCGCCAATGCTATAAGTTTAGATAACATAGAAGAATCAAAAGTCATTGATTGCTTCTTTGATCTCCATGATACTGCATCAACTCTCAAAGTGAAGATCCACCCAGTAGTAGACTTTGATTTTATTTCTACATTATTCCAAGTCGCATCATGATCAGACGATTTAAATACCTATTTGAGGTCCCCATTTCTTATCATTTGTGTTTGTTTTCGAGCATGTTTTTTTGTATATAATGTGTTTTGTGAGCCTTGTGTAGGTTATAATCCCTTAAATAAGGTGTTGAGCTTAATTGAAGAAATTTGGAGGCTAATAGGGCAGAAATTGTAAAAGCTCGTGTAGAACACTCAACTTTCGGGGGCCATATCTCCCTTCTCAAATTGAACTGGATTTCGTGCAAAATATTTTCGAAAAGCCTCGAATGTCTAGTTCCATCGGTTTTTACGGATTGCAATTCCGGATTTTTTTAGAGGAAGTTATGCCCATTTTAATAATGGTGCATGATGCTGAAAATCTTCGTTATAGGGAAAAGCGACCCAGTGCTCAGGTCACTTTCAAGTAGCATTTTGCTCTATCAAATGATAAGTTTTTGCTATAAAATCATCTCATCTATAAATACCTTCCATTTTTACACCCAAAAGAGAGAAGGTCATATCCAAATACACTAAAACCACCTCACCCACACCCGGTAGCAAACCACACTTCCCTTCACAAAACTCTTCTTCCATCTTCATCTTCTTCACCCAATAAAAGAGAGATTCAAGCTCCAATGGAGGTTTTTTCTCTACAGGAGCTCACCATACATCACCACCACCACTTTCTACACTTCTTCCACCCATCTTTGGAGGAGATTCAAAGGAGAAAAGAGGGCTCTCATAACAAATTCAAGCCAAAAAATATCAATGGAGATAGAGAGCTTTTGGAGGAGTTTTTCTTCAAGAGTTTTCTCTTATCACTCTTTTCCTTTGTATTTCTTTATCTTGATGTGTAATCCCCAATTAGGAATATGGTAAACCTACACTTGTGCTACATATGTATGTTTGTTCTTAAATTCTTTTGGGTTTTGTTATATTCTTTGCTATATCCATGTTTTAATCTCTCATTGTGATATTCATGTGTGTGGAGGTTCGAAATTGATATGTATGCGTAAATGAGATTAGGAGTAGAGTAATTTAATTTAGGAGTAGTTTAATTTAACATCCCATGATTGTTTGTATGTTGGTGGATGATCAAAAATACCATGTTTATAATGATTTGAGTGTCATATAATTAACTCCAAAGAATGGGAGAAGTTTGGTTAATGCATTTGTATGCTAAATTAGGCTTTGGTTCCATATTCTTGTGCTTAATGGGTCTTTGTTTTAAGACATAATTGCTCATCTCCATGTCTTGGGTTGGGTGATGAATTGATTTTGGTGAATTCCTTAATCAAGAGGATGAACCCTTAACTTAAACTGAATGTTCTTAATGATAAACAATCAACTTGATGCACATTGTTGTTTGATCAACTTATTTCCACTTTTAGCCATCAATCTTAGGGAGATTATAGAGATAAGGAGAGAGATTTCTCTTCTATAAGAGAGTTGAGCATTCAAGAAGATTGAAGAATCGTTGTGATCGTCTAGTGAGAAAGACATCTTGATTGACAACCAAGAAAACTTGGTGTTCGATCCCCGAAAGTGGATGGGTTCTCCCTTCTATCTCTTTGATATTTCTTTCTTTGTTTTTCTTGTCCCATCTTTGATGTGTACATTCATTCATTAGGGATTTGACATAAACCTAGCATTGTTGCCTTTTTGGTTGAATATGTTTGTTGATGATTAAGTGGTCATTGAAGTGCTTAATGTGTTTGAGTGGTTGACCACCATTTGAATGAACTTTGGTCGTGTGTGATGAATTGATGGGTGAAGCATGCAATGTGCATGAGTAAATGTCCATTGCATGTAGAAGTAAGGTAGAGATACACAAAGCTTTGCATGCATAGTCGCTAAATGTGTCTCACAGTTCTTAATGAACTAGTGTGTAATTTCGGGTAGCCATCGAGAGATAGGTTTGCTGGTGCATGTGGGTATAGCCTTTGTTGCTCGAGAGAGAATATTGGCGAGGATTAAGTGAGCATGACTTTCAACATTGATAAGCATATTTGTATGAAATTGTGTGATTGTTATGGTGGAGTTATCTTCTTAGTATAACCATATACATCCTACATCTCTCCAATCCATTCTATCTTTATAAATACTATTATATATAGTTTACTTATTTATAGTAATATTTACATTTACTACACACACAACAGACACCTCTTTTCGTGTTGTCCAATAAAGCTAAGCTAGGAACAATTGACGAATTACACCTCATTGTGGGAACGAACTTTATTTATTATTGTACTACTCCAACCGTCTTGTACTATTGCGAGCGCCCATTCTGGATCGGTCACATCACTAAATCCTTCCAAAATAGGAGAGGACCCTTGATAGTGTAAACCATAGTCCATTGTTCCCTTCAAGTATCTAAGAACTCTAGAAATTGCTTTCCATTGTGCACTACTTGGATTACTTGTGAATCTACATAGCATATCTACCGCATATGCTTTATCAGGCATTGTGCAATGCATAGCAAACATAAGACTCCCAATAATATTAGCATATTCCAATTGTGAAATAGTGCGACCAGTATTCTTCACTAATTTGATACTTGGATCGATTAGTGTAGGGGCCGATTTATGAAAATAATGTTCATATCTCTTTAAGATTTTTTTCTACATAATGAGATTGTGTAAAAAAAATAACTGATTGTTTTTTCTTATTTTAATTCCTAAAGTTATATCGGCCTCGCCTAGATCTTTCATATCAAAATTAGAGGATAAAAATTTCTTAGTTTCTTCAACACAAGCCAAATTAGTACCAAATATAAGTATATCATCAACATATAAACAAATAACAATGTACCCTATATCATCATGTTTGTAGTATATACATTTATCAGCATCATTAACAATAAAATCATGTGATAATAGTATTTTATCAAATTTTTCATACCACTGTTTAGGCACTTGCTTCAGGCCATAAAAAGATTTAATCAACTTGCAAACTTTCTTTTCTTGGCCTAGAATCGCAAACCCTTCTGGTTGCTCCATATAAATTTACTCTTCTAAATCACCATTCAAAAATGCAGTTTTAACGTCCATTTGACGAATAACTAAATTATGAATTGATGCAAGAGAAATTAAAATTATAATAGATGCAATGTGAGCAACATTAGCATATGTATCAAAATAATCAATACCATGTCTTTTTTTAAAACATTTCGCTACCAATCTATCCTTAAACTTGTTAATGGAACCATCGGCATTCAATTTCTTCTTAAAATTCCATTTAGAACCAATGGGTTTAACACCTGGTGGTAAATTAGTTAAACCATGTTTGGTTCGTAAGAATTGAGTCTGTTTCATCTTTGATGGTTTCTTTCCAAAAACAAGCATCATGTGATTGCATAGCATTTATATATGTGACATGATCATCTTCTACATGCATGACATATTTTATTGTATCCAAGACATCATTCCTATTTCCTTCTACAAGATAGATAAGGAAATCAGGACCAAATGTGCGTTATGTTATAGCCTTTTTACTTCTCCTTTATTCAATTTATTCATGTAAATTTGGACTAGAATTTTCAGATGTGTCATTCATATCACTATCGACAGGTAATGAATTTGATAGAATATTAGAATCTCCTAGCAATTTACTATGAGTGAGATTTATTCATGTTCTCAAAAAATTCAACACACAATCGATTCAATGATATTAAAAGTATCTAGATTAAGAAATCTATATGTGATACTATTTTTAGAATAAACAATAAATGCACATCTATAAGTTTTACAACCCAATTTTGATCTTTTCGGGTCAGGTATTCTCATATAAGCAAGACACCCCTAGACTTTTAAATGTTTAAGATTCAGTTTTCGATTGAACCATAATTCATAAGGCGATATGCCAATCTTTTTCAAAGGAACCCTGTTTAAAATATAACATGCATGCAGATACTAGGGCCTCACCTCACCAAGAAAGAGATAATTCTGACTAATTAACATGGCATTAACCATTTCAGTCAAAGTTTTATTCTTCCTCTCAACGATTCCATTTTGTTCAGGCGAATATGATGTCGTGAACTGATGGACAATACCATGAACTTCACAAAATTTTATGAATTCATTTGGGTAATATTTACCGCCTCGATCAGATCATAGAACTTTGATCGTACAGTTCAATTGTGTTTTGACTTCCGCTTTGAAAGATTAAAACTTTTCGAAAACCTTTGCTTTTCAATAAATAAATATATGCGTATCTAGAATAATCGTCAATAAAAACCACAACATATTTATTTTCACCACGGGTAACATAACTTTTATAATCACACACATCACTATGAATTAAACTAAGCAGTTCCGATAATCTTTCAACAGATTTATGTGATTTTCGTGTAATTTTATATTGAACACATATGTGACGTTTATTAGAATGATCAAAATTGCATTTTGAAATCAAACCTAAATTATGCATAGTTTTAATAGTGTCATAATTAACATGTCTTAATCTACTATGCCACAAAATAGATGAGTCAATCATATAAATAGAAGAAATGCTATTTATTAGATTTATTTAATCATATGATCGGATCATAAAATGAACCTTTTAAGGTCCCCATTTCCAACCTTTTATGCTCATTTTCGAGTGTATTTTTGTATATAATGTGTTTTGTGAGTATTGTGTAGGTTATGTCCCATAAATAAGGTGTTTGAGCCTAATTGAAGAGTTTCAAAGGTTAAAGGGTTGAAATTGGAAATATTTATGCATAACATTCAATTTTCGGGGGACCATATCTCCCTCCTCAAATCGATCTAGGTTTCGTCCAACTTATTTTTGGAAAGCCCCAAATGTCCACTTTCCAACGGTTTTTACAGAACGCGATTCCGATATCTCTAGAGGAAGTTATGGTCATTTTTGTAACGGTGCGTGAAGCTAAAAATTGTCATTCACGAGATACTAGACGAAGCCACCAGACGAAGTTTTGGGCAGTAGGTTTTGCGGGACAAACTTCATCCAATCCTTTGGTAAAACCTTCCACGAACTGCACCGTTTTCAACTAATTACATCCACTTTTTGATAGGCATTCTTGTCCTTTCACCCCAACTTCTTATCCTAGCTTCCATACTTTATAAATACCCGATTTTCTCTCATTTTCTTCAGCCTTACACAGACCACAAACCCTCATCTTCCTTTCTTCATTTTCTCCATCTTTTTCACCAAATAAGTGAGAGATTCAAGCTCCCATGAAGGTTTTTGCTCCATGGGAGCTCACCATACACCTCCACCACCACATCCTACACTTCTTCCACCATCTTGAAGTAGATTACAAAGAGAAAGGAGTGGTCTTTGGACCAAAAACGAGCTAGGAAAGCAAGGAGAGATTAGAGGGTTCTCTTCAAGGGTTCTCCTTTAAACTCATTTCTTTTTATATTTCTTGTTTTCTTTGATGTGTATCACGAATTTGGGAATTTTGTAAGCCTACACTTGTGCTATATAAGTATGTTTGTTCTTATATTCATATGGGTTTTGTTCTACTCTGTGCTAAATCCGTAATTTTCTCTCTTATTATGATATTCATGTGTGTGAATGGTCAAAATTAATATGTATGCATGATTGGGATTAGGAGTAGAGTAATTTAAATTAGGAGTAGTTTAATTTAGCTTCCCATGATTGTTTGTATATTGATGAATGAACCAAAATACCATGTACTGTTTGAGTATTAGCTCCAAAGAGTGGGAAAAACTTGGTTGATTATGCATTCACATGCTAGATTAGGCTTTGGTTCCATATTCTTATGCTTAATGGGTCTTTGTATTAATGCACAATTGCTCATCCCATGGCTTAAGTTGGGTGATGAATTGATTTTGGTGAATTTCTTAATTAAGAAGAATGAACCTTTAACTTAAATTGAATGTTCTTAATGATAATAATCAATTATTTGCACATTGTTGTTTGGTGAGCTTGTCCTATTTTTAGCCATCCATCTTAGGGAGATTAGAGAGATAAGGATAGAGCTTTCTCTATGAGAGGGTTGAGCATTCATGAGATCGTAGACTGCCGTTATAGTATAGCGACAAGTACATCTCGGGTTGACAACCGAGAAAACCCGACGTTCGAATCTTGGTATTGGATCGGTTCTTCTTTCTATCTATGTTGTATTTCTTTCCTTATATTGTTGTGTCATCTTTGATGTGTACTTTCATTCATTAGGGAGTTGATCTAAACCTAGCATTGTTGCCTCTTTATTAAATGTGCTTGTTGATAGTTGAGTGGACATTTGAGTTCTTAAAGCTTTTGAGTGGCTAGCCACCATTTGAATGAACCTTGGTTGTTGTGTGATGAACCGAGAGGAGATTAACACAATGTGCAAGATTAGATGCTCACTACATGTAGAGTAAGGTAGAAATACGCAAGGTTTTACATGTATAGTTGCTAAACGTGTCTTATAGTTCTTAATGAACTCATGTGCAATTCGGTTGACCATCGAGAGTTAAGTTGCTAGTGCATGTATGTATGACCTTTATTGCTCGAGAGAGAATATTGGCGAGGATTAAGTGAGCACGACTTTCAACATTTATAGGCATGTTTGTATGAAATTGTGTGATTGTTATGGTTGAGTTATTTTCTTAGTGTAACCATATATCCTACATCTCTCACATTCATCCTATCTTTGTAAATATTAGTTTATGTAATTTATATATTTTATAGTATATTTACATTTCTGCACACACGACACACAAGTCCTCTTGGAGTGTTGTCTAATAAAGCTAGAACTAGGATCAGTCGACGGATTCCACCTTCCTGCGGAACGATACTATTGCTTACCAATTTGCTAGTCTCTTTGACTTGCTTTCTAACAAGGTCGAACTTAATGTTCAATCTTTTGACAACACTGCAATGACGTGTCATCATCATACCATTACATGAATATCCTTGTCCAATAAACGTACCATTTTTGGACAATACAAATTTATTAGACTTATACACTAATTTGAAACCTATTTTGTTAAGAAGGTCTCCAGATACAAGATTTTTACACATATCAGGTACATGTAAGACATTAACTAATGTAAGAGTCTTCCCAGGAGTAAAAGAAAATTTCATTGTGCCTTTGCCAATGACTTTACTACGGAAGTTGTTTGCCACTTTTACTTCATTTCCGTCTCCAGTCTTTTTGTACGTCTTGAATAGACTACAATCCTTGCAAACGTGAATGGTTGCTCATGTGTCTAGCCACCATTCGTTTTCAATATCAACATAATTGGCATCACACATAGTAGCAACATATTTATCATCAGTCATGTTTATTTGGTTCCCTTGATTTTGAATATTTTTCTTTATTTTGCAACAATCTCGTGCCATATGACTAGGTTTTTGACAGTAGTAACAATTTCACTTAATCTTTTTTTGATTCTTCTTCTTGTTTTGGTGATGATTCTTAAACTGATTATTATCCTTAGGCCCAAGATAATTATTTGATTTTTCATCTTCAACAACATTGGCCTTAGACATAAAATCAGTTTGATCATCATTCGATTCGTAGTACTAGAATCCTCCTCAATACGAAGATGAAGTTGAATTGATTCCAAAGTATGCTCTTTTTTTTTTCTTAATGTTTGAGTTTCTTCTTGTAACCATTCCAAGATGATGGGAGTTTAGAAATTATAACTCCCACAAAAAATGATTCATCAAGATTTACTACAGCAACTTTGAGATCACTTATTACATTTAATAATTCATGGACTTGTATCATAATTGACCTACTATCAGACATTTTATAATCCATAAAATTACCAATGAGAAATTTTTGATTACTTGCCTCTTCGATGCAGTATTTGTTGTCCAAAGCAGTCCATAACTCTTTTGCAGTGTCAATATTTCTATAGGCATTGTAAACTGTATGTCCCAAAGCATTGAGGATGTGTCCCATACATAAATAATCTTCCTCCTTACTCTTCTTTCGCTTTTCCTTTAGTTCCTTTGAATCATCAGCATTTTCTTTTGGTATTGCTTCCAAATCATCTTCAAGTATGTGAGCCAGATGAAATGTTGTTAAGAAAAATTTCTCCTTTTCTTGCCAACGAGTAAAATTTTATCCATCAAATTGTTCAAGACGAATAAGATCTTGATTCATCAGTTGAATAGATTGTGCAACAGTCGATTCCTCCATCATAAAAAATATATATATATATATATATAAATAAATAAATAAATTCTTGATTGAAAATTGTTGGAAATATGGGGACTTAAAGAGAGAATCGTTGTAGAGAAAAATGGTAAGGAAATGAAATAGATTATTGAGACTTCAAGGCTCGGAATTCGATTCTTTCAGACAATAATTCTCCCATTTCACATAAAACGACGAGTACGCAATATGTATGAGAATTTTGTCGTCAGGATTCAATAAAGCCTAATAATCTAATTGTTGATTTCAAGTTATGTACGACAAGAATCAACCACTTAGAACACTCTAATTAAATTCTCGATGATGCCTAAAAGAATAGAAGAAGAGAAGAAGATTTATAAAACCGAAGGGAGTTGTATTTTTGTTCTGATACAAAAGACAAACTATATCAGCATATTTATAATACTTTTGTAAATAATTGTATCCTTTGATGACAAGTTGTGTCTCTACACAGTAAAGGTTGTGTTGCTTCACAATCAGGGACGAAGCCAGGACTTATCGTCTAGGTGGGCTAAATTAACTATAATTATATATTGTAGGGGGTCGACCTACAATCGATGTGGATCGGGTCGATGATGAATTAGGCCCAAAGCAACTTGAATAGATCCGTTTAGATGATGTCGACATCTGGTTTATGTTCCTGCAATAGACTTGGTCGATCGACCTATTCACCTGCAACAAACGAATTAGAACAGAAAGAAGTAGATGAATGATGTAACGAATAAAAAGAATGATTTAAATTGTTAGCCTTAGTTATGCTTGGGCTGAGCAACTATGATCGTGAAGATTTGATTCCGGTGATCGTGATTCTCAGAGGCAGAGTTTCAGTACGCTTTAGTAAGCTTGTCTTTTTCTTTTCTTGATAGTGCCAAAATGCTTTTCTATATATAGGAGTCTCCAGTGTTACCGTTAAACCAAATCAATTGTATCACGATGTGATTGTGAGTGGGATTCTTGGAAATATTTTCTCCCCGAGTATCTCGTTTACTGGGCATGTATTTCAACTGCTGGCTGACTTGGTCCTCAAACGACCAAGTCATGCTGCTGCCTCTCTTATTGGGCTACTTCAAATTGGGTCAAAGTTAAATGAGCCTAGGTTTTGCACCTTTGGGCCTGTGGGCCATTTTTGGCTACCACAGTTTGTCCCCCACTCTCTAAAGAGAGTTCAGCGAAGTAGAGAGTGTTTTACATCGTATCGACCTTTGTCGAGCGACCAAACTTGAATCTACGTAATTTGTAGCTGATTATTTTCAAGTGGTTTCTTGATTTCGTCTCGAGCACTTCAGCTTGAATCGACTGTAATGAATTGTGTCAATAGCTAACTTAAGTCGACGCGAACAATGCTGCCATTAGAACACCGATTTCCCAGATGTCGTACGACGAGTACTCCGTAAAGGGGTAAATCAAAGGTCAACTTGAAAAGACGGCTATCGTTTCGAAACCCTAGAATGACGTCACATATATTTAATTCACGCGTGCTGGCTACGTTTCAGGATAGCCTTTTCGAATTTCAAAACTCAAATCCATCATTACAGATGGTTACCCTGGTTGAGTAGGCTACCTTGGTTAAGTGGGAAGTAATGGGGCATTGACACGTGGCATTTACGGTTTGAGAATTGGTTTATGTGTAAACCGTCTGTTTTGCTTTGCTCATTTTGCTTCAGTTTGAAACTCAAAGAACGCATATCTTTCCCCCCAACTTTTCTTCTTCTTTTCTTTGTATTTTCTAGGTTTTGCTTTGTTTTGTAGACTTTTGTGGACTACCTCCAGATTCTTCAGAAATCCTCTTTCAAAAAACTTCTTCAAGGTAAGTAAAGACTAATTTCTTCTGCTTTGTTGTGTTTTTGTTTGGTTTTCCTGCGTGAAACTTGTGATTTATATAAAAAGTACATAAGAAATAGAGATTTACCTTCGTTTTTAATTTCTGGGTCTGTGTTGTTCTTCATTGCTTCTTACGTTTGCTTTGCTGTATTCCGGTTTGTATTCCCATTCGTTTCCTCTGTTTGATCTTCTTTGCTATGTTGGATTGTTAGTGTACTTGTTTGTGGGAGAACTCTTTCGTTCGACCATTAGGATGCCAGAGACTATAGGCTCATATTTGATTTTCTGTTTGACCTTTAGGATGATAGAGACTGTCAGTTCATATGTGATTTTTCGTTCGACCTTTAGGATGCTAGAGACTAAGTTCATATTTGATTTGCTGTCGCCTCAAAACTCTTAGAAACCTTAGGTTGTGATTGTAGCGCGTTAGTTTCTGACTTGTGCATTTTTTGCCTTGTCAGCTTTAGGTGTCAACATGTCGAGCGACGATACGATCTCTGACCCTCAATATAATTGGACTACAAGTGAGGGAGAAGACAGTGTTGGAGTTGATAGAAGAAAGGTAGATGTAGATCGACAAGTCACGATAGAGGATCCGTCGAATGTTGTTGCCATAAATACTAATGGCATACTTGAAAAAGGCGGCGTACGTGCCGTCGCAACGATAGTCGATCACCCGGAGTATGTCGATGTAGATGAGGCTACCACATCCGGTCGACCATTAGGTGTCCTCGACGAAAGTCCAGCTAGTCTGGTTTCAGAGGAGAATCTATGCGTGTTGAGGGAGGTTTATGACATCCCAAGTGATGTCGAGCTACGCGCATCTAGGATACATGAACGGGCGGATTGGGATATTCCAGGGTGGACATGTTTCTACGAGTACACCCTTCACTTATGGTTTAGATTCCCTGTCCCCCAGCTGGTGCGACGGTTGCTGCTATACTATGACCTTGCCCCCGGTCAACTGATGCCAAATTCGTGGAGGATACTGCTGAGTTTAGGTGTTCTCAGCGAGAGATACAACATACCTTTTGGGTTAGGAAGTCTCCTCCATAACTATTACTTAAAAGAGCACATACACGACCGGGGTCGTTATATGTTGATACCTAGGAGTAGAGATCAGCAAATCATTATTTATACGACGACGAACGATCGTTATTGGAAAGACACCTACTTTTTTGCCAAAGGTTCACCAATTGACGGTCCTTGGTCGATGGGAAATGAGACGTATCAATGCAGACGAACATGGAATAGATATGGTGAGTGTCGTTCGACAGTTATCGTTTTCGTGTTTTTATTAACCTAGATTACCCTTGCTGATTCTCAGCTTATTTTGTAGAGATAAAAGGCATATGGAGCAAACCGTCGTGCGACGTTGCTCCTGCTCGCACCAAAGCAATGCTCAGTATCCCTGAAAAGGATAGAAGCTGTAAGGTGCTGCTAACAGAAGGTAAACTTAGGCCTAGCAGCCTATGGAGAGAGTCGACTCTTAATAGGTCGCGAGAGCCTTATCCTAGTGTGAAGGACTTCCTGTCGTATGTCTAGATTAGGAGGAGTTTCGAAATTCTCCAATATCAAATGAAATTCTTGTCGCCCGTATCTGACAATGAACGTCGTTTTGCAGTGACTTCGATGGCGAGCGCAAGACTGAACCTCCCAAACGATGTCGATGCTCCGAAGAAATTCAGAGACGAGATGGCCAGGAAAAGAGCAGCGGCGGCGGCTAAGAAGAGCAAGGCAGATGACACGTCGAAGGAAGGCGCTTCAGCGCCTTCTGGGCATGTATACGTCTCCTCTCCTGAACAGTCACCAGCCAAGAAGAAGCAGAAGAGGAGCTCTGCGGCTGAGAAGGGGAAAAGAGTTGAATCGACCTCCCGGTAGCCGACTTCTGCCTCACTTTTTTGAAGAAGTCGACTGACTTTATCCTAGCAGCAGATGAGAAGTTTTTGAAAGCCAAGAGGACAGAAGAAGTGCTTGACATGACAATGCTCACAGCCTTTCAAGTAAGTTTGTATTTTGATCTCTATCGGTATTTGTAACATATGTTTGACACGAATCGTTCTTGCTTTGTAGGCTCTGCAGGGGTCGTTGCAACTGCACGAGAGGTTCAAGGTGATGAGCGAAAGGTGCGGAAAGCAGAAGAAGTCTATCGACATTTTAAAAATGGAAAAGGCTAAGGTCGACAAGACTGTCGAGGAACTTTAACAAAAGAACATGGCTCTTGAGAAAGAACTACTGGAAGTGAAGACAGCGAGGGATCGGCATGCCCAGGAGTCGACCGAGGCTCGTGCGGAGGTCGACGAGCAAAAGAGCCTTGTCGTCGCTTTAGAGGACCGACTGACGACCATTGCATCGACTGCTATTTGCAAGGCGAATGAGGAGCTCTTCCAAGAATATCTTGCCGGTCAACACAACAAATGGGATGTCGCCATGATACAAGAGATGGTCGACCTTTACGAAGAGATGAAGAGGATGGAGGAGTCATCGCCTGGGCAAGACGATGTGCAAGCGCTAGTTGAGAATGCACTCCCTGAAGGTGCCAATGCCGTCGACCTGCCTCTGAATGACCCGCCTCTTGTCGACTCAACTCTTGTTGATCCTCCTGCAAATCCATCGACTGCTACTTCTACTGTCGACTCACCTGTAAGCCCACCTGCAACTTGATATATATTTCGTTTTATTGTTTTAAAATTTTTGTATATGGATGATTTGGTCGTCCCGACCTTTTAATATGATACTACCAATCTCTTCGACCGACGTTTTTAATCTGTTTTGTTCAATATTTAGGAAGTATGAAATTTGTTTGCATGTGGAAACGACACGACCATCTTATAATGGGGTTTACACAAGATTAAATATCTAAATGAAAATAAGCCTGTAAACTTATATTCATGCGTAGGTCGAATGACATTATAGATAAAAAATTGATAAAAAACATGGCTGATATTTATTTATTGAATACTCGCGTACATGCGTTTAGTCGACAAACTTCATCGCGTATGAGCGTCAGTCGACAAATGTCATCGCATACATGCGTCAATCGACAAATATCATAAGTCTACATCGCGTATGAGTATCAGTCGACAAATGTCGTCACGTACATGCGTCAGTCGACAATTTACATTTGAATCGCGTACATGCGTCAGTCGACAAATGTCACCACGTACATGCGTCAATCGACAAATGTCACCGTGTACATGCGTCAGTCGACATTTATTTTCATCAAGTGCTGTCCCCGACTCCCAGCGTTTGTTTGTTAAATAAGGATGTTGGGAGTAGGTTCTTGTTGTCGTCGACGTCGAGACACTGCTAATGCTGTAATAACAAAAGAATTTCGTAGCAACATAATACGTCGAAGTCGACTGAAATTATGAAAAATGTTTTTGTGAGCTCAGTTCTGAACTTAGTACTAAGTTTTTCATCATTGCTCTTTATGCATTGTTAGTATCATTAGAGTCAAGGAAAGTTATAACAATGAAAGAAGATTTAAGTTTAAAGTTTAGAGTTTAGAAGTGATACTGTTTTAGGTGCAGTGCATTCCAGCTGTTGTTTAACTCTCGACCGTCGAGTCCTCGCAACTTGTAAGTTCCTCGACCGACGATGTCTGTTATCTGATAAGGTCCTTCCCAAGTCGGCCCCAATTTTCCGGTGCCTTCTTCTCTGGTGTTTTGGAAAACACGTCGTAGAACCCAGTCGTTGATTTTGAAGGTTCTGATGTTAACTTTCTTGTTGTAATGTCGTGCGACTTGTTGTTGGTACGACTGTACTCTAAGAGCCGCTCGATCACGTCTTTCATCCAAATGATCCAACTCGAAGGCGAGCTCACGGTTGTTTTGGGCTTCGTTTGGATTTTCACTCCGTGCAGTTGCGAGTCGTGTCTCGATGGGGATCACTGCTTCAGATCCATAAACGAGGGAGAATGGAGTTTCCCCAGTCGACCGTCGAGGAGTAATACGATACGACCATAGGATCTCCGGGAGCTTTTCCACCCATTCACTCTTTTCAGCTTCTAGTCGCTTTTTCAGTGTGTTGATTATGGTCTTATTTGTTGAATCCGCCTGTCCATTGGCTTGGGGATAACGTGGAGTCGAAAAACTCAGTTTTATGTCGTATCTGTCGCAGAAGTTCTTGAAGTCGAATGAAATGAACTGGGATCCGTTGTCGGTCACTATTTCTCGTGGAACCTCGAACCTGCAAATGATATACTTCCATACAAAATTGCGTACCTCAATGTCGCGTACTTGGGGTAAGGCTTCGACTTCCACCCACTTTGTAAAGTAGTCTGTCATTACCAACATGTAGACGACGCCTCCAGGTGCAACTGGGAGTTTACCTACAATATCCATCCCCCATTTCATAAAAGGCCAGGAGGCCGAAATTGAGTTCAACATACCTGGGGGAAGATGGCAGACTGGTGCGAATCTCTGACATTTGTCGCACGACTTAACGTGAATTTGAGAGTAGGTCCGCATCGTCGGCCAGTAGTATCCTGCGGTAATGGCTCTATTCGATAGGCTTCGGGCTCCAGAGTGATTTCCACATTCTTCATAGTGCAGACTCTTGAGAACGTTGTATGCTTCTCGTAGGGTTACGCATCTCAAGTAGGGTCCTGTAAAGGACTTCTTATATAACTTACCATACAAGATGCAGAATTTTACGGCTTTAGCTTTGATTTTTCTAGCCTCAGTTCTGTCTCCAGGTAGAATGTCGGCTCTTAAGTAGTCCAACAATGGGTCCATCCAATTTCTTGTGTAGTCGACTGGGGCGATTATTTCTGCTGCTTGGATAGTTGGTGTTGCAAGATGTACGACTGGAATTGACTTTGATCCGCATGTCGTTGTCGAGCTAAGATAAGCTAGTGCATTTGCCCGTGAGTTCTCCGATCTTGGTATTTGTTCAATGGTGAATTTGTCGAAGGTCGACTGAATCCGTTTGGCTTTGGCCAAGTAGGCGGTCATCCTTTGATCTCTTGCTTTATATGATCCATTTATTTGTCGGACGACTAACTGCGAGTCGCTAAACACCTGAAGGTTTTTGATGTCCAAGCTTTTGGCAAGGTCGAGCCCAGCGATTAGTGCCTCGTATTCTGCTTCGTTGTTTGTCGCACGGAACTCACAATGGATGGACTGCTCTATTATGTCCCCGTGAGGAGATTTGAGTACCAATCCCAGTCCACTGCCTTTTACGTTGCTTGATCCGTCAATCGACAAGGTCCATTTTTCGTTCGACGTTGTCTCCGTAAGAGCTATTAGTTCTTTTTCAGCCTGCAAGTTTTCGTTAGGTGTAAAATCTGCAAGGAAATCAGCTAATACCTGTGATTTTAATGCTGTCCGTGGATGATAGTTGATGTCATACACACTTAGTTCGACAGCCTATTTCGTCAGTCGACCTGAAAGTTCAGGTTTATGCAGTATATTTTTGAGAGGGTAAGTCATTAATACCTTAATTGAATGGCACTGGAAGTACGGTCTCAATTTTCGGGCTACAACGACCAATGCTAGTGCCAGCTTTTCCAACCGACTGTATCGTGTCTCAGCGTCGAGCAATGCCTTGCTTACGTAATAAATCGGATGTTATCGATCGCCTTCTTCTCTCACTAGTACTGCGCTGACGGCTGTGCTCGAAACGGCTAAGTATATGAGTAATGTCTCATTGTCTTTTGGTTTTGACAGCAGTGGTGGCTAGGTCAAATATTCTTTTAGATCCTGCAATGCCTTCTCACAATCGTCGTTCCATTCGAAGGCTTTGTTTTTCCTCAAGGTGTTGAAAAATGGATGGCATCGTTCAGACGGCTTGGAGATGAACCTGTTCAACGCTGCTACTCGACCAGTCAATTTCTGTACGTCTTTAATGCATCTAGGCGGCTCAATTTCTCATATTGACCGGATTTGGTTCGGGTTGGCTTCGACGCCTCTTTGTGTGACCAAGTATCCTAAAAACTTCCCTGATGAGACACCAAAAGAGCATTTAGTTGGATTTAATTTCATACCGTATTTGTCGAGGACGTCGAATGACTGCCTCAGGTGGTCTATGTGTTGTTGGGCCACAAGTGATTTGACCAGCATGTCGTCGATGTAAACTTCCATTGTCGAGCCAAGCATTTTGGCGAACATCATATTCACAAGTCGTTGGTAGGTGGCACCTGTATTTTTCAAACCAAACGGCATTACTTTATAACAAAAGGTACCTCGTTCTGTTACGAGGGCTGTTTTCTCCTGGTCGTCTGGATGCATTAGGATTTGGTTGTAGCCGGAGTAGGCGTCCATGAAACTGAGTAGTTCGTGTCCAGCTGTTGCGTCGACAAGCATGTCGATATGGGGTAAAGGGAATGAATCTTTAGGGCAAGCTTTGTTGAGGTCTGTGAAGTCGATGCATACCCGCCATTTGCCATTCTTCTTCTTAACGACCACGACATTTGCTAGCCAATCGGGATATTGGACTTCCTCACTGAGCCGATGTCGATCAACTTCTGAATTTCTTCATTGATTACTTTGTTTCTTTCCGGAGCGAATTTTCTCCACTTTTGTTTTACCGGTTGATGATCGGGGTCGACCTGTAGTTGGTGAACTATTACTTCTGGATCGATGCCGACCATGTCTGAATGCGACCATGCAAAGCTGCCTTGCCGTTCCTTTAGGAAGTTGATCAGTTGTTCTCTAACTTCCTTCGACAGTCTGGACCCTATGAACACTTTTCTATCTGGTCGATTCGAGTCGATCGACACTTCATCGAGATCCTCCATCTTTGGTGCGTTTGGAGTCGACTCGACTTTGGAGTCCTGTAATTGCTATAACGACTCATTTTTCTTCTTCATGGCATTTTGATAGCATTCTCTGGCTGCTCTCTACTCTCCTTTAATTTCACGCACTCTCCACCTTGTTGGAAACTTTATCATCTGGTGGTAAGTCGAAGGGATTGCCTTCATCTCATGAATCCACGGTCTTCCTAGGATTGCATTGTAGGGTGACTGACAGTCGAGCACTAGGAAGTTGACATACAGGTTCACGCCTTCAGCGTAGATAGGTAGCACGATTTCCCCCAACGTACTTTTTTGTTCGCCACTGAATCCTATCAGCATTGTCGTCCGACGGCTTAATTTTGACTCGTCGACCTGCATTTCTCTCAAGGCACTGTTAAATAAGATATTACATGAACTGCCATTGTCAATCAGAATTCTTTTTGTTAAACAATTAGCAATAGGAAGTGAAATAACAAGTGCATCATGATGAGGAGAAAACAAATCTGATTTGTCTGTGGATTTGAATGTGACCGTCTCGTCGAAGGTCGACGGATGCTCCCTACTTGGCTGAATTTTCGTGTTTAGCACTTGTCGTGTATATCTTTTCACCGCTGAATAGCTAATGCCACTCACTTCAGAACCTCCTGCAATGAAATTTATTACCCTGTCATGTCGAGGTGGTTCTGGTGGATTGTCGTTTACGTCGGTCATTCTGTCGTTACGTCTTGCCAAGGTTTGTTTTCCCTTTTCTGTTAAGAACTCTTGCAGATGTCCTTATTTCAGTAGTTCTGCAACTTCGAATTTGAGGGCGATGCAATCTTCAGTTCGATGGCCATGATCTCCGTGGAATTCGCATCTCAACTTTGCATCTCTATGCTCTGGAAGTGCATTCATTTTTCTTGGCCATTTTACCATCTTGCCCATCTCCCTCATCACTGCTAAAATGTCGACTGGTTCGATGCTTAGATTATATTCAGGTACCTCTGCTCGTGGTCGACTCGTTCTTGGGTAGTCCCGTTTGTATGGTCGACTGTCGCTTGAGCCTTCACCGTTTTGTCGAGTGGATCTTCTATCACCAGTCGGATAAGGTTCTGTCCTTCTGTCGCTGGACCGTCTATCTACCCGGTCATTTCTGCGGTTATAATTGTTGGCTCTGCTTACGTAGTTAGCTTTGTCTTCCTCCCATTTGATTTGGGCCCACGCTTTAGCCAACACATCTTCCATTGTCCTGCATAGATATTTGGTTAATTCTTTATAAAGGTCAAAGTCAAACCTGAGGCCCTTTCTAAAGGCATATATAGCTGTCGCCTGGTTGCAGTAAGGGATTTGAACTTTCTCTCTGTTGAAGCGACCAACGTAAGTCCTCAAGTTTTCACCGTGCTTCTGTGTTATGGTATATAAGTCGTCCGACTGTTTCTCCAGCTTGCGACTACTCGCAAATTGCTCCACGAATGTATCTGTAAGCTGCGCAAAAGAATTAATAGAATTGTTAGGCAGGTTAGTGTACCATTGTAAAGCTGGACCATTGAGACTAGATCCAAAGGCTTTGCACATGCACGCCTCTCGGAAGTCGCGTGGAATTGCTGCAGTAAACATTCTCTGTTTATACTGTGCTATGTGGTCGTCCGGATCAGTTGTTCCCTCATATTGCTTCATGTTTGGGAAGCTGAACTTTTTTGGCATCTCGACAAGCGCTATTGCGTCGACAAAGGGTGAGTTTGCAAAGCTGTTCATGTTGCTCCTTTTAATTGGAGCTGGAACGCTAGGAATTCTTTGTATGAGGGCTTCCATTTCTGCAAACCTGCGAGAAAATTCTAAATTAGCAAGGGTAGATGGGTCAGGTCCAGATTTTACCAAACCTGGTGTCGATTAAAGTGACACTGGTGTCCCCAAGACATTCTTAGGTTGTTTGCTCATAACAGGATCCTGCTCGTTGTCGTTTCAAACAGGCAAGTTGTTGAGGTCGATGTCGACTCGGGTTGTCTGGGGTGTTTGCTTGGTTTGCCCGACATTTGGATTCACGTCAGGGATCGCTGGACCTGTCGGAGCGTCTCGACCTCGTCAGTCGACCTCTTGTTCAACATTGAGGACAGGAACTGGATGCCCCACATCTTCGCTGTCGGGTACAACGCCATCGACCATAGCTCGCAGTTCTTCGTTAGTGGCTCGAATTACGGCGTTTTCAGCTTCTAACGCTCGTAACTTTTCTGCATTTGCTTCTGTTTGAGCGACCAATGCAACGATCTGCTCTTCAATGGTTGGGGTGGTTCCTTCACCAGACATTGTTGTTCGCTTGAAAGTTAGAGAGTTACGGTTGACACTTGTAAAGTTACGACGGGCCCCACGGTGGGCGCCAAACTGTAGGGGGTCGACCTACAATCGATGTGGATCGGGTCGATGTTGAATTAGGCCCAAAGCAACTTGAATAGATCCGTTTAGACGATGTCGTCGTCTGGATTATGTTCCTGCAATAGACTTGGTCGATCGACCTATTCACCTGCAACAAACGAATTAGAACAGAAAGAAGTAGATGAATGATGTAACAGATAAAAAGAATGATTTAATTGTTAGCCTTAGTTATGCTTGGGCTGAGCAACTATGATCGTGAAGATTTGATTCCGGTGATCGTGATTCTCAGAGGCAGAGTTTCAGTACGCTTTAGTAAGCTTGTCTTTTTCTTTTCTTGATAGTGCCAAATGCTTTTCTATATATAGGAGTCTCCAGTGTTACCGTTAAACCAAATCAATTGTATCACGATGTGATTGTGAGCGGGATTCTTGGAAATATTTTCTCCCCGAGTATCTCGTTTACTGGGCATGTATTTCAACTGCTGGCTGACTTGGTCCTCAAACGACCAAGTCATGTTGCTGCCTCTCTTATTGGGCTACTTCAAATTGGGCCAAAGTTAAATGAGCCTGGGTTTTGCACCTTTGGGCCTGTGGCCATTTTTGGCTACCACATATATATATACACCGTATGTGGTGCAGCGACTCAATTTGAGACATTATCATGCTAAATTAATTTAATTTTCTACCCAAGCTACATTGAGTAGTAGTAAAAAGTTTTTTAAAAGTAAACCCAAAGGAAAAATTATAAATACTTGTTCGGACAAACAAACAAAGTAAGAAATTCAAAATTTATTTCATTTATCTATGGAAGAAAGAGAATTGAGAGGAAAATAAAACTTTAATGTGTTTGAGTCTTAATAAAATATTGAATATATCACTATAATGAATCTATTGAGATTATCTCAATTATATTAAATTATAAACTAGACTATTTTTATGAATTATCAAGCAATTGTCTTTTATTTGTATTATACCTATTAATTAAATAAATAAATAAAACCAAAATCATAATTTAAAAAAAAAAAAAAAAAAAAAAAAAAAAAAAAACTAGCCTGCCAAGACTAGATTGTATATATCTCCGCCCCTATTTACAATTAAGAATTGCATCTCTTATATAGAGTCGCGTTTCTTCATCAATAGTTACAACTTTTGTTTTAAAATAATTAAAAATTCCAACGGAAGAAAGTCAGGAAGAGAAAGAGGAATTTGAGAGAATGTAATAGAATAGAAAAAAATTTAGGAGAATTGTAAATTGTATTCATGAAACATAGCAAAAGCGTAACAGAAACGTAAAGGAAATGAAAACAGTTTGATCAGACTCATAGGGGATTTGATTCCATACAGTAGACACACACAACTTACAATAGACCAGCAGGCAACCCAAAACGGCGCCACTTTAGTTAAACAATTAAAAAACCCTACGATAGCACTATCGCAGCTCTACTTCTCTCTAGGGGTGGGCAAAAAACCATTAAACCGAACCGAACCGATGAACCGAACCGGTCCAATCGGTTTTTTTCCGGTTTTTAACTTTTAATCGGTTCGGTTCGGTTTGTTTTTTAAAAAACCGATGTTTCCGGTTCGGTTTCCGGTTCTAGAGTTCGAACCGGTGAACCGAACCGAGAATTGGTGTATATAATTAAAAATCCCTAAATTTTTTTTTACTTTGTCTAAAACTAATAATGTTAAAAACAAAAGAGTAATTCATATTTCATAAATATTGTTGCACATTCACTTTTTTCATAAATATTGTTGCACATTCATATTTCATAAAAAATGTGTATTAAAAAAATATTGATAATTTCATTATCAATATTTTTTTAATACACTTTTTTTTTAATATATGTAACCTAAGCTATCATCGAATCATTGATCTACCATTTGATTTTGTAAACAAGCCTTCAAATTAGTTACTAATGCATGCCCTTTAATTCTTATTAGTTTCAACCCTAAAAACTCATAGGACCGCATATTTAGTCATGTTTTCATCAATGGAACGGTTGTTCACCGTTAAAGTTGCTAGCCAAAAACATTAAAAACTAACTCAACCGAGAACCGAAAAAACCGAACCGAACCGAACCGAACCGATTCAATCGGTTTTTGATCGGTTCACACTTTTAAATTTTATCGGATCGGTTCACTTTTTCAAAAACCGAATATTATCGGTTTTTTATCGGTTCACTCGAAAAGTGAACCGATCCATTAAACGCCCACCCCTACTTCTCTCTATAGAAAAACATAATCCTGTTATAAAATAAATAGAAGAATAGATGATGAAGAATAGTTAATAAATAATTGAGAGAGAAATAAGAGAAGAATTAAACAAGAGAGAAAAAAGAGAGAGAGAGAGAGAGTAGAGCATTAATTGTATTAATATTGGATAATTTCTCTAACCCATTTACAAGTGATCACATGAACATATATATAGGCAAAGGTGGGTGTACAAGTAGGTGATATAAGGTGAGAGAGAGAGGCGGTGGATTTGGAGAAGATATTTGTTGTGATATTTGTTATGATATTTATTGTGATATTTGTGTATTTTATTTGTTGTGATATTTATGTATAACACATGTGGTAAAAACCACATATATTATAACACTTCCCCTTAGATTTATACCATATGTATTAATCTTTTATTGAAAAACTTAATAAGATAAAACCTAAGTAAAATATATACAATGATCTCCTGGATTTTGTGATACTAGATACTCTCAAAACTATTTTGTTAAAAACCTTGTCAGAAAAACCCAGTGGGACAAAACCTGATCGAAGGGAAAAAGAGTATAGTGCACATATGTCCGCTCAAAACTTTGCTCCTCTTGATTGTCTCGTTAAAAACCTCGTCAGGAAAACCCAGTGGGACAAAACCTGATCGAAGGGAAAAATAGTACAATGCAAATATGTTAATAGTTAATGTTTTCTTTAAAACATTTCTCATATTTATACTTCGCTAGGAAAAACCCAGTGGGATAAAAACCCAGCGGGATAAAAACCTGAGCAAATATATCCATTGATCTGTCGGATCAAAATAATATTTATGATGATCTTTTGGATCAAGGTAATATATATACGATGATTTGCAAGATCAAAGTAATATTTACAATAATATTTTTGATCAAGATAACATATATACGATGATATATTGAACCAATGTAATATTTATGAAGAGAATTGCCTCATTAAAAACCTTATCAAGAAAACCCAATGGGACGAAAACCTGATTGTAAGGAAAAGAGTACAATGCACATATGCCCCAATATAATTAATATAATTAGTATACTTCATTTGATATGCTCCCCCTGATGGGACGCTCCCCTTGATAAAAGTTCTTTTAAAACAATATTTTAGATTGCTAAACTGGGGTATACAGATGTTTATTTTATGAAATCAAATAACATTATAAATGATTGGAGGGAGTACAAACAAAGACTTGCTTTATGGAGTAATATCCATATGGAATCTTTTCAGAATCTTTTCAACATATTCTGATTGATGGACAAACATTCCATTTTATCTATGCTCGACCTTCAGGTCGAGACAATATTTCCTTTCCTATGTCTTTCATTTTTAAACTCATTTACCAAAAATTCAAGAGTTTTCAAGAGCTCTCCAGGAGCTCTAATTAAATTCATATCATCAACATATGTTGTGAAATAGTAAATTCGGATTCTGATTTCTTTGCGAAGACACTTGGGTATATAATATAATTATTATACCCTTATTTTATCAGATATTCACTAAGACGATTATACCACATCTGTCCAGATTGTTCTTAATCCATATAAGGATTTTTGTATGTTTATCAAATACAGATTACGAGATCTCGATTTACATGCTTCTAGCATTTTAAATCCTTCCGGGATTATAAATATCTGCATTGAATGAATCATATAGATAAATGATTACTACGTCTAGAGGACGTATTTCAAGCCTTGTAAATGCAGCCAAATTTATCAAAAATTCGAAACGTAATTGTATTTGTCACTATTGAATATCAAGTTTCTGTGAGAAACCTTGTACTACGAGTCGTGCCTCATATCTCACGATCTCGTTTTTCTCATTACGTTTTCCGTATAAAGACCCATTAGTATTCAACTAGTTTGACATCTCCAGGTGTCTGGAGTACTATTGGTCTAAATACTTTATGTTTGGCATATGAAGTCAATTCTTCTTGAATTGCTTCTTTTCACTTAGGCTAATCATGTATTTTATATACAATCATTGATATTATGAATATCATAATTATCGTTTATAATTTCGGTAGCGCTACTGTGTATAAAAATACATCATCAATGATTGTTTCTTTATGATTCCACATTTCTCTTATATGATTTATAGAAATTTTCTCAATTTCAATATATTTGAATCTCTATTGAGATTTCTTCCATTTCAATGGATTTAGTCACTATATGAATTTTATAGAAATTTTCTTAATTTCAATATAGTTATATCTTTGTTGAGATTTCTTACCATTTCAATGGATTTAGTCATTTCATAGACTCGTATAGAAATTTTCTCAATTTCAATATACTTGTATCTCTGTTGAGATTTCTTCCATTTCAATAGATATAGTTATTTCATAGACTTGTAAAGAAATTTTCTCGATTTCAATATACTTATATCTCTATTGAGATTTCTTCCATTACAGTGAATTTAGTCTTTTTATAGACTTGTGTCTCATTAAATATGTTAGACTCTTACAAAGTTGATTTAGAGAAAGTAGATTTATTTATAACTCGAGTTTTGCTTACATTAGGATCCTGATAACAATACCTTTCAAAAAGGTTCATAAGCTTATGAATTATAATATGTATCAGATAATTTATTTGTTGCTTTTTACTCAGATCGTTCTTTAGGAACAATCACCCGACCGGGGTTTATGAGATGGCAACTTATAAATCTTGTTACCTTTAATATATCAAGTATCAAATTAATAATTATCTGATGATCAATTATCTTTCGTATTTGAGTGATACAAAGATTGAAATGAGACACATTTATATATAGAGAACCGAACTGATATCTCTATTTTATATAAGAGTAACTTTTCATTTACTCTTTCTGGAGAAACTTTCCATTTGAAAATTAATCAATATAATAATATACAGATTGTGTGTAAAAATATAAACTTTCAGAAGTTTAAATGACCTAATAGAAGATTAATTAAAATCAATATTAATCTCATAATGATATAGAATTCTTATTTTAGATCATGCTAGAGATGAAATAAAAAGATATACTACATAATCAAATATCTTAAAAACGTGAGCAAGTCAATGACAAATTATAAGTTGTAATGATAAATAATGATGATAAGTAGTGATCAGAGATGAATGTATCAGCATGTAATAGAACGTCCCATATAGAAATAGGTAATTGAATCGAAATAATAAAGTTATCGTAATTACCTGGAAACGTTTGATAAGTGATTCCGCTAATCCATTCTGATTATAAGTACATGTGAAAACTGGATGTTGAACATCTATCTCAACTAGAGATTTTTGATAACACACAAACATGTGATCATCTCATAGATACATCAACTAGAACCATAAAATAATGAAAGGGTTCTTTTGGTGGATGAATATGTCCACATATATCCCTTTGAATGATAGGGATTCAAAACCAACTTTAGAATGATATGGTTTTATTTGGTGGATGAATATATCTACATACATCCCTTTTTTGATCAATAATATAATCCGGATGATAAAGAACACATATTTTCTATAATCAACTTCTGGCTTGAATCACGCACAGATATTCAACATTCTTATTATTAATAATCTCAATACGACATTAATAAAGTTATATGTCTTTGATCTAAATAGATTTTTTTATGTTTTGCTTGAATGATATAAAGTATCATTGATACACAATTGAATGCCATATGGTAATAAGATTGTGGCTCTTCTAGAGCCTTTAATCAGATCCATCAGACCCGCTAGATTTTATCTGGTATTAACTTTAAATGCCCTTGAACTAAGCATATTTCTTTATGTTGTTATTTGGATAATATCAAGTATCATTGATACATAATTGAGAATTGTTTGATAACAACATCGTGGCTCTTCCAGAGCTTTCTATCAGATCTGTTGGACCTGATACATAATTTAGTATTGTTTGATAATAATATCATGACTCTTTCAGAGCTTTCTATCAGATCCGTTGAACCTAATACATTAATAACATTTGCTCTCAGCAAAGTCGAATTCATAAAATATTTATGACTCTGCAAAATTATATGAGTCGTTGCACTCTCGGCAAGACATATATTTTTCCTTCTATAAATTTTATGGACATTATTTGTAATGTCATTTTATATCTCATGTGAAATGATAATAATCACCCCTCCTCTTTTTTTTTTTTTTTTTTTGAATATATATTTTATTATTATTATTTTTTGTTTAAAGAGAAATTACAAAACTGCCCTTGATTTTGTAAAATTACGGAAAGGCCCCTCAAATTTTTTATTAATTATAAATTAGCCCTAAAATCTTTGAAAATTACAAGCTGGACCAATAAGTTTTGGTAATTATAAATTGATCCAAAATTTTATCAAAATTATAAAATGACCCAAAATAATTGCAAAACAGTCCATGTAAAATATCGAATTCTCCAAAAGTGGCCCAGAGTAAAAATGAGCTCTGTGATCGATCTAGACCAGATCATGGGTCATGATCAACGATCATTGATCGTCACCGTAAAACGCACCAGGCTGGTGAGAAAAACAGGCAAAGCTCACCGACGAGGTGGCGTTGACCCGATGGGCAATGGGTCTGGGTTGAAAACCCACCAACCCAGAGGCAACCTCAGATCGAGGTTTGGTGATACTAGATCAGATGATCTGATTATCCAACACCCATCACATTCACATGTTCATCAAGTTCATCTACTGTCAAGTAGATTACTGACCTCAGAATTTTGCTTTCCAGGAGCATCAAACTTGAATGAAATGGATAAAATATTACATTCAGTTTTATTATACGTTAGGATCTTAAATCTCGTTTATGATACTCACAGCATCCTGTTTGATGTGAATGAAATGGATAAAATATTATTTCCAATTTCATTATATGTTAGGATCTTAAATTCATTTTACGATACTCACAACATCCTGTTGGATGTGTAAATCATTTTTCTCAAATGAATGATATGTAAACATATCACTTTATATATATGAGATAAAATAAAATCATGGATCATAATGATTTTTCTTGATCCATGATTTTTCGAACTTCCGATTCGACCATGAACTGTAAGTTCATATATAATTATAATATAGAAAAATTCAGATTCTGAGTGGATTTGAAACCCCAGGTTCCAAATAATGAACTACGTCATTCATGAATATGACACTGGATCCAGAATTTCAGGTTCTCATCGGTTTTCAATACCGTGCCGTATGGAATTCACGAATATAACACTGGATCTAGAATTTCAGGTTCTCATTGATTTTCAATACCGTGTTGTACGTATGGCATTCATGAATATAACACTGGATTCAGAACTCCAGTTTTTCATTGGTTTTTAAAATCGTGCCGACTTAAATATCATAATTCCAAAAACTTTAAGTTCTGGTTCGTCGGTCTAGCCAATCTCATATATTGCGAAAAATTAACAGTTTCAGAACTGTATATATGTCCTGTAAATAAACAATTCCAGGAGGCCGAGCTCACCTGTTATGTTCCGTAAATAAACAGTTCCAGAATGGTATATATGTCTTGTAAACACAAATCCAGAACGGTATATATGTTCTGTAAAAATAATTCCAGGATGGTATATATATCCTGTAAAATCATTTCCAGAAGGCTGAGCTCACCTGCCATGTGCATAAAAAATAAATCTAGAACTATATATATATATGTTTCGTTGACGGCAAAGCCATCTTATATACGAAATATATATAGATCCAGAATATTGAGATTTAAAAAAATATATATTTCAGGACTATATATATATATATATGTTCCGTTGATGGCAAAACCATCTTGTATACGAAATATATATAGATCCAGAATATTGAGATTTAAAGAGAATAAATGAATAAATCCAGAACTATATATAAATATATGTTCCGTTGACGACAAAACCATCTTATATACGAAATATATATAGATCCAGAATATTGAGATATAATTAAATCACCCATCAAGGATCCTTTTTATTTACATACAATCGTGCTGATAACGTGTTATAAAATAAATAGAAGAATAGATGATGAAAAATAGTTAATAAATAATTGAGAGAGATATAAGAGAAGAATTAAACAAGAGAGAAACGTGAGAGAGAGAGAGAGAGAGAGAGAGAGAGAGAGAGAGAGAGAGAGAGAGTAGAGCATTACTTGTATTAATAGTGGATAATTTCTCTAACCCATTTACAAGTGATCACATGAACATATATATATATATATATAGGCAAAGGTGGGTGTACAAGTAGATGATATAAGGTGAGAGAGAGAGGCGGTGGATTTGGAGAATATATTTGTTGTGATATTTATATATAACACATGTGGTAATAACCACATGTATTATAACAAATCCGACTTATCTTTACCACCCCGCTGATTTCTTCCAAATCCTTCAACAAAACACAAGTTTTTCTGAAGTCTAATTCTGCTGCAGCTGTTCATTCTTCTAATGCTGTTATCAGTGGTGGTTTGGATTGGCTGCCCCCTCCTTCTGGTCGTCTGAAATTGAATACGGCTGTTGCTTTTCGTAAAAATGGAAGGTCAATAGGTATTGGGACTGTTATTAGAGATGATAAGGGGTTGGTTGTTGCTGCCAGAGCGAATCTGCTGCCAGGTTTGGTTTCTGCTGCTTTGGGCGAATTGGTGGCTCTGAGGGAAGGTCTTCAGTTGGCTTCTTTCTATGATCTGAAAATTGAGTTTGTTGATGTGGTTTCTTCTTCTTTGGTTCCTCTTCTTAATGATTCAGTCCCTCTTGTAGGAGAATCTAAATATATCATGAATGATATTAAAATGTTGCTCTCTGATGTTGGCACAATTAAGTGTTTAGCGGTTTCCAAACCTGGAAACTCCTTTGCTCTTGAGCTTGCATTTGCAGCTTTCTCTTCGTTTAGTGAGTTCTTAAGATTGGATTTTAGTTCTTTGTAATGACTTTGTTTTTTTTTTTTTTTTTCTGGTTGTATGGTTCTGGTTTGGTTTATATATATCAAAAAAAAAAAAAAAAAAAACGGATTATTGAAATGTAATCTACACTCCAAAGAGCAAATAATGTTCATATCCCAATAATTATTTAATTAATGACATAATAAAAAAGGAGAACAGGTCAACTGTGTTAAAGACTTTAATTAGATGGAAACTGGAAAATAGAATGCTATCTCTTTCGAAGTCACGGTCAACAAATTGAAAATGAAGAGTAAGTTTAATGGAAACTGCTTCGGTGCTTCCCAAGTATTTACACAGAGAATTGTTAAATTATTAAAAAGATTTAGCTCTGTTTTGATCTCAACAGCAACTCTCATCAATGGAGGAGTCTTCTTCTTCTTCTTCGATGAAGTACGATGTTTTCTTCAACTTCGATCGCACCAGCAACAGTTTCATCAGCCATCTCCAGGCAGCTTTAAAGGAGAAAAAAATCGAAACCTTCACTGATTACGAACTTTCGTCATCTCTTCTGAAAGCAATTGAAGAATGCAGGGTTTCCATTGTCGTTTTCTCAAAAGACTATGCCTCATCGACTTGGTCTCTCGAAGAGCTCGTGAAGATCCTTGAATGCAAGTATATGTACGGTCAAATTGTGGTACCAGTTTTCTATGGCATAGCCACATCAGATGTGAGGAAACAAACTGGGAGTTTTGGGGATGCATTTACTAATCATCAACAAGTTTTTGGAGAGAATTCAAAGAAGCTGCAGAGATGGAGGGCTGCTTTGACTGAAGCAGCCAATCTTTCTGTGTCGCATTCAATTGCCAATAAGTAAGTGATCAGTTTCTACATATGTTGAAGATAGAAAATCGATAGAATTTTTTGTCTTCCTATGTTTTGTTTCCGTACTTCATTTACATAAAAAAAACTATTTCAATTTAGAATTTTTACCGGAAGATGTTGCCTATTTCTTGTGATTATGTGATAAGTTGTTAATTGTTTTATATATTTGATAGGCCTGAGCGGGTACTTATAGAGGAGATTGTCCAAGATATTTTGAAGTGGATTAACAATATGTCCTCAAGTGGTGATGACGATTTAGTCGGCTTGAAGGATGAACAAATTGAATCCTCTTTACACGTTGGGACAAAGGATGTTCAGAGTGTAACACTTAAGGTTCCTTCTTCTTCTTCTTCAATTTCAATCAGTAATCCTCAATTCAAGTATGATGTTTTCCTGAGTTTCAGAGGCGAGGATACCCGCAACAATATTATCAGCCATCTCCATGCAGCTTTATGGAAGAAAAATATTAAAATTTTCATAGATTATCAACTCAGAAAAGGACATGAAATCTCGCCATCTCTGCTGACAGCAATAGAAAAGTCGAGGATTTCGATTGTCGTTTTCTCTAAAAATTATGCCTCATCCACATGGTGTCTTGAAGAACTCGTGAAAATTCTTGAATGCAGGGAGAAGCTTGGTCAAATTGTGATACCGGTTTTTCATGGCATATGCCCATCAGATGTAAGGAAACAAACTGGCAATTTTTGGGATGCATTTGCTAAGCATGAACAAGATTTTGGAAAGAATTCAGAAAAGCTGCAGAGATGGAGGTCTGCTTTGACTAATGCAGCCAATCTTGCAGGGTGGGATTCAAATTCCATCAGGTAATTTTTGCCTAAGCAACGTCTATTGTGTTTACTTATCAGTAATATGATCTATTCATTTATTTGTTATTTACTATTGTTTATTTCTTTTTTGTTAGGGTTGAGTATGTACTTGTTAACAAAATTGTTAAGGACGTTTTGAGGAAACTGGAATATCTTTCCTCAATTGCAGAGCAGGGCCTGGTTGGAGTAGAGTCAAAAATAAATTCGATTGAATCACTTTTGTGCGGTTGTTCGAATGATTTTCGTGTCATAGGAATTTGTGGAATCGGGGGTATGGGCAAGACAACTCTTGCTCGTGCTGTATTCGACAAAATCTCTAATCAGTTTGAAGGTTCATGCTTTATCGAGAATGTTGGAGAAAAGTATGAAAGAAGTGGTGGATCATTAAGTCGCTTTCAACAAGAAGTTATTTCAAAATTATCGGGGGACAATATTTTTGATATGGAAAATAACTATGTAGCAAGCAGCTATATAAGGAGTAGACTTAGCAGTAAGAAGCTTCTTATTGTTATTGACGAACTGACCGATTATCGACAAATAGAATTTTTTATTGGTGGTGTTTCTCTCGGTTCACAAAGTCGAGTCATTATAACATCAAGAGATAAGGCGGTGCTTAAAAATAGAGCAGATCACATATATGAGGTTGATGCATTATCTCACGATGAAGCTCTTAAGCTTTTTAGTCAGCATGCTTTCGAACAAAACCATCCAATAGTAGATTATATGGAGCTGTCAAATGAGGTAGTAACATATGCTGGTGGAGTTCCATTAGCTCTTAAAGTTTTGGGTCATGCACTGTTTTTAAAGACAAAACAATATTGGATTACTACAGTACACAAATTGAGAAGGATGGATACACAAATGAACCGGGATGTGTACAATGTGCTCAAAATAAGTTATGATTATTTAGATAATGAAGAAAAGAATATTTTTCTTGATATTGCATGTTTCTTCATAGGGTGGGACATCGTTCATGTTGAAAGTTTCTTCAATTCTATAGGATTCTTTGCAGATATAGGATTGTCTGTTCTGATAGACAAGTCTCTTGTATCTCTATCAAGCAACAAAATAGAAATGCATGATTTGATACAAGCAATGGGTAGAGAAATTGTCCGAGAAGAATCCATCAAGGAATGCAGTAAACGCAGTCGGTTGTGGCATCATGAGGATATTTATCATGTATTGAGAAGCAATATGGTGAGTGCATCTGTTATTTTCATTTTTTTTTTTATGCATTAGCTTATACGGTTAAGAGAGGTTGGGTAGGTTTGGTATGTAATATTTATATATGTTGCTAACTTCGTCATTTCTTCTTGCTTAATAGGGGACTGAATCTATTCAAGGAATCTCCTTGGATATGTCTAAAATTAGAGATCTACACATAAATCCCAGTGCTTTCACAAAAATGCCTAATTTGAAATTCTTGAAATTCTATACCTCTCTTAATGAATTGAACAGTAAGGTGTGTCCTATTCAAGGTCTCGAGTCTTCATTCACGGAACTACGGTATTTTCATTGGCATGCATATCCGTTGAACTCATTGCCATCAAATTTTCATCCAGAGAATCTTGTTGCTCTTCACATGCCTTACAGCAATATTAAACAACTTTGGAATGTTGACCAGGTATTTATTGATATCTATATGTATACGACTTTACTGTTGAAAGTTGTAAATATCAAAGATACATGTTAATTTATGGTAGTTCTGTTGTTTTTTGCTCACAGCACCTTGAAAGCCTAAAATTTATAGACCTCAGCCACTCCAAGCTCATCACCCATTTACCAGATCTCTCACTGGCTCCAGCACTCGAGAGCTTGATCTTAGAAGGCTGTATAAGTTTGCTTGAGATTCCATCATCTATTCAATGTCTGAATGAGCTTGTTAGATTAAATCTAAGAGACTGTAAAAGCCTCAAGTCTCTTCCAAATTGCATTCATTTGCAATCTCTTAGAATACTTATTCTTTCTGGCTGCTCAAATCTCAATATGCTTCCAGAGATGTCGGGTAACATACAAGAGTTATATTTAGGTGGAACTCTTATAGAAGAACTGCCCTCATCCGTTGAAAATCTATCCTGCTTGGTTATATTGGATCTTGAAAATTGTTCAAGGCTTAACAGTCTGCCCGACAACATGTGTAAGTTGAAATGTTTGGAAGATCTCAATCTCACTGGTTGTTCAAAACTTGACAGGTTGCCTAATGACTTGGGAAACTTGAAAGCTTTAAAAAAGCTCAAAGTTTCGAGAACTGGTTTAAGAGAAGTGCCATCATCCATTGCATGTTTAATCAACCTTGGTACGTTATCTTTTGAGAGATGTCAGGGTGAGGAGCCGATGGGTTTGCTATTGCCTCCTTTAAAAGGATTGTGCAGTCTGACTAATCTAGTTCTAAGTGATTGCAATATCAAGGAATTACCTGACAGTCTTGGCTGGTTATCCTCCTTAAAAATGTTATTTCTACGCAGAAACCATTTTGAGAGTATCCCAGCAAGCATCATAAACCTTTCTAAGTTGATTCTGCTCGACATAAGCAATTGCAGGAGACTCCAATCTTTACCAATTCTTCCTCGGGATCTAAAATTAGTTGCACATAATTGCACATCACTAGAAGCATTTTCAGGTGTATCGGTTTTATTCAGACGTTGCTCATGTACTTTGGAAGTTGATTTCATCAATTGTTTCAAACTGGACCAGATTGCACTCAGAAATCTTGTGGATTATGCTATGCTGAAAATTCAGCTTATACCAACTGCATTCTCGCCTAATTTTGATGAGGTGTCTCTCAAATTCTCTTTTTAAATATTGTTATAGTTTATTAATTCTTCTTTTTCGCAAAACACTTCTGATGCTGAAGTCAATGATCAATGTTAAAACTTGATGATTTTCATTTTTCGTGCTACAGGAATCTGATGAAATGCCTAGTGTTCTTATCTGTTACCCTGGAAGTGAAATTCCAGAGTGGTTTACTTTTCAAAATGAGGAGCCTTTTTTGTCCATCAGGCATCTGCCGCAAGGTTGGTTTAGTGAAAACTTAGTTTGTTTTGCTCTATGCGCTGTTGTGGCATTCCAAGACCATCACGATGATGGGCGAGGATTGGTTCTTGTCTGTGAATGTGAATTCAAATCCGAAGAGGGTTACTGCCATGTAGCCAAAGGTTCTCTGTTTTGTTGGAGTGACGATTCTTCTGGAACTCACTATGTTGGGTTAGATCACGTTTTCATGGGATGTGATTTTGCTATGTATCCAGAAAATTTTGGTGAATACTATTACACTAATGAGTTCTCTGCACAATTCTATCTGGAGGATTATCATTCTAAACGTATGGCTTGTTGTGAGGTGAAAAAGTGTGGACTGCGTTTAATATACCAACATGAATATGGGAAACCCCTCCTTAGTATCAGTGCCGATGAGGATTACTTCTGTAGAGAACTGGAAGAAAAAACCGGGAGCTTTTGTGGTGATATGGAGGAAGAGGAACCATACCCCAAGAGCTGCAAACTTTCCAAGGTAATTAATTTAAAGATGCTTCTATGTCTGAAATATTTTATATTTTCAGTGCAGAATCAATTATAAAGTATAACAAATCAAATTAAATTTATCTAAAACATCATGTTAAATTCATTCAAGAGTAGCATTTAGACGTCACCAAAAATCTAATTAGATCATTTTTCAAGCAATAAAGAAGTTTCAAAAGCTTAACTCTCTGGAAGAGTTATACATCTATAGTTGCCCAAATCTCACATCATCTCCAGAGTTAGCCCTACTATTCTCACTTAGACGGCCGCAGATTGCAAATCCTTTCAAAGTTAGGTCTCCCATCCTCACTTTCGATTTTAGAGATTTGGGGTTGTCCAAAAGTACAATGAATAACTTATAAGAAAGATTTAACTGAATAGCAAAATTGCTAGAAACAAAATAAAATCTCTCCCCCCTGTTGAGAGCATTTAATTATTCTCTGTAATGAATAACTAGATCATTTTTTAGAACATATAGGTGTTATACTAATCGTTGTCAACTAATTCTAGGAACTGCTGATGCAAAAATCTACAACGGGGTTGCTAGAAACCTTTGGTGGTGGGGATGTTCGAATTCAGGCATTGAGGACACCTGAACATTGTGGTCTTGTGGATGGCTTGGGAAAGTTCTTTCCTTTGGCTCATCAGTTTAAAGATATAACTACTGAGAGAAGGTTGGCTGACTCAGAGTCAACAGTGCAAGCACATGCGGAGCAACTAAACAAAGAGAAAACCAAAGTTCGAAATGGGTTTTAGCAATAATCCATAATGAATTCTTTCGTTTTATGTTTAATATTGTTGCACTTACTAAACTTTTTTTTTTTAAGGATCAATACTGTCAACTGGAATTGGACTCTAAAGAAAATTTTGTAGCTCCAAATGATGAGTCCCTAATCAAAGTAAAGGATGAAGTAGATACTTCGCAAAAGGTAAAATATTGTTGTATCCTTGAAACATTTCTTGATCGTCATTTACTTGTAAGAATAATTTAACCCAGACTTTTGTGGTCATATATTGCATTTTTAGGTCACCAACTTTCAACATGTGCAAAAGAAACAGAAACTTCATCCAACCATAGCAATGTTTAGTAAACTGGTAGATAGATGTGTCGACAACAGCACTCTGATTGAATTGAATAATGAAGAGGGACCATTTGGCACCCAATGTTCTACTTTAATTACTGCCGAGGATTGTCGTATAATGATCAACATGACTCAACTGACAGTTAGTTGCATAAATGCGTACATAAGGTAAGATAAACTTGGGCGTCATTTCAAATTAATTGATGCCTTTTTCAACTTCAGGGTCTTCCCTTTGTTTTTTATTTTTATTGACTCAACAATTTGTATTTTGTTCACACAGGATTTTGTATGGCCAGTTGGAAGAAAATGGTAGGCTTGCCCAGTTTGCATTCATCAACCCTGCATCTGTTTCTCTTGCAGGTGGACTAGATAATTCTATAAGGAGTAATGAAAGAGCACAAGAGGTTGCTAGTTGTTTGCAAAAAGCAACCGGAACTCGATTCATTTTTATGCCATACAACCCTGGGTAATCTTGGTAATCTTTATAGAAATAATAATTTTGCTCTTTAACTTATAACATTTTTGTAATCATCGTATTTTGTTGAACTGTTGTTAGATTTCATTGGATATTAGTTCTAATCGACATGTCAACAATGACAATTTACTATTTGGATTCTTTAAGGGGTTTTGTCAGTAGTGATCTGAAGAATATTGTAGAGACGTAAGTGTATTTTTAAACTAATTCATTTACTCCATTTCTTAAAACCACCTATTTGTATATGTCTTCGTAATTAATGTATGCATTCCGCAATTTTTTCTTTTTGTTCGTAGTGGCCTTAGAATCTATCGCTCCCAAGTTAATGAGGAATGGAAACGTGTTCAGGTGAAACATGTGTTGTAAATATATAACCCATATAATCAATGTTCAATAATTTTTCAGTAATGGTATTGTTATATTTATAGGTACCGGAGCAACCCGGCAATTTTGAATGCGGGTATTATGTTCTGAGGTTCATGAAGGATATCATCACCGATATAAGCTTACTTACTGAAAATGTGAGACAATTAGTATGCTTTAATTTTTCATCATATATCGTCATTTTGGTCATTCATTGGCCATTTTTGTTTCATTTGTTATATTTGTTTACAGTTTCACGGGAAAAATACATATACTCAAGAGGAGATTGATGAAGTACGCTGTGAGTGGGTAACCTTTGTCTCTCAATACATTTAAGAGGTAAGCTCTAATTAGGTACTTTAAAGTTTAATTAAAAAGTTAAGGTATTGGTTTATAAAGTTCTGTTGTTCATATCAAACTTTAAAATACAATCATGTTTGGATGACAATTAAGAAGTTTAATAAGTATGTATGCCTTAGAGCCTGTGTGTGTGTGTTTTTTTGGCTGGTTTGACAATTGAAGCCTTTAACCTGTCAAACATTTCATATAATCAGTTAATCACCATTCACCACAAAGTCATGCTAAACCAACATTTATTTAATGGTATTACATTTGAAGACTGATGATCACGTCTGAATGAGCTTTAAAGTACCAAAACATTTATGTGGTGGTCCTAAAACTTGAAAAGAGCTTGTTTTAAACCATTTAATTTTTTTTTTTTTTGGGTTAAACCACGAGGTATCCCTCACTCCGATCGGCAACCAATCGTTAATGAGTGAGACTAATCCCCGCCTGTGGAGCATGGGCATTGAAACCCCTGGCCACAGATGCTTTCAGTGGGGATTGAACTCAGGCATAGCCTGAACGGTTCACCCCACGTCAGTGCAGATGCCTTACCGCTGCACCACACCACGTGGTTTTAAACCATTTAATTTTGTAAAACTGCAGTTACATTCCAGAACAAAAGAAGCAAATGGTGGTTCTACACCAAGACTGCAGAAACTAATTTATGTGGTAAAAAACCTTACAATGATAACAGCCGATGTCACTATGTTGGATCGGATCACATATTCTTGGCGTATGTTTTCTGATGATTTCTTTATATGTAAGTGATGATTCTAGTTTGTTTTCTGATGAACACTCTTACAGTGATCAGATTTCCTTCCAATTCAATCTTTTGGATACAAGTAATCGGGAACCTTTAGAATGTTGTAGAGTGAAAAAATAGAGTTCCTATTCAAGTAAATTCCCCCTAGTGTCAAAATTCTTAAAGCCTAGCCTCTAGGGCGTTAGCTCAGCTGGTGGAAAGACGAACATGAGGTTTGGAAAGAAACCTAAGTCAGCGGTTCGAATCTTGTTTAGGCGAGGGTGAGTTCTGATTTATCCGCCTGCATCCTTGTGGGTGTTGATTTTAAACTCTCATATTGATCATGTTTTCTCGATAGACTACGGTGATAAACTTATAAGATAATAATATTCGAATATGCAAAATAAAACATGAACAATAAATAAAACATGCCACACACACCACAAGAATTTACCGAGGTTCGGCTAACTTTGCCTACGTCCTCGTGTGATCTCTCTTGAGAAATCACTAGCACTATGAAGAAAAACGCTTGATTACAAGAAACTTATTGAAACCCGTTAGCTAATTTCCCAAAACCTTGCTAGAACCTTTATATCACTCTTGCTCTCTACCCCTTGCATGTTTGCTGTTTTTCTGTGTAAAAAATAAGCTCCCAACAACCTTATTTATAGGGATAAGACTTGGGTTACATTCCTTGTTAGAATAGGACTTCTAAATCCTCTTAGAATAAGAAAAACTAACTTATTTCCTTATCCTAGTTGATTTTGGATTCTTGAGAAAATCTAATTTCCTAATCCCAATAGGAAATCATGTGCACACTTTATCTTCTCCTTATCCAAATAAGAATTCTTCATAAGCCTTAACTTGGGTTTTGATGAGCAAAAAACACAACAGTGGGTAGACATGACCGCGGTTCGATTCCAACTGCGGACCGAATCGAAACCGTGGGTCTCAAAACCAGACTGGAATTGGTTTTTTGGTTCCAAAATCGAAACCGAAACTAGGGAGGTTTCGGTTCTTCAGTTCTCAGAACCGGACCGAAATTGTCGGTTCGGTTCTGGCTTTGGAACCGGCGGTTCCCTTACCAGATTTTTTTTTAGGGTTAATGGCACCAGTCCCCACTGAACTTTACGCGAGTTTGCATTTTACCCCTTAAACTTTTTTTTAGACGTTAAACCCCCCGAACTCTCATTAATTGGCAAAACCTGACCGTAAATGCCCTATCAAACAGGCGTTCAGGGGGCAATAAGCCAAATTTTTTGTAAATTGATGAGAGTTCAGGGGGTTAAATGCCTAAAAAAAAAGTTCAGTGGATAAAATGTAAACTCGCATAAAGTTCAGGGGGGATTGGTGCCAATAACCCTGTTTGTTTTAATCTCTGACAAAAAAAAAAAACGCATTTCCTTCAGATCAAACTCACACAGATTCAGATTTTCTCTTTAGACAAAGTTTACAATCAAATGATCAATCATCACCTAAACTCAAAATCCACCACCACAAACCAGTCAAACACACACACTACCACAAACCCACCCAAAATCCACCACCATCTATCACACACATCCACCGACCAGTGACCACCATTGAAAAAGAAAGAAGAAGAAGAAAGAAAAAGATGATGATTAATCTAACTTAAAAGCTGTTAGGATTGGAGAATCTAGGTGAATCGAAGAAATGGAAATTGGATTTAAGGTTTCAATTGGATTCGAATTTGGAAAAAGAAAGGGTTGATTTGGCGATTAATTGTGGATTTGGGCGTTTAGGGATCGGGTGATTCACCACGGACTGATGCTGGCATTTAGGGTGGTGGCTGCCGCCGCTGCGCCGAAGAGAGAGAGAGAGAGACTGGTTCTGTGAAGGTGATTTGGGGTTGGGTGAGTTACTTAGTTAGTAAGAACTGAGGTGTAGGTGACCTTCACGTCATGTGTTGTGTTTTGTTTTTGTTTTTGTTAAGAACCAAATTGTCGGAACTAGGGAACCGGACCGGAACCGTAACCTCCCTCAAGGAGGTTTCGGTTTTGATTCTAAATCGGGAACCAGAACCGAACCATATCGGGGGCATGTCTACTTGTAGGGCTATGGGTGTGGATCGGAATTTCTTATTTGTCCTACTCCACAACAACCAACAAACAGGCCACTGCGAGTCACGCGGTTGGGTGAGTATAGGCGGATAGGTGTTTGGATGAATTCTAGAACCCCCGATATATATATATATATATATTTAAAAGTTCATTTATTGTATGCTTATGATTTTTTTTTTTTTTTTTTTTTTTTTTTTTTTTGGAGAATCAATGGAAGACTCCAGCGAAAGTCAAAATAAAGTATTGTATATTGTTTGATGAAAATATGCTTGCTTTCTTGTTTCTTAGTAGACATGCCAAAATTTTACACGACCCAAACCCATTCGAATATAGAGATTGGTAGGTCTAGTTTATCGGATCGGCTTGTTAATGAGTCAACTCATTAAAACACGAAATATAATGGGCCGGTTTTGGATTCACCCTTAAAAAAACTGTTAATTCAATAACTCGTTAATATAAAGATTTTTTTTTAAAATGGGTTTATGAAAGTTATTAAAAAAATCTCTGTATAGTCAAGTTATGGAATTTATATATAAAAAAATATCTATACTGTATAATTATGGTTAGAATATGTTTTACTAATTAATTTTTAAAAATTTCTAATTTTTTTCTTTTTTTGAAAGTTAAAAAATTCCTAAAATTTTTCAATTTCTAAATTACAAACTCTAAAACTATAAATTAATTATATCACAATTTTATAACCCTAACCCTTAAACAAATTAATATTTGATAAGAGAGCAGGTAAATCACTTGCAACTCTTGATGTACTAATTAATATTTTATTCATAGTAAAATAAATTGTTGATATATATATATATATATATAATTCTTTTGCAGAGGAATATAACGTTAACATGGATGAAGTCATTGAAGATGTCTTCAATTTGAACATTGAGATTTCCAATCACAACATATTGAAGATTCAGAATGAAGATTAATGGAAGATTTCATTTTCAAGTTTTTTATTTTAGATTTTTTTTAGTTAGATGTTTTAGATTGTTGGGAGTTTTTTTTTTTAGTTTTAAGTGTATGGTGAACTTGATTGTATGAGTTTGACCTTGCTTTAGTACTATTTATTTTCAACTTTTAAATAAATCACAAATATAATATTTTACAACGAACCGGGTTGAGTTACCCATTAATTTAGCAAATGGTTTCGAATTTGTAAATTTCAACCCATTAAGCTAATGGGTCGTGTTCGAGTGGAACAATTATAACACGACAAAAACACGAAACGACACAAATTCGCAATAACACGATCGACTGCCATGTCTATTTCTTAGGGTGCGTCTAGTATCGTTTTTCATTTGTTGTTTTTCAAAAATAAAAATAAAAATGAAAACATTGTTTTGGCTTCTATTTATAAATTCAATAAACGTGTCTGGAAGTATATACGGAAAATAATATTCTAAAAATAAAAACATTAAAAACACGTTCGGTGGGTTACCAACCAAATATCAAAAATCGTCAATAATTAATCCCAAATATCAAAAATTATTATCGTTAATTTAATTTAAAATATTTCAAAAGAAAAAAAAAGGAAAAAATCTATAATAATAATATAAAAAAATGAGTCACTGCTCTTGAAGGAGCAGACCAGCGGCTCCAACTTTGGAAGAGGTGAGGTCCTCTACTGGCAAAGAAGAAGAAGAAAAAGATGAAGAACCATTTTGTTTTTGTTTTTTGATTTGTTTTTAGAAAACAAAATGAAAAACGGTTAACAAACGCAAATTATAAATCGTTTTCAGAAAATTAAAACGAAAATAACTCCAAAATACTCTACCATTGAAGAAGAAGAACCATTTTGTTTTTGTTTTTGTTTTTTGAACTTAAAAGCACAATCTCTCTCTCTCTCTCTCTTTTGTTGGTTCTACTCTAAACTTTACGAACTACAAACTTTGGTGAATTGGAAAAAAAAAATTTAGGTTCATTGGTCTAAGGTGCAAGGTCTAACCCCAAAAAATATACCCCAGTCCATAATCCAAGCCCATATATATAAACTAAGACCTAGTTTGATAAACCCAAGCCCAATTACACTCTCACTTTGCTCTTAGATAAGTTAAGATGAGTGTATTCAATTAAGATTTCAAAAGACTTTTAATGACTTTTATAGAATTAAAAAGTTTGGGTATATTTAATACAGACTTTTAAAGACTCTTTAAAATTAATGGAGTATTCAATATAGACTTTTATAAATTTTAAAAAAAGTCTTTAAAAGTCATATTGTATTCAATCAAGACTTTTAACGGTCTATGAAAGTTATGAGGTATTCAAAATCTCAATGACTTTTAATAACTTTAAAATATCAATGATTTTTAATAACTTTTAGTTATAACAAATCTCACAATTTGTCTTTTATTCCTACTAATGACTTTGGATAATTTTTTTTTTTTTTTAATAGAAATAATTTCACTTTAGAAGAAGAAAAAAAAAAAAAAAAAACTCTTTAAAAAATATCAACGACCAAACATATGTTATATTTTCAAGTAAAAGCACATCCATTCTTAACAAATTTCACAAATACAATAAAATGAATAACCTATAAAATTTATAAACATTATCAAAAAAAGAACGAATTACACCTACCTCCCCTAAGGTTTGCTAAATTACAGATGAAAACAACTTTATCATTAACTAACACTCACCTCCCCCGCCGTCAGTCAACGTCCGTTACATTTAGCCGTTAACCATATCAGGAAGGATAAAGTCCAAAATACCCATGACATGACATAAGACACCCTATTTACTATTATAACCCATGTAAAGACAAAAAAAAAATAAATAGAGATTAATTGAAAAAAACTATTTAAAAAATAAGATTAATGGAAAAAAAATAATGTTTTTATAAAAATTTTATAAAGATTCACATTTTAAAAAAAAATGATTTTTTTTTTTTTTATAAAAAAATGCTAATTTGGAAAGTTTTTCTTAAAAAATTAAACTTTTTTTCCTAAATGGATCTCCAACCGTCCTTCGTAAAGATGGATGGTGGAGATTAAGAAATGAATCAAAAAAGGAAAAAAAAAAAAGAAGGGATTTTTGATATGAAATATTTAATATTAAAAATATTAAAAAGAAAAAAAATCTTCTTCTTTCTTCGTCTTCTTCTTTGCGCCCATTTTCTTTTTTTGGGCTTCATGATCTTCTTTCTTTTGCACCTCATGTCCTTCTTTCTTCTACGCTTTCATCTTTCTCCTTTTTTTTTCTGTGCCTCTTCTTTTTTTCGTTTTTTTTTTTTGTTCTTTTACTTAGATAATCTTTGTTTTGGGTTCGATTTTTCTAGGTTTTATGGGGATTTCAGGGTTTGGTTTCGATTTGGATTTGGATTTCGGTTTTGGGTGGAGGAGATTTTCGATTGGATCTCAATCAATCAATCTGGATCTCCACCAGTTTTTTTTTTCTTTTTTTAATTTTGGTTGTTGAATGGATTTTTTTTTATTGTTGATGATGAATGAAAATTGATTTTTTGTTTGGGTGATTTATGGACCTATGATTTTGTTTGAGTGATGAATGGATTCAATGATTTCAATCTCAAAGAACAAAAAATGCATAGGATCGAAGCATAGTGACAATGGTGGAGAGATGAGATGAGGTTGATATTGGCGGTGGAGAGATGAGGAGGATGATGGGATGGAGAGATTAGGATCTTTTGATGATGATGGGGTCGAACGATCTGGAGAGATCAGGAAATTTGTTTTTCAAAGAAAAACAAAAATCTGGAACATTTTTGTTTGGTTTTTTTTTTTTTTTTTATAATTTTTTTTTTATAAAGACTTAACCTTTGGAAAAAAATTAATTTGGTTGTTTTGATATCTGGGCAGTGGATCAAGTTGTTTTGATTGTGTTTACGTTTTTTTGATTGTGTTTAGTGTTGGACTTATGAGAAATATGGGTTTGGGTTGAAGAAATCTAGAAATCTGGGTTTGAAAGAAAAATTGAAGATATAATCTTTTTTTTTTTCTTTTTTTTTTTTAATTTTGAATTTTTTTTTTTTAATTTGATCTCGTGATGGACGGTGGAAACCAATCTTTTTTTAAATTATTTTTATTGAAAATAAATTAAAGTTTTTCTATTTTTAAATTTTGGTGTATCAGTATTTTTTCTTTTTTAATTTGATGTATACAGTATATAAGTTATTAAAAGACGAAATTACACTTCCTCACAAGGTCAACTATTAGATTAGATGGACGTTGACTAACGGCGGGGGAGGTGAGTGTTAGTTAATGATAAAGTCGTTTTCATCTATAATTTAGTAAACCTCAGGGGAGGTGGGTGTAATTCGTTCAAAAAAATAATACAAATATTAACGATCTATAACAAAAAAAAAAGATTAACTAAAAAAATAATATAAACAACTCTCTATCCACTATGCAATGAAAGACGAGAGATTTCATTTTTTTTTTTACCTCTATTTTCAAAGAAACTAAACAACATCGAAACAAATCAAACGAATTTCATTTTAATTAAAAATAATAAAAGACAAAAACCACTGCTCAACCATGCCAACATGTCATAATTAAAGTCGCATATGAGCGTGACTCTATGTAATTATTATCAATATCAAACTACCCACTTTTAGGCATGAGTCTTGTTCAACAACCATGTACGGTTTTTATGTTTTACCTTTAATAATTTGAATTAATTTTGGATAGATTTTTTATACTCATTGTTATAATTTCTTAGAGACATGTAAATGTTAATATTATTGTCGGTTTGATACGTTTATTCTAAAATAAAATTTATAATATTTTGACTAATTATAAAAAACAAGTAAAAATTTGACCAATTATTAAAAGAGTTAGATGAATAATGCCTTTATGATGTAAAATATAATAAAAATACAAATAAAAATTTTTAAATCACACATATATATAGATATGAATGCTTTTATCAAGTTTAATTAATGATGATTTTTTTTTTATTCTTTTTTAAAAAGTATTTTTATTGACATGAGAAATATATATGATTTTGCTAAAACAAAGTATATATTATACTTAAAAATCAATGAAAGTCTATAAATGTCTATGAAAATCTTTTGAAATGAAAGTCTATAAAAGTCTATGAATTTTTTTCATAATTCTGTAAAGTTTATAAAAGTCCATAAAAGTCCATAAAAGCCCATGAAATCTGTAAAAATTATTCACTTAAAAAAATTCTTTATTTAAAAAAGTCTTTAAAAGTCTTTTGAAATCTTAATTAAATATACCCTCTAAAAAAAAGAATTTAATTGAAAAGGCAACCAGCTACCAGGTGGATGCATGCGTGAGTGGTGTCAATGGTAGCTGGATGCATGCGTGAGTGGTGTCAATTGTGGAATTGCATGTGTGAGTAGTGGCAAATAATAATAATAATAATAAATTAAAGAAGAAGAAGAAGAAGAAAGATATATAAGAGAGAGAAGGGAATTGGCCAAGACACTAAGGTCGCGTTTGTTTAATGGGATAGGATGGGAAATGACTTATTTTTAATATATTTCCCATGATTGGTGAGTTGATGGGATAGGATTAATTTAGAGTAATGCTACTTTGTTTAAATTTGGTGTCCAAATGACGTAGCAACGGTAACACTCTCATTCATTCATTTATATTGTATTAGATTTGTTTGATTTAAATGAATGGATGAGAGTGTTGCCACGTTATTTGGACACCAAATTCAGGCAAAGTAACTTTACTCATTAATTTATCCTATAAAAAAATTATCCCGTTAACATGGGATAAATTAGTCGAAACAAAAATGGTTGAATCCCATCGTCTTCTTTATCACTTTGAGACTCTCTCTCTCTCTCTCTCTCTCTCTCTCTCTCTCTCTCTCTCTCTCTCTCTCTCTCTCTCTCTCTCTCTCTTTGTGCATTTCTTCATGATGATTCCACACTGAAAATGTTTCTAAAATCAGAAACAAAAAAACAAAAAAAATTGAGGAAGAGAGAATTGAAATGGGATTTTTTTTTATTTTTTATTTTTGTAATTATTATTATGAGAGCGGAGGCATCAATGTCTGATCAATCAAGGTGGAGGAGTTTGTTATTCTTTGTAAATCAACAATCTAATCAGGACCTGTATAAACAGAAAGCAAAATAACACAAACCAATACGTTAGAAAAATCGGTTAAGGAAAACCGAGGCCCGTGTTTTACACGGTGTCCTTAAGACGATTTTGCCGTATATTACACCGTATGTATATAGCGATCGTCTCCCAGGATACAACGGTATTACAGTGGAAGTGCGAAGCACAAGCCACTCTCAGTGAACTCAAACTGAGCTCAAACTTACCAAGAACAGAGAGGAGAATATAGTAGAATTCGGTTATGGTAAATAAGTATTTCCGAAAATTCTTGTTAAATGAAAAAGAACACGTGGGTTTTATATAGGCAAACCGAATTACTAGGGTGTAGGGCCAATTTCGGAAATTCCTTAACAATTTCTTGGTGACCAAGAATCTTCTTGAACACTACACTTGGTGCTTGGTGAATAAGCCAAATGAAAACTTCTTGGATACGATTCCGGTTCTTGGTGAATAAGCAAAACTGAAGCTTCTTGTATACAATTCTTGGTTCTTGGTTCATAAGTCAAACCGAAGCTTCGTGTATACATTTATGATTTAATAAGGAAAATTATTTAATTAAATAATAATTAAAAACCCGATTCTGTATCCTTGGTGATCAAGCAAGAATATCAGAATCCAAACAATAAAAGCTTTCCTTATTATTTACACAAAAACGTTGACTTAGGGAAGTGGCAAAAAGTCAACTGGACTCTCACGGTCCAATCGGAGCGGCATTCGTGTACACAGGACGCGCCCACACACGAGTTGTGCATTCGAAGATTCGAGGTCCATGATTTGCACCCCCCTCCCTTGCGCGCGCGAGAGAGAGCCTCTATGCCACACACATGTTGATAGCTCCTATCACACATTTACTTATATACTACACATAAGTTTCTTCCCTAGCCAATGTGGGATGAGCCATTGTTCACCATATTTTGGGCTCACATTGAGACTCAATTTCTCATTCACCCATTAACCATTTTGTGAGTTTGAGTATATCATTTCGAAGCTCTCACGGAGGAGAATTCGAATACACTTTAATTTTCCATTTTTATGGAATTAATCATACTCAATTTGTCCTCTCAAATTAAGAGTTTATCACAAAATTTTCCAACAATCCCCCACATGAATGAAATTGACCTAGGAGACACGAAAGATGATGTTTGGTAAGTTCAAACGGTCGAAACCTGCATAGGATAGGTAGGTGTTACCCTTTGAACCTTCCCTTGTAAAGGTATGCTTATTTTACTGGCTGATCAATAGATGTGGTATCCTTGAACTGTTCTGCCGTTTTGTGTAAATGATCACACACCTTACACAGGTATCTTCCAGACCCGATTTAGTTCTCATTGTTATGTTCGTTTTGGCCATGAACATGTGCCTGGTTCTGTGAGAGTCACTGGAGAATATAGCACTTTACTATTCTCTTTTAAAAGCAGCCCCACTTCTCTCTCACATAGGTGATTTCTTAATTAAGAGTAGCCCGCATTACTCTGCTCGGAATTCCAATAGCTTGGAATTTCAACGAATAAGAATCATTAAAAACATAATTTAACCTTTTCCCTATGGGCATCACTGTTTCATCATAGGAATGGACTCGAGGGTAACCCCCACAGTGATCCAACTCAGTCTCACAACTTGGTTGTCCCATTGAACTTAGATCTTGGGATCTCCAGTCAACTAGGTTGGGTGTCCATTGTATCGACTTTTTATCTAATGGGCTTTAGTCCCATTCCTCTCGATGATATCTCAACTAATTCTATGTTTAACCCTTTGGTTAGCGGATCCGCAATGTTATCTTTTGACCTTACATAGTCAATAGTGATAACTCCAGTTGAGATTAATTGTCTAATGGTATTATGTCTTCGACGTATATGTCTAGACTTCACATTGTACATGTTGCTCTGTGCTCTTCCAATTGCAGATTGACTATCACAGTGGATCCAAATCGCCGGCACAGGCTTTGGCCATCTTGGTGTTGGGGTTTTTGCCCTAAAGCTTGTAATTTGTAAATGTGAATTGAACATAAAATAAAAGAAGTAGTTTATTCATTTAAATTGTCTCATACATTTATAATAACATGTGTACTTAACATCCAAGATTGCCGGATGTAATTTCAAACTGAGTATATGAATGTCATATACAGATGGATTCAGTTTGAAACGAGCAATCTAAAGAGTCCGTAGATAGCAAATAAAGCTGGGTACTTTATTTGTGGTCAATCTACAGCTACGGTCCATTCCGTAATGTACGGTGATCTTATCCTAGATCATTCATATGGAGATATGAGAATGGAGGCACCTTATGTGATTTGATCATATAGGACTGGGCCATGATCTATATGAATCTCTCACCAAGATCCGTTAAAAGATGAGATTCATATATATCAACAAAAGATGGCTATATATGGGTGATCTTAATCCTGAGTGTCTTATCGACTCCTTCAGGTTAGATCGTGGTTTTTGATATACCATGGGTGAGATCGGAGTTGCATTCCCGGTCAATAACTTCGTATGTTGGAATCGCGGTTTAGCTTGTGGCTGGGAAGGTTTGCACACAATAGTGGAATCCACTCCTTCTTGTGAGAAGTAGATAGTAGTTCCCTTAAGGGTTGATTCGGGGCTTGAACAATATGAGCGCTCTCCTAATTCCGTAAGGAATGTAGGATTTATTGTTCATTAGAGAATCAATGGTACTTAATGGAAAGATATAATTAGAGGGGTTTAATGGACATTATGACCCAGCTCTAATTATGAACTACCTGTGGAGGATGATACCATATGTAATAGCTATATCGATGGACACCAAGAATTATTGTTTTGTGTAAAAACGTCTACAGTTGAGAGAGTGCAACTTCGGGTTTTTAGTGGAATAACACCGAAGTTAATAATCATGAAATATTAATTAAAGAGTTTAATTATTTATTTCTAAGGATTATTGGAGCTCAAAATACTGTGGGTCCATTAGGTCCCCTTGCTAGCCCGATCGATTTAGGTAACAAGGGTCACGGTTAATTAATTGGATTGTCCAATTAATCGTGTTACAAAAGTGACACGTGTCTATTCGGGAATTAATTGAATAATGTGATCATTCAATTAATGAATATTAATGATTATGTTAATTAAATAATTAGATTATTTAATTGTGTAATTAATCATTAGATGGAGGGTGTTGATTGATATTTAATTTTAAATGAAGAAAAGATAATTTGATTATTTTATTTTCATTTAATTCAATATTTAAATTTGAATTTAAAAGAGTTTTGAATTCAAATCAAATCAAATTAATTAATTAATATCTTTAAAAGATATTCGATATCTAAAAAGATTTTATTAATTAGTTTAAGTTTAAAAAATATATATATATATATATGATATATGTGATTTTAAAGTTGGATTTGATGAATTGTATCGGATACAAAAACAAACAAAAAGAAAGAAAAGAGAACAGAGGGTGGCGGCCATTTTAAGGAAAAAAAAAGGAGTTTTTTTTATTTTGTTTTCTTGTTCATCAAAAATAAAGTGTGGCCGAATTCATCTGACAGCAAAACAAAAGTTGTTTTGTATTTCTTTCTTTTCCTCCATACAGGTTCCTGAATACTGTGATGTGCCCACACGCCGTTACCAGTTCCGCGCCCACACGCCGTTACCAGTTCCGGGAGATAGCGAGGAAGATCAAGTGGTTCAAATTAGGAGCAGATCGTATTAAAGTGAAGGAGCCTACAAACGTTGGTATGAAATAGTTTCTTCTCCTTCTTATTGATTTCGATTATTACTGTACAAATAGGTTTAGTTTATGATTGCATTAAAAATTTTAAAAACCCTTCCGCTGCGCAATCTGTAAACCTGAGAGCCCCTAATAACAATTGGTATCAGAGCCAATTTTTGTACAGTATAATCGAATTCGATTGCTCCTAATTACATGTATGAATGTGTAGGCACTTTCTAATGATTGTATGATTTTTATAATTTTAAAATTTTTTTTTTTTTTTATAAACATGGTTGATCGTTAATTGTATGGTACATTGGGTTTTAAGTTTTTTGGAATTTAATTGTAACATTTTTCCATGTAATATTAATTCCGGGACGTAATTTTAATTATATTTTTTTTTTCTCTTCGGATGTAATCGTTCTATGTATATCGATATTTGTAATATGATTATGTAACCGTTTACAAAGAACAAGATTCGAAGACAAAGAACAATGATCCGGAAGAACAGAGACAGCCATGCCGCACAAGTCATATATATATTTTTTGGCAACATGTTGTTGCATGTGCAAGTGTTGCACATAATAATAATAAAAAAAAAATGCATAAGTGTGCAAGTGTTGCACGAATGTGTGTGTGAGAATAAAATAAAATAAAAATTGCACAGTTGTTGCACATTTAAAGCATGGTGCTGCGTAAGCACACAATTTAAAGCATGGTGCATAGCTCTAAGGCAGCAACGCGCGAGTGTCGTGCAAAGCTGCGTTAGACTTACGTGCAAGGCTGTGAATTTGTGACGCTTGGGTTTACGTATTCGGAAACGCGAATGGGTCGAAATATTTTTATTAATGACTTGGGCCTCAAATAAATGTTAAGTGTAACATATGGGCCTTAGTTTAATGATTCATGAGATGGATCACCATTAAAAATATTAAGGTTAATCAAGTTGGACTTGGTTAAAAGCCCATTAGATGCAAAAGATGGACTTGAAGAAAAAGAGATTACAAGAAGACCAAGGAATGCCTTGGATTAAATTTTGTAATTAGATTTTTTTTTTAAGTTAGACAAACTCATTGTACTCGGTCAACTCATGTATGTTTTTATTATGAGATGATTAAAGTATTGTCATGCATATACATATCATTTAGATTAGGTGTGCCTATATATATATATATATTTATGTTGATATGTCATACATGCATTATAGCCGTCTATATTATGTGTTTATTTTTTTTAATTTGATTAAAATGGGTTATTCACATAATTGGCTATATATTAATGGGATTAGTTTTTAGGAGTAAAAACTTGGTAATTCTCATTAATCACTTATCTATTTTTTAAAGAGTTTAATTACTTAGATTAGTAGGGTCCTTTAATATTTATTAGGATTAATTTGATTAAGCCCCTAATAATAATTGGACCTAATAATGTGTTTTGTTTTAATAGTTAAAACTTGGTAAATACACATTTAATAATTCTAGTCTTACTAAATAGTTTACATAGATTAGAATTATCACTAATGAACTAGATTTTTAAGAGTTAAAAATCGAATTTGTTTATTAGTTATTGGAATAGGATTCTAATAATTTGCGATTAATGCACTTGACACTTAGATTGAAATTAGCCGTTTAATCTAGTTTAATTAGGTGCATTAATATTAATAGAAAACCCTTTTTATAAAATAGTGAGTGGGAGAGGGATATATGACATTATATCCCGCGGTCTCCATCATTAGTTCAACACCGTAAGATTCGAGTGGGGCCTCGTGACGGCATTGTTTTCGTCCTCCCTAAGGAGGGTTTCCATAAGAATAAATATCAAGGTTGACTTCCTAACAGATAGGATTTCTGAGGGGATTTCAGGATTGACCGACCCTAAGGTGGCAATTCTCGAGTTAAGCTCATGAGATCTGAAATGATGGGTTACACTCATAAGGTTTTAATTAAATTGGTTAATTAGAAACCTGACTGAAATATACGATGGTTGAATGTTAGAGGAATAAGAGTTATTTCGGTATAACATTTGATTGAGAATGTCTCGATCCAACATGCAAGAATTTGACTGACCCTAAGGCGGCACTTGCTTGTGGTATGTTGGATTGTCGTGGCATAGAAACACTTTTTAGGGTTGTTCTTGTTCATTAAACATTTTCATGCATCATGTTTAATTTTATGTCGAACATTCGCACAGTTTTGAATGTATGAATGAATGAATTCTTTATTTATGTTTTTCAGCCATGTCAATTGCCCTATTACAAATCATAGCCAATGACAAATTAACTGGTGATAACTACACTAAATGGAAACACAATATCAATGCAATTTTGGTCACCAAGGACCTTAAGTTTGTGCTTACGGAGGAATGTTCTCCAACGCCTACTGCCAATGCCGCACGAACTGTTCGTGAGGCATATGAGAAATGGGTCTCATCAGATGAGAAAGCCCGAACATATCTGTTAGCAAGTATGACAGACGTGCTTGTCACTAAGCATGAAGCAATGAGTACTGCATTTGAAATAATGGAGTCATTGCAGGCTATGTTCGGGCAACCCTCTGAGCAAAAGCGGCATGAAGCTGTTCGTTCCGCTATGCTCGCTCGTATGAAGGATGGTGCATCAGTTCGGGAACATGTCCTGAACATGATCTCCTACTTCAACACGGCAGAAATCAATGGCGGGGCCATTGATGAACCCAGTCAGGTGAGCATCATACTGACGACTCTTCCGGAGAGTTTCGATCAGTTCAAGAGCAACTATGGGATGAACAAGCTTAGGTTCAGTCTCACACAGTTGCTTAATGAGCTCACTACCTTTGAGTCCTTGACTAAGGACAGCAAGGGCAGGACCGGTGAGGCAAATGTTCCCGAACCATCTTCCTCCAATAACAAAAAGAGGAAGAGGTATGCTGGGAAGGCGAAGGGTAAGCCCAAACCCAAGAAAGCCCAGAGCAAAAAGAAAGGCGCATCCATCGACAAGAGCAAGGGAAAATGTTTCCATTGCGACAAAGTCGGGCACTGGAAGAGGAACTGTCCTCAATATCTAGAGGAGGTAGCCAAGAAGAAGAAAACGAAAGGTAAATATGATTTACTTGTTCTTGAGTCGTGTTTAGTGGAAGATGATTCTTCACCTTGGATAGTTGATTCGGGGGCCACTAACCATGTTTGTTCTTCTTTGCAGTGGACTGATTCTTGGACACAGCTTGAGGAGGGAGCCTTCTCTATGCGTGTGGGGTCAAGGGATATCGTGTCGGCACGAGCAGTGGGCGTAATTAGATTGCATTTTTGTAATAATAATTTCATATTGTTGGACAATATATTTTTCATTCCTGGATTTACACGAAATTTAATTTCCGTTTCTAAATTGTTAGAACAATTATATTCTGTTTCTTTTGATAATAAATCAGTTATTATTGCAAAGAATAGTCTGAATATTTGTTCAGGAATTAATGAAAACAATTTATATGTGTTAAGACCGTTAATACATACAACACTGCTCAACACCGAAATGTTTAAGGTTGAAAAACCAAAAACTAAACGACAAAAGATTTCTCCAGAAAACGAAACGTATCTATGGCATCTAAGACTTGGCCATATCAACCTTGACCAGATAGATAGACTAGTGAAAAGCGGACCTTTAAGTGAGTTAAAGGTTGGCACCTTACCTGTATGTGAATCTTGTTTAGAAGGTAAAATGCCAAGAGACCTTTTACTGGAAAAGGTCTGAGAGCTAAAGAACCACTAGAGCTTATACATTCAGACGTCTGTGGATCGATGAATGTTAAAGCAAGGGGTGGTTATGAGTATTATGTCACCTTTATAGATGACTACTCAAGATACGGATATGTCTACCTAATGCAATGGAAGTCAGAAACTTTTGAAAAGTTCAAAGAATTCCGAGCTGAAGTTGAAAATCAATTAGGGAAGACTATCAAGACTCTACAATCATATCGTGAAGGTGAGTACCTTGACCAAGAGTTTGAAGACTTCATGGTCGAGTATGGGATAGTGTCCCAACTCACAGCTCCTGGTACACCTCAGCAAAATGGTGTTGCGGAGAGGAGAAATAGAACCCTAATGGAAATGGTGAGATCTATGATTAGTTTCTCATCGTTACCAAATTCCTTTTGGGGATATGCATTACAAACAGCGGCATACATTTTGAACGTAGTGCCATCCAAATATGTTCCTAAGACTCCTCTAGAGTTGTGGAATGGTCGTAAAGTTAGTTTGTGACATTTTCACATATGGGGGTGTCTAGCACACGTGCTGAAGAACAGAAGTGGAAAGCTATAGCCCAAGTCTGTGGTCTGCTTGTTTGTAGGATACTCCAAGGAGACCAGAGGTGGATACTTTTATAGTCCTGAAGATAACAAAGTGTTTGTATCGACAAATGCAACATTTCTTGAGGATAACTATACTAGTGACCATAAGCTTCGTTCTAAAATTGTATTGAATGAGTTGGAGCCTGGTGAGACCAGTTCTCAGTCAACAAGAGTTGTTGATCCATTAACATCTGAGAGTCAGATGATTCCTAGTCAGGATATACTACCACTTAGACGTAGTGAAAGGGTTGTGAGACAGCCTGAACGCTATTTGGGTGTAAGTGAGGGACAATATGTTGTCTCTGCTAATAGTGTGGATGATCCATTGACATTTAAGAATGCAATGGAATATCCTAATAAAGAGGAATGGCTTAAAGCCATAAATCTCGAGATGGAGTCCATGTACTCTAACTCAGTCTGGGAACTTGTAGACTTACCAGATGGGGTGAAACCCATAGGGTGTAAGTGGATCTACAAGAGAAAGAGAGGAGTAGACGGGAAGGTAGAGACCTTCAAGGCAAGGCTAGTGGCAAAGGGTTATACCCAAAAGGAGGGGGTCGATTATGAGGAGCCCTTCTCGCTAGTAGCTATGTTTAAGTCTATTCGGATTCTCTTATCCATTGCTGCCTATTTTGATTACGAAATTTGGCAAATGGACGACAATACTGCATTCTTGAATGGCAATCTTGATGAGAGCATCTACATGATGCAACCAGAGGGATTCGTGTCTCCAGATCAAGAGCAAAAAGTTTACAAGTTGCAAAGATCCATTTATGGACTTAAGCAAGCATCTAGATCTTGGAACATAAGGTTTGATGATGTGATCAAAACCTATGGGTTTGAGCAAAACGTTGATGAGCCTTGTGTCTACAAGCGCATCATTGACAAGAAAATAGTTTTCTTGGTCCTATACGTAGATGACATCCTAGTCATTGGGAATGATGTGGGAGTATTGTCTGATGTAAAGGGCTGGCTGGCCAGCCAATTCCAAATGAAAGATTTGGGAGAGGCGAGTTATGTTCTAGGGATCCAACTTATAAGGGATCGCAAGAAAAAATTTATAGCACTGTCTCAAGCATCATATATCGACAAAATTCTTGTGCGATTTTCAATGCAGAACTCCAAGAAAGGTAATTTCCTTCCAGGCATGGAGTTCACTTGTCTAAGGAACAGTGTCCTAAGACACCTCAAGAAGTTGAGGATATGAAACGAGTTCCCTATGCGTCAGCAGTAGGTAGTCTCATGTATGCTATGTTATGCACGAGACCGGACATCTGCTTCGCAGTGGGAGTAGCCAGCAGATACCAGTCCAACCCAGGATTAGATCATTGGGTTGCTGTCAAGACTATTCTCAAGTATCTTCGGAGAACGAGAAACTATATGCTAGTGTATTCATGACATGATTTGATCCCGGTAGGATGTACAGATTGCTGATCCATTTAAGAAGACCTTAACGACTAAAGTGTTTAAAGGTCACCTAGAGGGTCTAGGGTTACAAGATATGTCTCACATGCTTTAGTGCAAGTGGGAGATTGTTGGGGTTTTTGCCCTAAAGCTTGTAATTTGTAAATGTGAATTGAACATAAAATAAAAGAAGTAGTTTATTCATTTAAATTGTCTCATACATTTATAATAACATGTGTACTTAACATCCAAGATTGCCGGATGTAATTTCAAACTGAGTATATGAATGTCATATACAGATGGATTCAGTTTGAAACGAGCAATCTAAAGAGTCCGTAGATAGCAAATAAAACTGGGTACTTTATTTGTGGTCAATCTACAGCTACGGTCCATTCCGTAATGTACGGTGATCTTATCCTAGATCATTCATATGGAGATATGAGAATGGAGGCACCTTATGTGATTTGATCATATAGGACTGGGCCATGATCTATATGAATCTCTCACCAAGATCCGTTAAAAGATGAGATTCATATATATCAACAAAAGATGGCTATATATGGGTGATCTTAATCCTGAGTGTCTTATCGACTCCTTCAGGTTAGATCGTGGTTTTTGATATACCATGGGTGAGATCGGAGTTGCATTCCCGGTCAATAACTTCGTATGTTGGAATCGCGGTTTAGCTTGTGACTGGGAAGGTTTGCACACAATAGTGGAATCCACTCCTTCTTGTGAGAAGTAGATAGTAGTTCCCTTAAGGGTTGATTCGGGGCTTGAACAATATGAGCGCTCTCCTAATTCCGTAAGGAATGTAGGATTTATTGTTCATTAGAGAATCAATGGTACTTAATGGAAAGATATAATTAGAGGGGTTTAATGGACATTATGACCCAGCTCTAATTATGAACTACCTGTGGAGGATTATACCATATGTAATAGCTATATCGATGGACACCAAGAATTATTGTTTTGTGTAAAAACGTCTACAGTTGAGAGAGTGCAACTTCGAGTTTTTAGTGGAATAACACCGAAGTTAATAATCATGAAATATTAATTAAAGAGTTTAATTATTTATTTCTAAGGATTATTGGAGCTCAAAATACTATGGGTCCATTAGGTCCCCTTGCTAGCCCGATCGATTTAGGTAACAAGGGTCACGGTTAATTAATTGGATTGTCCAATTAATCGTGTTACAAAAGTGACACGTGTCTATTCGGAAATTAATTGAATAATGTGATCATTCAATTAATGAATATTAATGATTATGTTAATTAAATAATTAGATTATTTAATTATGTAATTAATCATTAGATGGAGGGTATTGATTGATATTTAATTTTAAATGAAGAAAAGATAATTTGATTATTTTATTTTCATTTAATTAAATATTTAAATTTGAATTTAAAAGAGTTTTGAATTCAAATTAAATCAAATTACTTAATTAATATCTTTAAAAGATATTCGATATCTAAAAAGATTTTATTAATTAGTTTAAGTTTAAAATATATATATATATATGATATATGTGATTTTAAAGTTGGATTTGATGAATTGTATCTGATACAATAACAAACAAAAAGAAAGAAAGAAAAGAGAACAGAGGGTGGTGGCCATTTTAAGAAAAAAAAAAAGGAGTTTTTTTTTATTTTGTTTTCTTGTTCATCAAAAATAAAGTGTGGCCGAATTCATCTGACAGCAAAACAAAAGTTGTTTTGTATTTCTTTATTTTCTTCCATACAGGTTCCTGAATACCGTGACGCACCCACACGCCGTTACCAGTTCCGGGAGATAGCGAGGAAGATCAAGTGGTTCAAATCAGGAGCAGATCGTATTAAAGTGAAGGAGCCTACAAACGTTGGTATGAAATAGTTTCTTCTCCTTCTTATTGATTTCGATTATTACTGTACAAATAGGTTTAGTTTATGATTGCATTAAAAATTTTAAAAACCCTTCCGCTGCGCAATCTGTAAACCTGGGTACCTACACTTGGAATATCCTCTAAGAATTGGCGTAGCCATTCAGCCTCCTCACCACATTTATCTAATGCTATAAACTCATATTCCATGGTGGATCTGGCTATACAAGTTTGTTTGGAGGATTTCCAGGATATTGCCGCACCTCCTAGTGTGAACACATACCCACTAGTGAATTTTGAATCTTTCATATCAGATATCCAGTTTGCATTGGTGTATCCTTCTAGGACAGCAGGATATCTGGTATAGTACAGTCCATAATTACGAGTGAATCGTAAGTACTTCAGTACTCTTACTATTCCTTTTCAGTGATCAGTTCCTGGATTACTCGTGTATCTGCTTAATTTGTTGACTGCATTAGCTATGTCTGGTCTTGTACAGCTTGTTAAGTACATCAGACTTCCTATCACTCGAGAATATTCTAGTTGAGAGACACTCTCACCCTTATTCTTGGATAGGTGTAGATTTGTATCTACTAGTGTTTTGAAAATTCCATAATCATATTTGTTGAATTTCTCAAGAATTATGTCAACATAGTGTGATTGACTTAGTATGAGTCCATTAGATGTTCTTGAGATTTTCATTCCCAACATTACATCAGCTGGTCCCATATCTTTCATATCAAATCTTGATTTCAACATATCCTTGGTAGATTTGATCATTTTATCATCACTACCAATAATGAGCATGTCATCAACGTAAAGGCACACAATGACATAACCATCTTCTATGCCCTTGACATAAACACATTTGTCACATTCGTTGATTTTAAATCCTTTTGACATCATAGTATTGTCAAATTTCTCATGCCATTGTTTTGGTGCTTGCTTTAAACCTATAAAGACTTTACCAATTTATAGACTTTCTTTCCTTGTCCTGGAGCAGAAAAACCCTTAGGTTGTTCCATGTAAATTTCTTTTTCTAGATCTCCATTTAAGAAAGCTGTTTTCACATCCATTTGATGTACTTCAAGATTTTACAGAGCTGCAATTGCAAGTATCATCCTAATGGAGGTTATTCTCGTCACAGGAGAATATGTATCAAAGTAGTCTAAGCCCTCTCGTTGATTATAACCTTTAATTACAAGTCTGGCCTTATACTTATCAATTGATCCATCTACTTTCATCTTCCTCTTGAAAATCCATTTTGATCCTAGCGGTTTACATCCCGGAGGAAGATTTACTAATTCCCAAGTATGATTTTGAAGGATGGAATCAATTTTGCTCTTAATAGTCTCTTTCCACAAGAGTCCTTCTGAAGAGCTTACTGCTTCTTTGAAAGTTCGAGGTTCACCTTCTAGCAAATAGGTTATAACATCTGGACCAAAAGACATTTCCGTCCTTGCTCTTTTGCTACATCTAGGTTCATCCTCAATTTCATTTTCTTGTTCTTGGTCCTCACAACTATCAACATGTGTTCATTTTGACGAACTTGCTTCCTCATATGATTTACATGAAAATACATGTTCAAAGAACGTTGCATTTCTAAATTCCATTATCGTGTTTTTGTGTATATCTGGTATGTCAGATTTATAGACCAAGAATCGATGAGCACTACTGTTTTGAGCATATCCAATGAAAATGCAATCAACAGTTTTCAGACCTATTTTCACCTTCTTAGGTATAGGTACGGCTACTTTGGCAAGACACCCCCACATTCATAAGAATTTATAGGAAGACTTTCTTCCTTTCCATTGCTCATATGGTGTCTTTTCTTCTTTCTTCTGGGGTACCTTATTTAAAAGGTAATTGCTAGACAAAATAGCTTCACTCCACATGTTCTGAGGCAATCCATAACTTATCAGCATTGCATTCATCATTTCTTTCAAGGTACAATTTTTCCATTCTGTAACACCATTTTGTTGAGGGGAGTATGGTGCAGTGGTCTGATGTATGATTCCGTGTTGAGTACAGAATTCACCAAATGGTGCTACATACTCACCACCTTGGTCACTTCTCAGTACCTTGATTTTCTTGTTGAGTTGATTCTCAACTTCAATTTTATAGAGGCCAAACTTCTCTATAGCTTTATCTTTGTTTTTCAACAAATAGACATAGTAGTATTTGCTGCTATCATCTATAAATGTGATGAAATATTTGTTGCCACCTCTTGTTTAAACAAATTTTAAATCACATATATCTGTGTGAATTAAATCAAGAGGTTCAGATTTCCTTTCAATAGTTTGAAATGATGACCTTGTTAGTTTTGCTTCAACGCAAACTTCACACTTATGTTTAGGATCAATATTAAATGTGGGAATATGATTTAAGTTAATTAGTTTATGCAAAGTATCATAATTAACATGTCCTAGTCTACCATGACATAAATCGGAAGACTCAAGCAAACAAACTGAAGCATTATCTTTATTGATAGTTCTTTTAACTACAGATACAATGAGCTTAAAAAGCCCTTCAGTTACATATCCCCTACCCACATAAGTACCCTGCTTTGTCAAAACTACTTTGTTTGATTCAAACACCATCTTGAACCCATGCTGATTTAGCAACGAACCGGACACCAAGTTCTTACGAATTTCAGGTACATACAGCACATTGTTCAAGCTCAGGGTTATACCAGAGGTCATCTTGAGAATGATTTGACCACGTCCCTTGACATCAGATGTGGCTGAGTTGCCCATATACAACTTTCCTCCATTTGCCTCTTCTTCAAACGTATTGAACATTTCCCTATCTGAGCATATATGGCGAGTGGCCCTAGTATCCAACCACCACTCCCTTGGGTTTGACCTAACCAAGTTTGCTTTTGTCACAACTGCTGAGAGATTGATCTCAGATACACCTTTTGAGATCCCAGCCACCACGTTTGCCTCGTGGTTCTTCTTCTTTTTTGGCAACCTGCACTTAGAAGATTTGTGACCTAGCTTGTCACAGTTGAAGCACTTCCCTTGGAATTTTGGCTTCTTGGAGACTCCTCCCTTTGGGCCTAATTTGGATCCTTTTCCAGGCTTGTTCTTCTTTGGTTTAGAACTCTGCCCGTGTTAAATTACATTAATCTTTGCTTCAGGCACTCTGACATCTTTCTTGTCATATTTCCTGTGATCTTCTTCAATAAGAAGCTTGAGAATTAGATCCTCGATCTTTATCTCCTTTCGCTTGTGTTTGAGATAGTTCTTGAAATCCTTCCATGAAGGAGGAAGCTTCTCAATGATTGCAGCCACCTGGGGTTTCACTTAGGACCATCCCTTCGGCATGTATCTCATGCAGAATCACTTGAAGTTCTTGAACTTGACTCATAACTATCTTGGAGTCCCCCATTTTGTAATCCAGAAACCGGCCCATAACAAACTTCTTAGATCCAGCGTCCTCAGTTTTGTATTTCCGGTCCAATGACTCTCACGGTTCTTTGGCTGTTTTCTTAGAAGAATAAACGCTATATAGCGAATCTGACAGCCGGTTCAGTATGTAATTACGGCACAGGAAATCCGAGTGGTTCCATGCATCAATAGCACTCTATACCTGAACATCTCCTTCTTCACCACTGTTGGGTAGAGGAGCTTCCTCAGTCAAGGACCTAGCAAGGTTCAGTGTGGTCAAATAGAACAGCATCTTCTGCTGCCACCGTTTAAAATTCGATCCACTGAACTTATCAAGCTTCTCCATATGATTCTGATTCATCGGTAATGGTACCGAATTCATGTAGGGATTTGCCATGGGAACATTCCCTTGACTCATATACTGACCCATCACCAGATCAGGCATGTTTCTTATGAAAGAATTGATGGCCGGAGTCATTGTGGCCACGGTAGGCACTAAACTCGGTACTTCAGCCACAAGCATAGGGTTCACAGCCGAAGCATTTGATTCCACAGTTGGATTCGTATTCGGAGTCTCTAATGGAACACTTGAGTTCACGTTAGATGTATTCGTTATAATATCTGAAACAAAACATAGTTGTTTTAGAACGACGAAATGAACAGTAGTGATACCAAATAATCGATATCAAAACAGTGAATCAAATTGGATTCCAGATTTTAGAATAGAAATCACAATCAGTGTCTAGAAATATAGACCTGATTATCTAATCAAAATCACAATTGATTTCTAAATCAGTGTCTGAAACAGACAGACCCGATTTTCCAAGGTGAAAACAGTTATTGATTTTTGAAACGTGATGTTTGATGAAACACAAAGTGTTTAAACCAATCTGTTTAAAGGTCAAGAACTAGAAGTTTGAAGAAAACTTTTAGAAAATAAGTTGAATAAAATCGTCTTAAGATTGTTATTCTTTGTAAATCAACAATCTGGTCAGGACCTGTATAAACAGAAAGCAAAATAACACAAACCAATACGTTAGAAAAATCGGTTAGGGAAAACCGAGGCCCGTGTTTCACACGGTGTCCTTAAGACGATTTCGTTGTATATTACACCGTATATGTATAACGATCGTCTCCCAGGATATAACGGTATTACAGTGGAAGTGCGAAGCACAAGCCACTCTCAGCGAACTCAAACTGAGCTCAAACTTACCAAGAACAGAGAGGAGAATATAGTAGAATTCGGTTATGGTAAATAAGTATTTCCGAAAATTCTTGTTAAGTGAAAGGAACACATGGGTTTTATATAGGCAAACCGAATTACTATGGTGTAGGGACAATTTCGGAAATTCCTTAACAATTTCTTGGTGACCAAGAATCTTCTTGAACACTACACTTGGTGCTAGGTGAATAAGCCAAATGAAAGCTTCTTGGATACGATTCCGGTTCTTGGTGAATAAGCAAGGAAAATTATTTAATTAAATAATAATTAAAAACCCTATTCTGTATCCTTTTTGATCAAGCAAGAATATTAGAATCCAAACAATAAAAGCTTTCCTTATTATTTACACAAAAACGTTGACTTAGGGGAGTGGCAAAAAGTCAACTGGACTCTCACGGTCCAATCGGAGCGGCATTCGTGTACGCAGGATGCGCCCACACACGAGTTGTGCATTCAAAGGTTCAAGGTCCATGATTTGCACCACCCCCCTTGCGCACGCGAGAGAGAGCCTCTATGCCACACACATATTGATAGCTCCTATCACGCATTTACTTATATGCTACACATAAGTTTCTTCCCTAGCCAATGTGGGATGAGCCATTGTTCACCACATTTTGGGCTCACCTTGAGACTCAATTTCTCATTCACCCATTAACCATTTTGTGAGTTTGAGTATATCATTTCGAAGCTCTCACGGAGGAGAATTCGAATACACTTTAATTTTCCATTTTTATGAAATTAATCATACTCAATTTGTCCTCTCAAATTAAGAGTTTATCACAAAATTTTCCAATAGAGTTGACCATTGCATTTGGGGCAGTCTTCAACTTGTTTAGGGACCATGAAATACATGAGACAACTTTTGCAACCGGCCACCACCAAAACATTGTCGTTTTTGTTCTGATCTCCTAACCAATGATTGTTTCTGTTGTTGTGCTTCTGGTGCTCGGATTGAGAAATTTGGGAATATATTTGATTTGTTTATCGTATCCAAACAGCTTTTTTCTTTAAAAAAAAAAATAAATTTTGATTCGATTATTTTTCAAAACCCAATCCATAAAACTTGAATTTTTTTTTTCTGGATGACATATTTTATATGATTAAATAGCTCTGTTGTTGTTGATGAAGATGGTGATGACTTTTCACTGTCATACGAGGTGTCTTCTTCCTCTTCCTCTGAGTAAAAATCCCCACTTGACTCTGCTATTGTTCTCGGATCCTCTTTAGCTTTCATGCCGTTTCTCCAGTTTTTAAGATATCTGGGTTTTTAAAAAGTTAATTAATTTTTTTATTGGGGTTTTTACAATTTGGTCCCAATCTAATTGGGAAACATCATTTTTTTACTTGTTAATTCAAAATACATCTAATTTGTCCTAAGATTAGTCAAACTAACGGTCAACCTTTATAATATCAGTGGAAAGATAAGTTTACCCTCTAATTAAACTCTCTCTCTCTCTCTCTCTCTCTCTCTCTCTCGCGCGTTCATCATCTCCAAACCCTAATAATTTTTTTTTCTCTATCTCTCTCACTCTATCATCAACCAATCCTCACCACCACCAAATCCTCACCGATCGACCACCACCTCCACAAATCCACACCAATATCTTCGTCTTCAACCCAGTTCGTCTTAAGGTGGAGCGACGATGGTGACAAGGCCTGGAGGTGGAGCAATCGGAGTTTCTTGCCTTCGGTTTGATTTTGGTTTAGGTTTGATGAATTCAGTTTGATTTTGGTTTAGATTTGATTGAATTCGGTTGCTGGGTTTTTTAGGTTTGATTTTGATTGAATTCGAATTGAGTTGGGTCTGGGGGTGATGAAATGAAAGCAAGGTTTGGTTTAGGTTTGATTTTGATTGAATCAATCTCTCTCTTCTTTGTTTCTGGTGTGGAGGTTGGTTTGATGATGATGAACTAGTTGGTTTGTGTTTTCTAGATTTCTTGAACAAAATAATTAAAAACAAGAAGATGATGGTATTATTTAAAAAAAATATGGATTTTTTTTTTTGTTCAAGAAATTTGGAAATTGTTTTTGTATTTTTAGAGATCTGGAATTTTTTTTTTATATTTTTTTGGTTCAGAAAATCGGGAATTTTTTTTTGTTCAAGAAATCTTGAACAAAGATCAAAGTTTGAATTTTTTTTTATATAATTTTATTATTATTTTGTTATTTGTTCTTTGATGGAGATCCAGATTGGATCTCCACCAAAGGTCAAAGTTTGAATTTTTTTTAAATTTGTTTTATTATTTTATTTATATTTTTTAATTGGAAATAGACGTAATGACTTTTCTACCCTCCTAAATGTTAGTTGACCGTTAGTTTGACTAACCTTAGGACCAATTTGATGTATTTTGAATTTTATTAGGACCAATTTGATATATTTTGAATTAACAAGTAAAAAAGTGATGTTTCCCAATTATATTGGGACCAAATTGTAAAAACCTCTTTTTTATTTTGTTTGAAGAAATCATCCATTTTTCCAGAATTCTTCATTCCAGATTTCTTCAGAAAAAGCCTTTTCAATTTATTTTTTTAAAATTATTTTGTTTTAAGATATCCAGAAATTTCCAGATCTAATAGGATTTCCATATATATTTTGTCCAATCCCATGACATACCAAATATAGTATTACTCTATTTTTAATCCTATCCCATATTATACCAAACATAATATAACATACGATTAATCCAATCATATCCTATCATATCTCATCTTATACAAATAATTCTATCATATCCCAGGTGATAAACGGGGCCCAAGAGAGTGCTTCAACAAAAGAAAAGAGACTAGACCAAAAATAGAAAAAGAGAGGAGAGATTTTCGTTTAAAACAAAAGAAGCAAAAACCAAAAACAAAGAAATTGTAAGTTCCACCATTTTGTGATTGGCTTATTTCGTTAACAACCCATATTTGGGTTAATGTTGTAAGGGTAGATTTAGGTGATTGAACTTGATCGTGATCAAGGCACCCTCCGATATTCCCAAAACTTCAAGAGCGAAGAGCTACAAAGGTATAACACTTGACTTGTACTCTTGAAGAAATTACGTGCACACACACTCTCATCTTATTCATTTGTGTTTTCATTAGTGCGCATCTCATTTCACTCACTTGCACTTCATGTATGCTAATTGTATGTGTTTTTTTGTCCACTTGAAAAGGTCATTGCTCTTCTCTTCAAAGTGATGTGCATTTCATCTCGCATATCCCTCAAAGGGATTTGTGCAAGTTCATGATGTGCAGGGTGAAGCCAAGCCGCACTGTATTCCAGTGAATTGTGTGGATTGCTTCTATGCCAATTGGAAACCGCACTGCCTAACCGCACCCAATTCTAGTGATTTGTACTGGTTGCATCTATGAAGGTTGGAAACCGCACTGTCTAACTGCACCCCATTCCAGTGGTTTGTGCGGGTTGCATATGTGTGGGTTAGAAGATGCACAACCTGACTTCACTATATCCTAGAGAGTTGTGTGGGTTGTGAAGTGTGACTTGTAGTCGCACTACTTGGTTGCATTATTCGCGACGAGGCCAAAAGCATTTTGTTTAAAGCCCTATATATACTTTCTTAACTTCCTTTAGTCGACCTAGAACTTCAAAAATCCAATCTTTTGAGTAAGAGTGAAGTTTTCAAGAATGAGAGTTTCCAAGAAACCTTCTTTGACACTCCATCCCCAAATCCATGAGCATTTAAGCATCATTCAGTATCATTCAAGCATGGTTCTTATTTGTTTCATTACTTTGTAAATTTTGAACAAACACTCCTCTTGTTTATTGTTCTTCTTAGTCAAGACATCTCATTTATTACATTGTTGTGTGCAAAGACTTCTTTTATTGCATATTTATTGAAGTCATGAATGTTGATTGGGGTTAGCTTATAACTGGGTTGTTAGAATTATTTTTTTATCTAGTTAAGCCTTCTAGTATTTTAATTTATGTATCTTTATAACTAGGATTGTTATAATGAATTCTATCTTTATAGTTAAACATATTGTGTGTTGTCTTGCACTTTATTGTATTTAGGACATTGTTATATGTTTACTTAGACATTGATTAGACATTGATTCTCTTCTTTAGAGTCCAAGTCTGGTGGCTACATGTGGTAGTTGCACAAGCATTGTCAAGACCCACTTTTAAAGGCATGTGGGTAAAATAGTTTATGTTACGAATCTTGAGAAGAGTGACTAGAATGTCAACTTAGAATGTAAACAAATATTCAATTAGTGGTGTTTCTGTGATTAAGTGGCTACTGAGGCTAGTCCCATGGTTTTTCCTAGTTTGAGGCTTTCTACGTAAAAATCAAATGTCATTTAATTTCCACACTTTACTTAATTTTTGTTTGTTGTGTATTTAATCTTGACTAATCAAAAAGTTGGTAATTGATTTGATTAACAACTCATTCATTCTCCTCTATGTTGTTTAGACACATTTAGTTTATTTTCAATTGGGATCATAGCGGATTCCTAGACATACATAGGTAGATCCTTACTCATTTGTGTCTTGCATTTGTGCACTTCATTCATTTCATTCATATCATCAAACACTATGAATGGAAGTGTGATGGATCATGAGGGAGCTTCTAGTACTAGACCGACATTGATCACTGGCGAGAACTATTCTTCATAGAAATGGAAGATGAAGTCATTTTTATCGGCTATGGATGATACGGTTTGTATGGCGATTGAAGATGGGTATTCTCCACCCGCAGTGATAACCGAAGATGGAAGTGTTATGCCCAAACCTAAGGCTTAATGGAGTGCCCAAGAGTTTGGAGTTTTAAAATGGAACAACAAAGCAATGCACTCATTGTTTTGGGACGAGAACCAATACAAGCTCATCCAAATCACAAGGAATGCACATGAAGCATGGGAGATCTTTGAGACGGCACATGAAGGGACTCAAACCATGAAGGACTCGAAGCTGCAAGTTCTACAAACTCAGTTTGAAACCATCAAGATGGAAGAACATGAGTCGTTCAATGACTTCCAAATCAAGTTAATGGACGTAGTCAACCAAAGTCATCAACTTGGTGATCCATACTCTGACATGAGGATTAATCAAAAGATTATGAGATATCTTCCCAATATATTTGAAGCCAAAGTGACAAGTATTGAAGAGAAAAGTGAGTACAAGAGAATGAAGCCGAGTCAAGTTATTGGAAAGTTGCTAGCTTATAAGTCAAGGAAGCTCATTAATCAACCGAAGAATCAAAAGAGAATTGCTTTGAAGACCTCTAAGCTTGAAAAGGATGCAAGTGACTCAGATGAAGAGATGACTCTTATGGTCAAGAGATTTAAGAGGTTCATGAGGTTTGACAAGAAGGGAATGAACTCCAAAGGAATGGAGGTAAAGAAGAAAGTTCTGTTCAAGAAAGGTGAAGCTAGCCAAGACAAGCCTTCAAGAAAAGGGGTACAGTGCTTTGAATGTGGAGGATTCAGATACATCTCTACATATTGTGTAACTTGAAGGACAAACCGAAAGGGAAAACTATAGCCTCTACTTGGAGTGATAATGATGATCTTGAAGACAAGGATGATTCATCGGATAATGAAGAAAATGTGGCAAATTTTGTTGCCTTTGCCTACCAGTCGAAAACCCTAAAATCAATGGAATCACTTTAGGAGATCGAGACCTCAGAAAAGTGATATGTGTAATTCAAAAGAAGTTTCGATTTATTATTATTATTATTATTACTATTATTTTTTGAAAGTTGAAGAAGCAAAGTGCGACTCAATGAAGCAACTTTGGATTCAAAAAAAAAATGAAAAATGAAGAGCCATGAAGGAGGGAAATGGTTTGTGCTACTGCTACTCAAATGTTAATTTTTTTTAAAAAAAATTAAGGGTTAATTGCACTAACTTACCCTTAGTTTATTAAATATTGCAATATTTTAAAACGATTCCCTAAAATTGTTGTATGTGTAAATTTGATGAAAGGACACGTCAGCATAGAAACAATAAAGACATAGACACGTCATCCATTGACTCGTCAACGAGAGGAAATCAGTCAAAAGGAGTGCCAGTAGGCACGTTCGCCGATTCAAAGAAAAAGAGTGTTCGCCGCAGCCGTTTACCCAATGAAGAGGCGAAATGCGCTCGCCAGTCTAAAGGCGTTCGCCAAAGATACACAGCCAGAAAGGGTAATCCAATTCCAAGTATATTTCCACGTCAAAGCAGGGATCAAATCCAGACAAGACTCAAAGATTAAATCATATTCCACACAAGATACGAATCTTCTTCAAACAAGGAAGAGTCCAAACAGGAAACAAACCCTAAAAAAGTTATTTGCGGACTCTAGACTCCTTATACAACACAAAATAAGGACTCCCCTATCAACACGGCATATAAGCCGGAAACCCTAGAGAGAACCCATATAAATAGAACCTAAAACCCCATGAAAAGGGGTTCGAGAATATAGAGAGAATAGTCAGGCTATTGTATGAGAATCTTGAGTGTGTAAATCATAACAAAAATCATAGTGAATTTTCTCACCCTCAAGGGGCACCGTGGTTTTTTCCCATTCAAGGGTTTTCCACGTAAAACTGCTTTGCATGCATTGATTTTTCTTTCTTTATTTATTCTTTTTGATTAACGTATTATTGTTGACCGAGTCAATCCAAAAATCGCCGTCAACAATTGGCGCTAGAAGGAGGGGGAACTGAGTTTAAAAACTTCTAGGAATCCTTACAAAACAGTCACAGCATGAGCAACGGTAGCGGCAGGGATGAAATCCTCAATAATGAACAGATCCCTCAAGCAGCGACTATATTAGGGGAGGAGACGTTGACAATAGGGGAACAATCTGCAGCAACTCCAGGGACGAGAGTAGCCAACGAAACTCTGCAACACTTTCACACCGCTTTGGTGAACCTGGTCAATGAGGCCAACAAGATAGGACTCACACTTCCCATAGGATTGGGAGCATCGTCTCCTTATGAACTAACGACCAGCACTCCCGGAAATCATCCCACAGGGAGGGTGCGGTCAGAAATCCACGTCGTAACTCCCGGTACTCAGGCAGAACCAATTGCGGAGGAAACCCCCAGAGATTCGCCAGAAGCCTTGGGAGAAAGAGGGCGAAAGAAGGGAGAAAATCTGCTGGACGATGATCTCCCAGAAAAACGATATCATGGGCGAACACATATGGGACCTGCCGACGACAGGATTAATAGAACCCGCAGGAGGCGGCGGTCGGTCTCGTTAGAAGACAGGAGTCCCCAGCCGAGAAGAGGGTTGCGATCAAAGAGGGCGCGGCAGCAGAGGTCCGAGAGTACAGATGATTTAGGAGGTAACAGAAGTACAGGTAGCAGGGAAGACGATTATCGAAGGGTGATAGTCAAAAGCAGGCTCGACCAAGAGGGGGAACCAACCGGTCATCGAAGCGTTACCCTTCAACAACTCTCAAAGAAGGTCTCAGCAATGGCTAAGCGGTACAGGCACAATATATCTTCGGATGATGAATCAGACAATCCGTTTGTTGATCATATCGCTCATACCCGGTTCCCCGAAAGATTTAGGATGCCAACCATCGAGCAGTATAAGGAGAATAGGGATCCAAAGGAACACGTCCACAGATTTCGCAATATCATGGCCCAGTACGCATCCAATGACGGCCTCTTGTGCCTAACGTTCCCACAAACTTTCGGCGACCTCGCCTCTAGATGGTTTGGGCGTCTGCCAGCCAGGAGTATTAGCAATTTCTCCAGTTTCAGCAAGGCATTCATAAGGCAATTCATGGGGAGTGTGCAAAGGAGAAAGTCGCTGGCTCATTTGTCGAACCTGAAACAAGAAAGTAACGAGTCACTAAAGAAGTATTTAGCCAGGTTTGGAAAGGAAGTCGCTCAAATAGAAGATGCGAGCGATGTAGCTGTCATAGCAGCCTTCACCAATGGGTTGCAAAGCGGACGTTTGTCTTTTGACCTACGGAGAGACCGACCCAAGACATATGAGGAGATGATGGATATAGCTGGAGATTATGCATTAGCAAGGGGGTAGTTACGTCCATGGTCACAAGCCAGACGCAAGGTCAGAAACCAAGGATGAGAGAACAAAGGGTCAGTCTCGCGACCACCAAAAAGAAGAAAAGAGCCGGAGAAGCAAGCCCCAAGAAAGCCGAGGTAGTAACAGAACCAGTAGGTTCCGAGGCAGGTACAGTAATTACACTCCCCTAAATGGCGAACAGGAGGATATACTGTCTGTAGTAGAGGACAAAGGGCTCGCCAAGTACCCTCGACAACAGTCAGCTAATGCCCGAAGAGATACGACGAAATATTGCAGATTTCATAGAGACCATGGGCACGACACCTCTAAGTGTTTTCAATTACGGGATCACATCGAAAGTCTGATCAGAGAAGGGCACCTTAAAGATTTCACACTAAAGGGGGACCAAAACACGGGTCGCTAGGGTAGCCATCGAGGAGGCGGACAGGAAGGAAGAAGCCCGAGGAAAGGCAGCCCAAGCGCGGCTATCAATACGATCTTTGGAGGACCTCACACTGGTAGAAGCAATAGAGAAAGGATGTCAGAAGTCAGGGAAGTAATGTATGAAAACAGGGGCTTTGAGGTAAACTCTGTGCAGAGAAGTCACAAAAGACCAAGGGAGGGCCATGACCCGATAACTTTTACGACCGAGGATTCAGAGGGAATTGATGCCAAACCCAATGATGCGATAGTTGTGGGGGTACAAATAGCCCACCGGGATGTCCTCCGAGTGATGATAGACAACGGAAGCTCTGCCGACATTTTGAGCGCTAGAGTGTATGACGAACTTCGGCTAGACAGGAAAGACTTGGAACCATTCCATGTGCCTCTAAAAGGCTTCGGAGGAGCAGAGGTAAGATCTTTGGGAACGGTAAAACTGCCTGTGAGATTTGGGACAGCGCCTTGTCGATGGACCATCCTCCTGGATTTCGTGGTGGTTGATATTTATAACTGGCCATACAATGCTTTACTCGGCCGACCCTTTTTGAACAAGGCACGGGCAGTCACGTCCACTCATGCGTTAAAAGTAAAGTTCCCAACAGAGTTCGGGATTGGGGAACTTAAAGGGTCACAAGAAATGGCTCGCCGGGCCAATCTGTCAATTTTTAAAGACAGAACTGGAGCAGAAGCCTTAAGCGTGTTTCAACTCGACCAGGAGACGAAGGAGGAGAACCCTGAAACGTTTGAGCTGGACCCGAGAGATGAGACCAACGGAGAAAAAGAAGAACCAACAGAAACTGTCATCCTGGATGAAAAAGAACCTAATAAGACGGTCAAAGTTGGAGCGAGCATGACGAAGCAGGTCAAAACAGGCGTGGTGAATCTGTTGAGGGAGTACAAGGAGATCTTTGCCTGGGGCCACGAAGATATGCCGGGAATCAATGCAAAAGTAACCACACACCATCTAGCAGTAAGCAAATACTGCAAGCCGGTAATACAGAAAAGGAGAAGTTTCAACCCGGAGAGAAGTGCAGCAATAAGGGAAGAAATATCCAAGCTGCTCGCGGCAGGATCGATCAGAGAAGTCAAGTATCCTAAGTGGGTAGCAAACGTTGTGCTCGTAAAGAAGAAAAACAATCAGTGGAGGATGTGCGTAGACTTCACTGATCTCAACAAAGCCTGCCCAAAGGATAGTTTCCCCTTGCCAAGAATTGACCAGCTGGTGGATGCAACAGCCGGGCATGAGTTGTTAAGCTTCATGGATGCGTACTCAGGATACAACCAAATCAAGATGCATGAACCGGATGAAGATAAGACAGCATTCACCACGGACCAAGGATTATACTGCTACACTGTCATGCCATTCGGCCTGAAGAATGCTGGAGCAACATATCAGCGGCTTGTCAACAAGATGTTCGCTAACCAAATAGGAAGGAATATGGAAGTGTACGTCGATGACATGCTAACCAAGAGAGTCAAAGCCGAGGGACATGTAGACGACTTAAGAGAAACCTTTGATGTGCTAGCCAAGTTCGGGATGAAGCTAAACCCCTCAAAGTGCGTGTTCGGCGTGCCATCTAGTAAGTTTCTCGGGTATCAGGTACATCAAAGAGGGATAGAAGTGAACCCTGACAAGATCAAAGCACTAGCCAACATGGTTTCCCCAAAAAACTTGAAGGATGTCCAGAAACTTACAGGATGCCTGGCATCGTTGAACAGGTTCATCGCAAAATCGACAGACCGATGCTTACCCTTCTTCAAAGCGCTCAAGAAGGGCAAAGGGATAGAATGGAACAAGGACTGCGAACAGGCCTTTGTCGCTTTGAAGGAATACCTCGGCCGAGCACCATTGCTGTCAAAACCCATCACAGGGGAAGTGCTGTACATGTACCTGTCAGTCACAGAAGCGGCCACCAGTTCCGTATTAATAAGACAGGAGAATGGGATACAGAAGCCGGTGTACTACACAAGCAAAGCATTACTACCAGCTGAAACGAGATATTCATCAGCTGAAAAAATGGCGCTCGCACTAGTAACAGCAGCGAGGAAGTTGAGGCCGTACTTCCAAGCACACAAGGTAGGAGTATACACCAACTGTCCATTGAGAATGATATTGCAAAAACCAGAGGTGTCGGGCAGACTTACAAAATGGGCCATTGAGCTAAGCGAATTCGACATAGAATTTATCCCAAGAACAGCAATCAAAGGCCAAGCAGTAGCAGACTTTGTAGCAGAATTTACCGAGCCAGGCACTGAAGTGGCGAAGATGATGATAGATCAAGCAAGAAAGGACTTTCGCTGGAAACTTTGGGTCGACGGCTCATCAAACACGCATGGCAGCGGGGCAGGGATAGTGGTCACCACCCCAGAAGGAGATTCTGTAGAATGTGCCTTGCGGTTTAACTTCAAAGCCACCAACAACCAAGCCGAGTACGAAGCGCTGATAACAGGACTGAAAGTATGTACGGCCTTAGGGGCTGACGAGATTGAGGTGTTTAGCGACTCTCAAGTCATCGTCAACCAAGTGCTCGATGAATACCAAGCAAGGGATGACAACATGGTTGCCTACCTCAGACTAGCAAAGGAACTGTTGAGGCGATTCAAAGAATATAGGATTGTGCAGATCCCAAGAGAAAAAAAACGAACAGGCAGACGTTTTGGCCAAGCTGGCGTCTGCCACGGTCAATATCTGGCCTCGAACAATCCCTATGGCATATCTGCTTCGACCCAGCACAGCCGAACAGGTCGAAGTAGGGGTCATCATGGATGTATCAACCAACTGGATGACCCCAATCAGAGAGTACCTGATCAATGACACCCTCCCAAGTGACTTGCTAGAAGCCAAGCGGCTGAGATACAGAGCAACAAGATATTCGGTCCTCAACGGTGAATTGTATAGGAGAGGATTCTCGAGAACATTGCAAAGATGTGTCGGGCCTGAAGAGGCCGAAGGAATCCTAAAAGGCATACACAGCGGAAGCTGTGGGAATCACGCTGGAAGCATCAGCTTGGCCCATAAAGCACTAAGACAAGGATTCTACTGGCCGACCATGTTCGCCGATGCAAAAAGAATAGCGACTAGATGTGAAGCATGTCAAAAGATCGCGAACAACATTCGCCAACCACCTGAGCGCTTACAGAGCATCACCTCCCCATGACCGTTCGCCATGTGGGGAATTGATTTGATCGGCCCAATGCCCACAGCGCCAGGTGGGGCGAAACATGCCATCGTAGCAGTGGATTATTTCACCAAATGGGTAGAGGCCGAATCACTGGTACACATCACAGAAGCAAATACAACCAGCTTTGTGAAGAAAAACATTCTATACAGGTTCGGAATACCAAACACCATCATCACTGACAATGGGACACAGTTCGATAATAAGAAATTCAGGGACTTATGCAAGAAATATGGGATCAACAACTACTATGCTTCCCCAGCTCACCCACAGACAAACGGGCAAACTGAGGCAGTGAATAAAATCATCAAGCATAACCTGAAAGCCAAACTGGCCGTCAAAAAGGGAAACTGGGCAGAGAAGCTACCACAAGTGTTATGGGCATACCGGACAACGGAAAGAAACTCCACTGGGGAAACACCCTACTCCATGGCTTTCGGAACTGAGGCAGTCATTCCGGTTGAAACGGCGTTCTCTTCGCCAAGAACACAGTTCTTTCAGCCAGAGCTGAATGTTGACATGCTGAAGTGTGGCTTAGATGAACTAGAGGAAAGAAGGGAACACGCCTGAATAAGGAATGCCGCCTACCAGCAGAGAGCAGCGAGGTATTACAACTCACATGTGAAAATCAGAAGATTTGCGCTCGGGGACCTGGTTCTAAAAAGAGTGACGCCCGGAACTAAGGATAGAACTGCAGGATCACTCGCAGACAAGTGGGAGGGACCATATCACATCACAGGTATAGCAGGCCATGGAGCGTATCACATAGCAAAGAGAGGAATCGGCGAGCTACCCCGACCATGCAATGCTCAGTACCTGAAGATCTACTACCCTTGATGCTCTAGTTTAAAGAAGACCTTTTATTATGTTTTTGTTTCTTTAAATTCATCTTTTTAGAAGTTTCTCTTGTTTTTTGACATTAGAGTTTACAGGAAATAATCAATAAAGAGTAATTTATTACTAAGAAGCCTACCATCGTTGAAATCACAGATCAGCCTTGACGAACAGATCGCCCAAGGTAGTAAATTGAGCTACCTAAGTCCGGCGAACAACCAAGAAAACAGGGAAATACCCCGTATTACAGCAGGCTTAAGGCAAATATGCCACAAAGTAGCCTGAGCTAGAGAAAAATGTCACATAAAAAGGCAGTCGCCATTAATAAAGGCATAAAACCCCCAAAAGAAACTGTACAAGGCGTTCAGCCAACAGTATTCGGGAAGATCCCTGAAAACTAAAAACGCTGGGGGTAAAGCGAAACTAGCATTCAGAAAAAACAGTGAGCAAAAGCGGGAGACGTCCCAACAGTATGCTCGCATAAAACCTGGTGTATGGTCGGACACGTCCTGACAAACACTTGGTAAAAAACAAAAAACTAGCAATTATAAAGCTAAGTGACAAAAGGCTTTAGAGCTTGAGCCAAAAACTCAGCAATGGCAGCTGAACATAAACACATAGCATTAAATAAACGGCGAACAGAAAAGAAACGCATCGCAAGAAAAAGTAATATTTTATTTACTTGTCAAAATATTTACAAAGACAAACAAAAATAAATAATACACATGATCAAGCGCTCGCCGGTGGAAAGCCCCCATCATCATCCTCCTCTTCCTCACTCGCCTCATCCTCTGATGGCCAGACAACATCCTCGTCCCCTTCGGGCATAAAGGGTGTGTAGTCCCGACCAGCCACAGGACCCAAGTCAGGTTCAGCACCAGACCCAGTGAGGCTCCCCTTCTGGCCTGAATAGTAAGTGCTACTAGCACGTTTTGTGGGGATCTCCAGGTGCATAGGAAGGGGCTCTACTTGAGTATAACGGCAATGGGCTTTCCACAGCTTCAGCTGACTCTTTATCGAGCATACCGCATCATCCATATGCCTCTGAAGGTTTCGGTCATAACGCCTCAGGGCTTTCTCATTAGAGTGGTCTTTTAACGCGAAAAACCTCTTTGCCTGCCTCATGCCTCTTTCAAACTCACGGAAGAGGAGCGCATCATATGCAGGAGATCTCTTAAAGCGATCGACGGCCTCAACCTCCCAAACGGCCTTCAAGTCCTTCATAAGAAGATCCTAAGTAGCCTGTTGGTGCCGCAGGTCTTCAGACTCGCGTTCAGCCTTCTCCTTGGCCTCATTTGCTAGACTCTCTCCTTCCATATGAGCAACCAGGGCGTCCTGACTATCGGCGAGCTGCTCCTTTAATTGCTTAATTTGCTCTTCAGCGGCAAGAAGCTTCTCTTCGGCAGCAAGCTGAGCGGCTAAATAACCATCGGCGAGCTCCTGCATTTGAGCAATGTGTTGCGCGTGTGATTCTTCAGCCAATAGTTTCTCAGCCGCCGAGCGAGAGATTATTTTTTGCAAGCGTCTACTATCGCTCGAAGCCGCATTCGCTCGCCTATAAGCGCTTGCCATCTCCGACATCATCTGCGGTTAGAGTAAAGTTAAAAAAAAAAAGGCAAAGCAAGATAAAGTAAAAAGAAGAAACGAGACCAATAAAATTACCAATGAGTGGCAATTGAAGAAAAATTCCATCTTGTTGTTGCATTTTTTTCCCTTCACTTTCTCCCAACCCTCGCCAAAATAGATATCATTATTGATAAAATGATTGAGGAGCTCGGCGGGAGAGAAATCTGACAACGAGACAATTCTCGAGCCTTCACCTTGGTCGGCCGGACCAACAGATGGCCCTTCTTGAGAACCCCCCAAGTCTGTAGCAGGGACAGATGATGGACCAGGGATGTCAGCCGGAGCAGCGGTGTCCCTACCCTCTGCAGTAAAAGGAGATGAGGGCCTGGGGGTATCCTCCTGTACAGCGGTATCCCTCGCTCTAATATTCACCGGGGACACCGAAGGACCAACATTGTCCGGGGCAGGGATCGGTGCAGCTGAAGGGGTAGTAGTCTCTGCACCACCACTTTCCTCTGGACGAGAGGCTGGATCAGCGCCCTGAGGGACTGTAGAACCTAACTCACTGACATTGACAGCCTCAGGGCGAACAGGCTCCCCATCCCCCTCCTCGTCAGATGAGACCACAAACTGAACCACCCTCGACGCCCGCTTCAAAGGACGAGTAGCACCCTCGGGGGTAGTCTCTGCAGGGCGTTTTCCCCGACCAACCCTTGGGTGAAGGTCATTGGAAGGGTCCTCAGGGGGTTCAGGAACGTTCGCATCAAAAACCGGAACGTCCGTACTCGCTGCAGGAGCCATAACTTTTTCTTTCCCCTTGCGGCCTAGAGTGCGGGGCGAAGTGTCAATCCGACTTTCATGAGGCTGAGCAACCGCCCCAGAAACAGCAGCAACACCTGCACTCGCCACAGGAACCCCAACTTTCTCCTTGCCTTTGCGGCTAGGAGCTTGAGGGGGCATATCCCTACTACCACCTCGGGGTTGCGCAACAACCTCTGCAACGTCAGGAACGCCACCCGCTCCCGCATCCGGAGAGTCATCACCATCGGGTGGCGCAACCCCTTCCTTAGGCAAGCCCGCAGCATGCCTTTGACTTGCAGCTTCCGCGTTCTTCACTGCCCGGGCTTGCTCGTCACAAATAATATCAAACTCGCTCACTAAAAAGTAAAAACATAGTGTTATCCAAGGCAAAAACCAATGAGAAGTTTTAGGAAAAAACAAGCTGGTAAAAGGAAACTTACAGCGACGTCGCCGACCGGACAGACGAGAGAAAACACCAAGAGTGACCATCCTGGCTTCGTCAAGGAGTTGCTCCTTACCCCTCTTTATTAAACTGAGCACCGCAGCGTCAGTTACGTTCTTCACCTCATGAGGAGTCAAAGTAGGCGAGGCCTTCGTCCAGGCATCAGGAGACGTAAAGTGTCTCGGGACCCTGCTCGCCCGTAGGTTTCGGCGAGTATCAGCGGGATTATTCCTTCCCCACTCGTCACCCGCGAAGAACCAGCTGTTTTTCCACCTCTTGTTTGAAGTGGGGAAACCCCAAATAAAACCTATTTTCTTCTTGTCACTTGAAACCTCCACTTGTCCTGCGTTGGACACTCCCTCGGGAATCCAATTCTCCACAGCAGTCGACTGGAGATAGTAAGTCCCGCCATGGCCAGATTGCCGCAGGACGTAGAAATGACGGATTTCGCGAGGAGTTGGCGACCGTCGACCCATTGATTTCCACATCACAGCCAGGGCCATCAAAATCCTGTAACTGTTTGGCGAGAGCTGTGCCGGAGCAATCTTAGCGTCAGCCAGAAACCTGGCTATAAACGGCTGAAGGGGTAGAGTCACTCCACAGCCGAACATTGACCCGTAGATGGCGACCGCGCCGCTCGGCGGATTCCATGCAGCTCGATCGCCCGAGGGAATAAGGACAACCGAGCTCGGAATGTCATATCTTCTCCTATATTTCCCAAGCTCCTGCTCGCCAACTACATTTACCTCAGTGTCGAAGGAACTAGGGTGGTCGGCCGCAAAACATAAAGCGTCTCGCCGATGGTCCTCAACATCTGAGCCCACTACCGTTTGAGCACCAACGAGAGAATCTCTAGGGGCTCTAGGTCCCCGTCGACCACTGCCAGCAGCGTTTGGAGTTTTTGCCATATCTGGAGAATCACTGTCAGAAGTCAAAATAAAAACAAAATCAGGAGCATCGGATCCGGAATTAAGAGAAGTATAAAGTGGAATAGGTACAGGAGAAGCTGGGTTATAGTTGCGCAAATATGACTCGATTTTATCAGCAACTTCCTTATCACCAAGCTCAAGAGCTTGCATCATTTGATTAAAAAGAAAATGGCGTTGAGAGAAATCCATGAACACTCACCAGAGATAGATGAAAGAAGATGGGTAATAGAAACCGTGCTTCAAAGAAAACCACCGGAAGCTTAAACAGCGTCGAAATCTGAGATTTTGGGAACCACCAGAAGCTCAAGCAACGTCGAATCGGAGATTTTTGAAGATCTTCTCTGAGAGAGCACTTTTTGTGAAAAATAAAAGCAAGCAGAAGTAAAAAAGAAGACGAAGTGGAAACAGTTTCGTCCTTTTAAAGGGGGAAATTCGAAATTCAAGACAAAGTAATAATTAGAAAAAACGGCTGTGATAAAGTACCACCGCCTGTGAGTAAATGCTGTGGTGAAGGTATCCATCAAACGAAGGACACGTGGCGTCATGGGGGTTCACAACAGACGCGACATTACTGCAGGCGTGACAGCAGTTGCAGCGCGTCACATCAATACATCCCACTTATAGGACCGGAATCTTGAATATCTATTCCCACTTTATCGGAGAAAAAATACTTCACACATGCTTATAAATGCGTAGAAACCCAGATGGAGATATGGGAGAAGACAGCTTCTATAATTTTTCAACAATACTTGGTTCGTTCTAGAAAGCAATAAAAACAATAGCAAAATGAATCTTAATTACAAACAGTTCCAATCAAATATGTTCACAATGTCAAATTCGATTTCTTAACAAATCCACTACAAATTCTACCATAATTCACAAACAAACAAATTACACATTAAAAAAACACCAATTATTCTATCAATCATAGTCCAATTCCGTCAGAAATTCCCCTGAGAGTAGAATCCGGCGGAGTTTGGGCAGGGAACACCACATTGTCATAGACAAGTCCAGCAACCGCGGCTCCAGCCAAGGGACCAACCCAGTACACTGCTTGGTTCTTGAAACTACCCGCAACAATGGCTGACCCAAAAGCAGATGCCGGGTTCATCGAGCCACCCGAGAAAGGCCCCGTTGCCAACACGTTGGCACCCGCTATCATCCCTATCGCCAGAGGTCCAATGCTGCCCATAGCACCATGTTTAGGGTCTCCGGCTGCGTAAACCGTATACACCAAAGCAAATGTCAGGAGGGCTTCCAGTATAGATGCACCAAAACCTGTCATTTCTTGTGCAATCGTGTATGTTGGTACAACCTGCCAAATTACGTACGCATTTCAACGTTATGATCATGTTTTAAAATTATTTTAACAAAAAATTTGAAAATCATAATCCGATCAATAGAATAGAAATTACTATAGAAATGTATACAAAATCCAAAACATAGAAAAAGAAGTGTGTGTGGTGTGTTACCTGGCCAACAGTGGTTACTTTCAATACAAGGCAAGCCATAACAGAGGCCAACATCTGAGAAACCCAATAAAAGAGAGCAGTTAACACACTTATATGTCCTCCAACCGCCTTCGCAAAGGTCACTGCCGGATTTACATGCCCACCGGAGATATTCGCCGCAATATAAACAGTCGACGACAATGCAAACGCATTCGCAACAGCAACAATCACTAAACCAGACGGATTCGCCGCCATTTCCGGCATCAATTTCCCTGCCATATATAACACCAAAAATGCAACATATAACTACGTTATAAATCTGGTACTACAGATAAATTTAGTAATTGATTGCGAGCACACTCACTTGAAGCCATGGAAGATCCAATAACAGCAAACACATAAAAGAAAGTGGAGATAAATTCTGCAAAATATGATCTGAGAGCGTCTTTGGTCACTGATTGCTTTAATCGTTCACTCAACGCAGTGGGAGCCATTTTCTTCTCTAAACGAAAATACATAGAAAAAAATAAAAAGTGGTCTTTTTGGCAGAAAATTAAACCAGTTTATATAACTGTACAAGAGTTGTGATGTTTCCAAAAAATTGTAAAAAAATTCAAAAACTAACCGACACAATCCACGTGGCTGCGAGTTTGCTGGATTGTTGCGTGCGGTTTGTACAGTTATTATATTTCTGAAAATTGCAAATACGTCCCTGGAAATGATCGAATTTATGCTTGGAGTTGCCTGTTGGTTGACCCGCCAGAGGTTGATTGCACGTGATGCACGTGCAATTGAAGAATATTAAATTTTATTAAAAAAATAAAATAAAATTTAAAAAGAGAAGGGTTTTCGTTAACTGGCTACATCTATAGCCTCTTTAACTGTAAGTCTGCAACACTCCAAAATTTGTGCTTCCTTGAGTCTTTCAATTGAAATCTCAGGTTTTTGGAGAGTGTTTTTCACTGTGAGATCCACGAAATCAACGGCGACGGAAGCCGAATGCAAATCTCTGATAAGATTTACCACTGCAGGTAATTACTTCTTTATTTTTAATCCTCTTATATTTTTGTTCTGTGATCTGGAAATTGCTTTACATTTGCTGCAATGTGGTTCTTGTCAAATTTGTAAAACAAAAAAGAAAAAAAAAGAGAAAATTGTTCGATTAAATTTGTGTATGCTTATAGTTATTCGAGAAGATAAATAAGTTAATTGGTTAATGTTTTTTTATATTTCAGTTCAGCAAGTTTTGAAATAGTAATTATAATGATTTTAATTGATTTTGTAACGTTTCGATGACCATTCGGGTTGATTGCAATTAAGCAAGTAGAGAGTGGTAGCAATCATGAGTTCTGATGAACAAATGGGTCATTATTTGGTTGAAATAGAAGGACAAATGGTAATTCTAAGTGGGCTGAGGCTTCGTGTTTTAGATTGTTAGTTTTTTAGAGTAGAGGGATTGGTGTTTAGATTATTTGTTTGTTACGTAACAAGAAGTTTCTATGTCATCTTGGCTTCTCTTAACAAGACGTTTCTATGTCATCTTGGCTTCTCTGTTGAGGGAATTTTAGTTTATTTTTGATAGACTTGTGAGTATGCATGTTACCTGCTAACAGCAGGAAGGATTTTGCAGAAGTAGCTAGTGCTTATCCAGCTTAACTGGTTGTTAGATTTCACAATGGTGTAAGTTCAACTCCACAGTTTTGATTGATTTTGTCTCGTCTAACAACAAAGGTCATTGTGGAGAAATTGGTTTCGTTATTATTTTTTTCCTTTTTTTATAGGTGGGCATTTTTTATAGTGCTACTATGGACGAAGTTTAAAGTTTTCATTTATAATTGACAAAACAGCCAATCTATGAATGTACTGTATTTGGTGGTGACTTGTTTCAACATATAGAAGCCTTCTATAGCAAATACGTATATTTTCTGTCTAGACCTGCTAATAAAAAGTTGATGGTTTACTTCAGATGTCTAAGGATGAGGAGAATCCAACAGTTGTCAAAACTACAAATGGGTCCGAAGCCTCTGTTCCCTCCAGTGAAATACAAGTAACATGGTATGGAAGTTTACTCCAGCAAGTCTCGGTTTATGGTTTAGCTGCTGGGTATTGCCTCTCAGCTTCTTTGCTTTCCATCATCAACAAATGGGCTGTCATGAAATTTCCTTATCCAGGGGCACTAACTGCTTTACAGTACTTCACAAGTGCAGCTGGTGTCTTTCTTTGTGGGTATTTTAAATTGATAGAGCACGATGCTCTTGACCTCCTGACTATGTGGCGGTTTCTACCTGCAGCGATTATATTTTACCTCTCTCTTTTCACCAACAGTGAGCTCCTCCTCCATGCCAATGTTGACACTTTCATTGTCTTTCGTTCAGCTGTTCCCATCTTTGTAGCAATAGGAGAAACCCTCTTCTTGCACCAGCCATGGCCATCAATCAGGACGTGGCTCTCGCTTGGTACCATCTTCGGTGGAAGTGTGATTTATGTTCTAACAGATTATCAATTCACAGTCATGGCTTATAGTTGGGCTCTAGCTTATCTGGTTAGCATGTCCATTGATTTTGTTTATATAAAGCATGTGGTAATGACTATTGGTTTAAATACATGGGGTCTTGTTCTATACAATAATCTTGAGGCTCTCCTACTGTTTCCCTTGGAGCTACTTATAATGGGGGAATTGAAGAAAATAAAGCGTGAAATCACAGACGAGTCAGATTGGCATTCCTTTGGAGTTGTTTTGCCAGTGGGGTTATCATGCATATTTGGTTTGGCTATCTCTTTCTTTGGGTTCTCTTGTCGGCGGGCAATATCTGCAACTGGCTTTACAGTTCTTGGTATAGTGAACAAGTTATTGACAGTTGTGATTAACTTCGTTATTTGGGACAAACATTCAACATTTGTGGGAACAGTTGGCCTTCTGATTTGTATGATTGGTGGGGTTATGTATCAGCAGTCTACAAGCAATAAACCTAAGACCATGAATGATACTAAAGAACAAGAGAGTGAAGAAGAACAACAGAAACTACTTGAAATGCAGACAAATACAGAAAGTCACCATAATGAGAAGAAAGTTGTTGAATTGGAAGAAGAGAAATGAGAGAGACCTTATGCATAGGAGAAAACATCATTTGATGCTTTTGAATTGTCTTGATTGCTAAATTCTCATGTAAAGAACTAGTCTTTATATGAACTCAAAGCCAAAGGTAACGGCTCAGACTGGTTCAGCATGGCAAATTGCTTCTAGTATACTTCCTCTACACGACCCCGAGTCACGAGCACCGATAGTTGATTCCTGATTTCATCATCCAACCAGAATGAACAGGTATTGGATGGAATATTCTATTCTTTAGTTTGTATTGTTGTTATCAATATTTCATTCATTTAAATAGCATTTTGTAGTACAATGCTCTTATGATGGTATTGATTTAGCCAAATTACAGAAAGTATGCAATAGAAATAGGCTCAATTTTTTCAATATATTATGAGAGCTTAATATAAAATCATTGCAGTTTATCTTTTTCTTTTCCCGGATTAGGGATTTGATTCTATATATTTTGTTAATTTGCTTGCTAGCAAAATTTATTGATCAAGGAATAGAAAGAAAACACAGAACAAAAATCATAATTGGCCGTTAATAAGATATAAGACTGATAAGTAATAAATCTTAATCACACACTACCATTTTTTATTGAGAATTGGGATCCAAATGCTTGAGAAAACTATTCATGAGTCTAAAAAAAAAAATATTAATCACATCACATTCAGAGGGTGTCGAGCCTTCTCCGAGGACTCGACCTTCATCGAATCCTCTTACTGGCTAAATGGATTTCTTCTGCCTCCATTTTTTCTCCTTTTGCTCTTGTTTTGAGTTTCTACTGTATGGTCTTATAATCTCTGTAATCAGGCAAGCTGCGTGGATGTTTCAATGATATTTTTACATTGATGCTCAGGACGTCGAATTAAATTTTATTAAGAAACTAGAATCTCAATCTTGCTGTGTCTTCTTTTTTGGGTCTGTCATGTTATTGATTGTTCAATCCTATACTGAAGTGGATTTGCTCCAGTTATTTTTTTGGAGTTGTTTGAATAAATAAAAAAATTAATCACATGGAAAAGTAAAAATTAAAAGTGAAACCGTATAATCTAACATTGCAGCAATACTATGAGAGAATAAAATAAAGCATAGGATAGAAACACAAAACCCTTTGAAAGTGTTTCCTAAAAAGCACTTCTGCTAAAAGACTCAAATTCATCAAAATCTGAATTAAACTTGTAACTACACAGCTTATATATATACATATAAATTTTGAGCAATCGATCGTTTATCGCCATCTTTATCCGTCTCTTCTTGGAATACAACACACAGCTTTCAAAAACTTGAAACACTGAAAAATTGATGACCATCCCCCCTTCTGTTTCCTCGTAAAGGACTTCATAGCACATTCCCTTCTATAGACCTCGATCACCTCTTCCTTGTATATAAAACCGTTTAACTCATCGATATCATTGGTACCGAAAAATATATCCCCCATATCATCATCATTATCATCGTAGCCATCGGAAGAACTTGAAGATTGTGACGAAGTTTCGTAATAAAAATACCGCCTCACCCCTTGATATCTCCATCCTATACTGCCGCCGCCACCGCCACTTTCAACAATATCACCATCACAAGAAGAAGAAACTCCTCTGGCCATTTGAGTTACTTAATCAGAATGAGAATGCTGTAGGTATTATCGTTATTGTAGATAGATATATAGAGAGGAAACAATTCTAGTCATAAAAGGATTAAGAGTAATGAGAATTTTAGAAGATTTAGAACTTCTTGGTTCTTCTAGTTTTACTTGTACAACTCTCAAAACGATTTTGATTTTAAGATAACTACTGATTTGCTGACATCTCCTACATTTATGCTAATGAAATTTTGGCTACTAAAGATTTTTTTATTTTTTATTTTTCAATATTTATCTATGATAAATTTGTAACTTATGCAAGTTTATCGTAAATCACATATATTATCTTGATTCAAAATATTTTAAATTTTATGCAAATTACACTTTAGGAATTATAACTTTTTTTTTTATAAACAAAAATATTTTGCAATTAAAAATCATAAAAAGAGAAATAGAGAAATATATGAGTATAGAATATAAGATAATACCATTATTTAAAACAACAGTATACTCTTAACATGATAACTATTTTTGGGTGGAGTTGTATCTCACCCAAAATTCTATGATTAAGGTAAATAGATAAAAAAAAATCCCAAATTTATATAACAGTGTAATATTTAAAATAAAAAAATAAGTTGGTGTACAAAGTGTTTGGATTGAATGTTTTAATTAATTAATTAATTAAATTTAAAAATATTTAGTTAATATATTTATATTAAAAAAATAACTATTTTACCTCAATTTTTTTTAAAAAAATTACTATTTCTTAAAGAAATGTTTTTCCCTCCTATTCCCGCCATCTAGCTCCATGGCCAAAGGAAGCCACCAGAAATGAGTTCGATCCTACTCGGAGGGCATGACCCTGTCAAGTGTCAACCATGGTTGCCGGATAGCCTCATTGATCATGTCTACCAACCTTACAAAACAGACACCGGAACTAGAGGAGGCCAATCTCCTCCACGAGATCTTATTTTATTTTATTTTCGAACTGTCGATTTTATTATTTTATAAAAATAAAATTATTAGTTCAATAGTAGCTTCCTCAGCTGTAAAACTTAATAAGTTTTTATTTATTTTTTATTTTTTTTATTTTTTTTTTTAACACTGTCTATCAACTTATCTAAACCATACATTTTTTTTTTAAAGTTTTTTCTATTAGTAGGATTTGACCCGCGCTGCGCTGGTTTAATCTGCTAATCTTATCCAATAAGATGAACCAACAAAGTCTTGTAAAAAGAGAGAAAAATAAACTGATCTTGAAATTCATTATTAATGGTAATGATCAGCAAAGCAAAGCAAAGGTTTAAAGATTGTGACAAGCGGATTGGCTACATTTATGACAAGCAGATTGTGACAAACAATAAAGGTTTGATAATTTGATTACTATTTTTTATATCTATATTAATGCACTTCACAAATAATTTGGGATCAAAATTAAATTGATTATTGCAAAAGAGAGATAGCGTAGCCGCGTAGGTATCAAGAGGGAAACACACTTGAAAAACAACATTAATGACTCGAAGAACAAATAAAGAATGCTCCCTAAAATAAAAATAAAATAAACAATGTGTTCCATCACAAAGGTAGGAGATCCATTTAGAATATGAAAAATAAAAATAAAATAAAAAAGATTTTTTAAGATTTTTTTTTTTTTTTTCTATGAGATGAGGGGTATTTCCATCTTTCATATATATTTTTTTAAAATTAATTAAGCATTTCAAGGGTATTTTAATACTTTAAACGGTCAAATATAGTCAATAGTTAAGTTTGACTAAATTTGACTAACGATATAGAAGGTGAGTGTCAATTATTGATAAAGTTATTTCTGAGTGCAAAAAGGCAAACCTCATAGAGTTTAATGCAATTTACTCATTTTTTAAATATAGAACCATTAATTGAATATTTAATTAACATACATGGTATTTTTCTCTAAAATTTTGAAATTTTAGCACCATTTAGTTACCATCTAATAGTAGAACTAAAAATGAATTAGAAGCTGTAAACTTAAATTTGATGTGGGTCTTTCAAGACCCTAAGCTAAGCCAATCACAAGAAGTTGCTAAACTAGAAAGTGATTTCTAATTTTACCTGAATCTAAAATTAGTTTGTGCTACACCAAAATTGCAACAACAGGGAGTGAAGTATTGCATTCAGCAATATTGACATGCAATAAAAAGAGGTTGCACAATTATGTTAAAATCTGTTAAAGAATGCACCTATTCTTGAACCTGGTGTGGAAGATCGATCTCTCCAGCCACCTTCATTGCTTGAACTTCTCCAGCCACTACCCCTAGATGCTGCAAAGGAGCCCCTATATACTTGCACGGCTTCGCATTGGTACGATAGCAGCAACTGATCTAATTGATGGTGTTGATCTGAGGATAAGAAATCATAAGGTGCGATTAAAAATTAAAAAAAAAAGTGAAACAATAAAAATGTTTTTTTTAATGTGCATTCAAATCTAGAATATTGATAGATTGAATGAGTATTCTTTACCACTAAGCCAATTGGATAGTGGTATAATGATTTTCACCTAAATGAGAAATATTTAAATATTTCATCAACATATGTGATATGAATTTTTAATAACCCAAAAAAGTCAAGAAAGATAAGATTAAATACTTTGAGTTATTTGAATGATACATCTCAAACACAAAGTCCACGACATATATGGTGAATGAACAAAAGTCCAACAAAATGCAAAATATGCTCAAAGAGAAAGATCAAGGTTTAATAATCGGGTGCAAAATCTCTTGAGATGTGGTTCCACTTCCTCTTGATGATCATTAGATGTTCAACTTCTCCTTCCACTTGTCTCCCCAATATCTTGAATGGTTACACCAAATATCTTGACTGGCTCTGCATATATTGGATGAGTAAATTTTTTTTTTTTTTTTTTTAAATGTAAGATAAAATAATTTGAAGTTAACTAGTTATAACCCGTTGTTTAAAATAATGTGTTGGGAATAATAAACTTCTAATTAGAGCTTATATTTATAAGAGACCTCAATAGGTACTTTTGAGATTATGAATAACATAGTATTTATATGAACAAACCAAAGTAATAGCAACAGTTTTAATAATAGATTTGGAGTTGCTAGAATTACTTAACCTGCAAATTTTGCCACTGTAAAGTCTCTTGGGATTTGGTTCCACTTCCACTTGTTTCCCCAAAATCTTGATTTATTGGATGTACCCCGCAATATTTCACTTTGCAACCAGAGGACTCACAATATTACGAATACTGAAGTTAAATGAACAAGTTGTATGGTCATCCGTAAATTGCTTAGAATGATTTGAACATTCAGGATACCATTCAGGATACCTTATGCATTTCTCCTCCATTCCAGTGCCAAACACTTCTGTCCAGCCAGCCTAACTCAACAACACTTGTGGAATACATGTTGCCTACCAATTGTTCAATGAAATATCAGTTGCATCCCATACTACAACTGTATAGTGACACCGGCCACAAGTCAACAAACCCATTCATACACTACGCCCAAAGTGTGCCCAACACATGCACGATCCCCAATTAGCAACACTCACTGCCAAGCAACACAAGAACACTATAACAACACTTTGCCTAGTAACAAGCCCTCCTAGTAAGTCACAATCTCACTCAATCCAACACACATAGAAAGGTAGAAGAGAGACAAACACACAAAGACTTATGGGAAACCATCTCCCAACCTGATTACTTTTATTACTCATAGCAACTAGGAAACAATGCTCTTTATAGGATCAACACATTTCGTTGTCTCTGCCATATACATTCCCAAATGTATATACAACCTTAACATGCATTCACACACACTAAGTTGATAGTCATTACTACCTTTTACATTTTGAAGGATCATCACACTCTAGCACTCTTGCCAGTTGGTGTCTCAACAAGTAGACAGCCCTTACTATCTACATTTTCTCATATTTCCCTCTTCTTAACATGTTAACATCCATCAGCATATTTAAATACAGCAAAATGTAGTTGACAACCCAAACTACTAGGCATTTGTGGCACATGCACAATTATAACATGCAGTAACTGCCTGGTAACTGCCTTATATTCTTGTTGCCACATCTGCCTTTAACTTGATCTTCCATGAATACCATCAGCAACTATCCCACACGAGCACCACACACATATGCACCTCACATGCCCTCACATGTGCATATCATGTGCACATTCATGTCGCCTACTCTAACAGCTCACACACAATAATCAGCCCAATGTTTTGCCTTGCCTTCACATACAATCTACTACCTTGTTTGCATACAGGCATACAGCCCACTACTTGCCCTTGTATACAGCCTACCGCCTTGCTTGCTTTCAGCATACTACCTTGCCTTTGCATGCACAGCTTACTGCCTTGTTTGTGCACCACCATTGAACACTGCCCACAAGACTACCCGCTAAGTCACATAGCACTCAACCAAGCTTGCCATCATAATATTAGCCCACTCAAACTAACAACACAGCCCAAGGCCCCCCAACCTTGTGCCTTGCTTGATGCCTCCCTACCAAACCCACATATGAACAATACACTGCCCACACATAACACACAGCGCACCAATTCTGCCCATCATAAAGCCAACCAATATTGTTTCTAACACGCCAAGCTTGTTTTCCTACACAACACGTACCAACACTACACTCCAAGCTTGTTTCTTGCATACAGCGCACCACATTGCATGCCAAAGTTGTTTTCCTACACAACGCACACCAACATTGCACTCCAAGCTTGTTTCTCGCACACAATGCCAAACATTGCTTTTCCATCCAAGCCATGCCACCCAACATGACTTGCCTAAGGCTATGCCTCCCAACATGCCTTATTCTAGGCCTAATGCTCACTCACCAAGCCCACCATAGGCCTTGCTACCTATACTAATTTTTGGGGGTGTAATAAGCCACCAACCGTCAGATTGTCATAAAATATATTGGTTCCCAAACGGCACTGATAATGCACGCTAACGGCACATGCAAGATTCATGCAAATTTGATCAAACCCAAGAACAACTGGAAAAGTAAATCCTAGGAGTTTACAATTGCCCCAGTTATCCAAAGGCAACTGGAAATTTATACAAGATCTAAAACTTTGATAACTCAACCTTTTGGAAATGTCACTTCCAGGAAAACAAATGTTAAAGGTAACTTTTGGTTCATATCCCTGTAACATATGAAAATCATGATTATTCCTAATGAGTGAGTGAGTGAGAATGCAATGACCTTTTAAATTTTAATGACAAATTACAAAGGAATGGAGTAGGAAAAAAACACATTTTCACACTAAATCTTTAGTAGTGACTCTTCCCAATAATCGTTGAATACCTTCTTATCAAGCTTTATGCAATTGGTAAATATATATATGTAAATCCTCATCCCCAACAAGGCTCATATTCAGTTACTGATTCTACAAAATGGTACTCGTCTGGTAATGATTGGAGCTCATTGCAATTCATTGCTTCTAAGTATGACAAACCCAATGGAAGATTTGATAGTGATTGAAGCCTATTACAATTGTCTAAATGAAGCCACCTCAACTTAGAGAGTTGCTTGATGCTTTTTGGTAGACTCTCAAAATCATTTACATTGAGCTCTAATACGTCCAATGAGGATAAATAACCGATGTCTTCTAGGATTTTCGTCAGATTACATTTATTTAGATCTAGTTTTCTTAAAGAATGTAATAAACCTGACATAGGAAGCAATGTTAACATTCTACATCGATAACATTCCAACTTCATAAGTTACCCCAAAGATGTCAAAGAGGATAGAAGTTGACATATGGCAATTCTGCTTGCTTCGAGATAGCCCAAAGATTTTAAGTTCTCTGGCAATTTGTCCAACTTTGGATATTCAAAAATAGTAAGATGATATAGAAGTCTCAAATTACAAATGCTACTTGGAAGCCTCTCAAGATTTTCACAATGGGACAAAGTTAAACTCAAAAACTCATTCATATTTTCAATGGAAATGGGTAACTCTTTAATTGATGTTTTAGATAGATCAAGATATTTCATACTTTTCATTACCTCTAAGATTTATGGGAAAGTCTCAAGGTTGGAGCAACCATAAAAAGATAGATCACAAAGAGATTTTAGTTTACATATGTTGGGTGAAATATACTTGAGCCTTACACATTTTGTAAGATGTAGATCTGAAAGCTTTGTTAGACTTTCAATTGATAAGGGAACTTCTTCTATTGCTATCCCACTTAATTATAACTCTTTTATATTCAATGCAATCTTTGGAAAGCTTCTCAACTTTTCACAATAATGTAGAGTCAGAGAACGAAGGTTGTTGAGATGTTTGAAAGATGAGCCACTCTCAAGCAAGTTTCTGCATTCACTAAGATTTATATACCCCAAACATGGGGCTTTTGAGAACTCTGGGATTCTAATCAGCTGTCAAGCGTAAGTTAGATGAAGCTAGTTTAATTTTGGGGCATCTTGTAACAAAAGCAATAATAAAATGATAAGAATGAGTAATTAATTATATATTAACTACACTAATTATATGAAAATAATTAAATGAAAATTGTACCATTTTTCCTTCCCAAAGTTGTTCAAGATTGTTGTAAGAATATATAATTTTAACAAGGTTCTCTATACTAAAACTTGATGGTTGTGTCATCCGTCCCAATAGAGATACCTCAATTCATCAGAAAGGTAATTTGGACCATGCACTTTAGAGATACATTCCGACGTTGGATTGTAGAATTTTAGAATTCTAAGGTTCCACATGCTCTCAAAGACTTGAGGATTGACATACATATCCTTCATTTCAGACATATCCAGAATTATTCCTTTAACTACTCCAATACCCTTACAACAAAAGGAAAATAAGTTATAAATAACATAAAATTATAGACTTTCTAAGAATTTTTACAATATAACTTCTTAGGAACATCTAAAATAAATTAATTTATTAATTAAACAAGATCATGCTTCTATATAATCGTTGCAGTTCCCTTGCAACCAAAAGTAAAGAATAAGTTATGGCATAAGACACTAAGCTTCCTTAAATGTATAAATAAAAATATTTGAAGACAGTTAATTCAGTAGTGGTATCTAATATAATAAATGAAACAAAATATACTAAACACATACCATATTTCTCCGCAATACAAGACAAATATCATCGTGATTGTGCAACCTACTACATTCTTCTGTCTTATTAAATGACTCTTGATGAACAAGTTCATGACCCATTTCTTGCAATAAATCATGCATTTCAATATTGCCTTGTGATATTGTAATAAGAGATTTATCAACCAGAACATTAAGTCCAAATAGCGCTGAATAGTTACAGCCATTTAGTATTCACGTTACAGAATCTCTAAATTCTCATTTGAAGAAACATGCGATGTCAAAAAATATATCTTTCTCTTCGTTATCTAGTCCATCATAACTGATTCTCAACAGCTTATGAATTTTAGGATTAGAAATCTTTTTTAACTTATGCAATGCACTTTCCCAATCTTGTATTATCTTTCCAAGCAAAGAAGAACCGACCACTTTAAGAGCTAAAGGATTGCCTTTAGCATACTGTACTACCTTGTCAACTAACTCCATGAAATCTTTTTGAGGATTGCATTGCTTGAAAGCATGCTTACAGAATAATTCACATGTTTTATCATTGTCAAAAGCCTTGACCTCATATATCCTATTCACTTCATATTCATAAAACAATTGTTTGTTTCTAGTTATGATAATGATTCTACTTCCTGGACCAAATCCATCAAGCCATTATGTCAAAGTTTTCAATTATTCCAAAGCAGTTACATCATCTGGAATAATAAGAACTTTTTTGCATTTGAGTCGATCTTTGTTAAATTGTGATATGTTAGGTGTGCGAAAGTCTGCATGTTCTTCTAATATTTCAGAGAATCATTTCCCGTAGACGAACTAACCTATTACATCTTTCAGATTCCTCTCTAACATTTGCAATGAAATGATGACATTCAGATTGACCACATATTTGGTCTAAAATAGCCTAAGCTATGGTTGTTTTTACTATCATGCACATGCCCTAAATTCCAACAATCTTAAAATTTGACTTCTCAATACACAATAATTGTTCAACTCGCTCAATGTGTGGACATATTCCAACTAGGCCTTCTAAATAGCTTAAGGGCGAAATATCTTTCAATTTTTTTGTGACATCTTTAACAATTTCTTCTACAAATGTGGATTCATGCCTACCAAATGTAAAGAACGGATCATTACTAGAGAGTTGAGAAAACAAAAATCACAACGGAAGAAAAATAATATAATAGAAATGATCATGTCTTTCTTGTTTTTCAATTTCAGTGCCTGGTTTGTTTGTTTGTTTGTTTTTTTTGTTTTTTTTTTTTTTTTTTTGGACGAGGTATCAGGATATTCTTGATTTTCTGATAGAGCAATTAATGGATGCTTAGTGTTTTGAAGAGCAAGCTAGCAAGTGCAGTAAAATTTTCAAACGGATAGAAAACAGAGTTAGAATTACCTAATTGCAGAGGAATCAAATCCAGATAAATTGGAACTTCAATAAATGCAGCTCTCCATATTTGCTTCTCATCTTCAGATACATTTTCATGCCCGTTGACAAAAGCATCTACAAAAATCCCTATTTGTTTACGTACATGGGACGGATCTACGTGGTAGAAGACGGGTATAACAATCTGCTCTTTTGTTTTCTAACATTCAAGAATCTTGACAAATTCATGCAAACACCATTTAGATGATGTGAATTTTTTTGAGAAAATGACCACTGAAATATGTGAATCTTCAATTGCTTTTGAAAGTGCTAGCCAGATTTCGTCACCCCTCTCAAGTTTGTCATCAACAAAGAAGTGAATTCTTTTGCGAAATAAAGCTTCACAGAAATGACTTCTAAAACTGTCACAGATGTCTTCACCTCTGAAGTTAACGAAAAGATCATACTTTCCTCCATGGATAGTTGTGGAAGATGAAAAAGTTGATGTTGAAGAACCCATTGATGATCGATGTGAAGAAAATTACTGTACAGAACAAGAGGTTTTGTTTTGTTTTGTTTTGTTTTTGTTTTTGTTTTTGTTTTTTGTTTTTTGTTTTTGTTTTTTGTTTTTTGTTTTTTTAATGAACATAAGTCAAACCCTTCAAGAACTCAGCTTCTTTTGACTTGCAACTGGTTTTACTGATGCTCTTTATAGCAACAACATACCCATCTCTTAGAATCTCTTTAAAGGTTGCCAAAAAGTTACTCTTGCCCAACAAATTCACCTATGAAAAGTACTGAGTAGGCTTCTCAACCTCTTCAAGATTGAACATAAAGCTCTGGAAGACTTCTTAGGGAGATCCACCGAGGTTTCTACCATCAGCCAAATTAATTAGATTATTGGACCAAATGTCCTGATTAGGGCCGACCATGGGCATAGGCCGACGAGGCAGTTGCCTAGGGCCCCCATTTTCCAAGGGCCCCCAAATCCAGTTAGTGTGTTTTCTATGTTAGGCACGAGTAGAGTTTTGTTTTTTTTTTAAAAAAAAATAAATAAATAACAGCCCACATGTCAATTATTATTTAAAGCCCACCAAAGAAATATTTATATATGGCCCATATGTTTTTGTTGTTAAAAAAAATGCCCATTAAAGAAACAAAATCATTATGTTTTTTTTTTTAATAGATAAATTCATTATGCTTACTCTATCACAACATATCAAATTGCAAATTACAATTCATAGTATCAAACATTTGAAATTTTTTAGGGTCATTTACTTCTTTGGCACTTGGCAGCTCTCAGCTCTGTTATTGGCTTCTTATGAAATTGGGTATTAGTGGGAAAGTAATTGTTCTTGGTTTGGAATTTGGAAGCTATTTTCTTGAAATCAATCGTAGTTGTTTAGAAGTTAATTTAACACTTCTTTTCCTTTTTCTTCATCTTTTAATCCGAAAAACCTCTTTTTGTTTTTCTATTTTAAGTTTTGTTAGAATTTTGTATGTATTATGTATTATGGAACTTGGAGGTAAGGATTCAGGAACCCAACTACCCAATAGAAAAAATTGTTCTTGAATTTTTATGTATGCATTGCTAGAATTGTTCTTGAATTTTGTATGTATTATATTAGAATTTCGTTTTTCTATTTTGTTTTATTAGAATTTTGTATGTATTATGTATATGGAACCCAGAAGTCAAGATGTGGGGGCCTCAATTTTTTAGTTTGCCTTGGGCCCCCGAAATCTCAGGACCGGCCCTGGTCCTGATGAATCAAAGCAGGTTTGTTCACTTAACTACGAAAATTGAATAACAAAGCTTAATTAGCAGAGAAAAATACCAAAGCTTACCTGCTCACGAAACAACGAAAGTCGAATAACAAAGCTTAATTAGCATCGAACATTTAGCAATGAACTTTCCTGCTTTTCCTGTCAAGAACTCAGCTTCTTCTGACTTGCAAGTTGCAACTGGTTTTCCTATGATCTTCAATGAAATAATGTTCACCTTTAATTAAAATAATAATGCACTAGTAAAGCAATTGATCATAAGGTTTTGTTGCTTTTTTTTTTTTTTGAATTGAATTGAACAAACGATAGATGAGAGAGTAGAGGTAAATAAACTAATAAAGTTAATAATTACATTTATGGAAGTGCTTGGTCTTGAATTGATCCTTTAGGGTGCGTTTGGCATAGACATGGGACAGGACAAGGTGGGACGGGACGAGACGGGACGGGTTGTTTCATATTGTGTTTGGAATGCCTGGGATAGAACTGTGGACTGTACTATTATACGTTTGGAATGGCTGGGACAGGACGGGACACGAAGTTCAAATGACCAAAGTGCCCCTCCTATCATTTCCAATGTTTATAACAATTTTATTAAGTTTGATTTTATTTTAAAAAATATATATCAAATATTATTGTATTAAAAGTAATTAAAATACATGAAATCTTAATATTTTCTTTCATTTTCTCACTGCACAAACACCATAATTTTTTCTTCAATCAAATTCCACAAACAAAAACAACAAATCAATTCCACAAAATTCATCCAGTACCATAATCATCATCATTATCATCATCGGTGAACACCAAACAAACCACAAATCATCATCATCATCATCAACGCCAAACCAAAACCAAACTACCATTCACAACCAAACCAAAAAAAAAAATTCGAAATCAAATCAAAAAACCCCCACCGCCGATGACGACGAATCGAAATCGAAATCAAGCCTCGCCGTCGATGACGCAATCCCTTTCGATTTGTTTTGTATTCCGATCACTATGGATCAAAAGCCCCAAATCGAAACCCTAAATCGAAAACTTAAAGTCAAAATCAACAAAAGCTACCACCTCCAAGATCGAAAGAGGTTGAACGGAGAGAGAGAGACAAGCGGGAGAGATAGATCTTTCTCCTCGCCGGCGGCCAAAGAAGAGAGAATGAAGAGAGAGAGAGAGAGAGAGAGAGAGAGAGAGAGCATCGTGAGAATGAAGAAAGAGAATAGAGTGAAGCGTGAGAAACTGATGGCTGATTGTGGTTGAGTTTTATTTTATAGTTGTAATTTTTGGAATATTTGAGGGCAAAAATGTCTTTTCCAGACTTGTCCCATGCATGGGACAAGTCTGGCCTACCTATTTGGGTGGGACAAGTTTTTGGGTTTTTTGTCCCACCTTGTCCTGTCCCATCCCATGTTAATAGCATGCCACACGCGGGACAAGAGAAAGTTGTCCCATCCCATCCCGTCCTGTCCCGCGTACCAAACGCACCCTTATTGATTTTCCACGCTATTTCCCTCTAATTTCCTCTCTAACTATACTTCTTACCCATTATATTATATCGGTCTTCAATGAACTTTCGTGTGACCTTTCTGTCAGGTGAAATAAAGTTAGAAATAAGTATGTATACTATATCTAGTAAATAATCTTGCTATTCAGCATGAACAATAAGGCCAGTTTGATTTTCCACTTAATGGTATTTAATGTGCTCTATTAAGTTATTTTGTTTGATTTTTAAAGTGTTAAAATCACTTAAAGAATCCCTAAAACCACTTATTTAGTAAAGTGAAAATTCACTTTTCACTTAATAAAAATCCAATGGAATTTAATACAATTTTTTACTTCTAAAACTATCCCCACCAATTTAACTTATCTTCTGTTTTGTCATCTATCAAAACAATAATCGTATTAATACTTTTGTTTTTTCTCCTCACTGTAAACAACTACAGCATCACGAAACCTAGTTGCTTCAAACTACTAGAGACTGGTTTTCCTAGTATATTTCAGTAAGGACATTTTTTTCCCTCACCAATCTAGCATATTCCGAAAATAATTGATGTTCAACTTGTCTTACTTATTTTGAAAATTAGTATTACAATTAGGGATGGCAATGGGGCGGGTCGGGGCGGGTCAAGGCCGCCCCAAACGCGAAACCTGGCTTTCAACGGTTGTCCCAAACCCGACCTGTGACCCAAACGGGTTTTCAATTTTCACCCCAAACCCGATCCGTTTGGGTCAAGGGTGCCCCAAACCCGACCCGAATGACCTGAATGACCCGATTTATTTATATAAATTTAAATTTAATATAGCACAATAACTAAGTTTAACGAACATTAAATTCATTCGTAAAGTATAAAATATAAATCCCAAAATGACTTGAACAAAAATACAAAATACATACAACATTTCCGGTATCAATAAAATTCATTCAACATCTTCACCAAAATAGTTTAAACATAAAAAAAATTTAATAACAAAATCCATCCAACATCTTTACCATCACCCTGTCTTCTTGAAAACAAGCATATATTTAAAATATATATATCTTGAGTTTATGTCTAAACATATATATATATATATATATGTATTGTCTTCTTGGGTTTAAACTCAATATATATATATATATATCACTTTGTTACTTTCAAATTGTTTTCTTTTCGGTCAACATAGGATTTTCTTCTTTCTTTTCCTTTTATATTTAATATATATATATATATTAAATATATATATATTCCGGGTCAAACGGGGCGGGTGGGGTCAAAAGGGACCGCCTCATACCCGACCCGGTAACCCGGCCGGATCAAGAAATGTGCCCCAAACCCGCCCCGTTACTCGTTTTTACTGCCCCAAACCCGCCCCAAACGGACCGGGGCTCCACGGGTTTGGGGTGGGTCGGGGATTTTTACCGTCCCTAATTACAATATCAGGTAATTTTCATATAGTAGACAAGATGACACTGGCACTTATAACATATTATATATATGTAAGAAAATCATGCACACAATCAACCAACATTATGAGATTAGAATACTTAAAGCGTGTAAATGAGATTTCACTAAAATTATTTATATAAATTTAAAATATTATTAATAACTAAATATAATAATAAATTTTTTAATTTTTAAAAGAGATTTTTTAAAAATTTTGTGACCAAAATTTTGTGAGAGGGGTCATAAAATTTTTTAATTTTTTGAACTACAAATTTTGTCATCATATGCTGTCTATCTACAATACTAAATAATCTGCAGGAATTTAAAGATCACCTTAGAAAAAGAGTGAGTGCCAACCCCATTAGTGAATATAAACTTTTTTTTTTTTTTTGAAAGCTCATCCGAGCAGAAACAACACAACAAACCACCCAAAGCAAGAGGGAACCAGCACCAAACCCAGCAAGGACCCAAAACAGCAGGGAACCAAACACAGGCAACAACCAAACAAAGCAAAGAAAAGGGCCAGATAAACTTTACTATCAATAAACTTTCTGAATATAAATTTTACTATCCGAACAAATTTGAAGTCTATAATATTTCTTAATTACCTATCTGTAATCAATCTCATCTTCAACTTTCTATAATCAAATATCTTTATGAAACTATTTATTCCGTACATAATTATCTCTGCAAACTATAATTAACCGTAGAAATTAAACTATTTCTTGAACATTAATTCATAATGGTAATGTTCAGCAAAGCAAAGGTTCAAAGATCAATAGATTCTTTCCACGAGATTGGCTACATTTTTATGTCTCGAAGTTGCATTCTTATCTCTCTGACAAACAGATTGCGACAAACAATAAAGTTTTGATTACTATTTTATATCTATACTAATGCACTTTAAAAATAAGTTCGGATCAAATTAAATTAATTATTGTACGGTACCAAAGAGATTTGAGTAGAGATATCAGCTGGAGGGAAATACACTTGAAAAACAACATTACAGACTCGAAGAAAACAAATAAAGAATGCACCGTTGAAAAGTAAAAAAATGAGTAAGTAAAAATCTAAATTAATCCAAGTGTAGAAGGAATAAATATCACATTTTAATAATTAATTACCATTTACCACCTTTTTTTTTTTTTTTTTTTTTTATAAATAAAACTTCATTAACCTCCAAAAATAGTAAACATGTGTCGTTTTTTTATTTTTAATTTTATTTTTTTATCTATATGAATTCCAAACTCACATTCTAAGCATCGGGGATGCACCATGATCTTGTAAATTTTGCAATAAAATCGCAGCCGAGGATGTATAATTATATTCACCAAGATCATCTCGTTTAAAAGAGGTTATAAATATTTGTATCATCAATTGTAATAAAAATTCAAAAACAATTGGGAGAGATATTATAACAATTTTGAACCCATTTATTTAAATATTCATTTTAATTTATCACTTTCTAAAAAAAAATTAAAAATAAATAAATTTATAAAAGCTGTTATTTATTCTAAGTAAATTGAGCCAAAAAAAATTACTTACAGCAAAGACAGAAACAAATTAAAGCTGAACACAATTAAATTAAGCATTGAAGAACATCAATATAAATACTTCATTATCAAACAAAATTCAATACACTATTATACTAGAATGAGCTAAAACTTTTTTCTTTTCTTTTTTTTTCTTTTTTTTGTGTTTTTACAAGGAGGAAGTTCATGAAGCTATTAACTAACTGGTCTTAAACTTGAGCAACAGAGGAGGAGACTTGTTAACAGCAACAGGTCGGACCTCTGTCTTGAACAACAGAAAACACATCTTGTCTATCGAAAAATACACAAACCCACCACTCGAATGCGTCACAAACGACCCAAAACTCTTCCCTACAATGCAGTGCCACGCCGGTCCGTACAACAAATCAAATTCCTGAAAAATTAAATACCCAAAACAATGTTGATAGAACATACATACATACAATTAAAAACGACGTAGTTTTCATATATAAGACTATACCTTTTTAAGACAGAGAGCTAATTGACTGGGATTCAGTCTCTTGCTGTTGTTGTGGTCGGAGTTGGAGTCGAGAAGAGCTCTAGCGTGTCTGAACACGCGTTCTTGCAATGTGACGGACATGTCGGCCGATCTCAGCCGTACGTTTAGATCAACGGCTACAGCGGCCAGCTTCAACTGATTGGCTGCAGGAGATGGCGGCGGCGGTGGAAGTGCTAACATGCGCCTGCTGGGTGCGCACTGCGCCATCTTCTCTTTGTTCTTCCCTTGTCTTCTCCTTCTCTCGCTCTCCAACTCCCGTCTCCGACCCTCCATAGAGTGTTAGAGAGAGAAAATGTGTGTGTGTGTTTAGAGAGAGAGAGAGTTCAAACTTCAAAGTAGAGATGTTTGACTGGGGATGATATTGATGGGTGGTGTTTGGATTCAAGTTTGAAAAAGACAAATAACAATATAACATGAGAGTGTTATTTAATTGTTGGGTCCATATGGGAGTTTGTGAATATTTTTATTTTATATTTTTTGGTAAATTTCACTGCAATCCTTGAGGTTTGGGTAAAGTACACTTAGTTGGAAACGTTTTGGTATTATACACTAACACCCCTAAGAATTAAATTTGACTTTTAAAATACCTAAAATACCCTAGTTATATTATATTATACTTTATTTTTTTACCTTTTAATTAAAAAAATTATAAACTTCAATAAAATAAAATAAAAATTAAATAAAAGATATGATTCATTAAATAAATAAATAGTTTAAAAAGTTTAAATAAATAAATAGTTTTAAAAAATAAATGAAAAAATTAAAAATATTAATTTTTTTAAGGATACCGGTTAATAGTGACAAGAAAAGCTATAAATATCCAAACTATTTATTTATTTAATTTTAAACTATTTTTTAAAACTATTTATTTATTTTATGAATCATGTCCCTTTTTTTTAATTTTATTAAAATTTATAAAGTTTTTGGTTAAAAGGTATAAAAATAAAGTATAAAATAATGTAACTAGGGGTATTTTAGGTATTTTTAAAATCAAATTTAAGTCTTGGGGGTTTAGTGTATAATACCAAAACTTTTCTACTAAGTGTAACTTACACAAACCTCAATGATGCAGTGCAGTTTGCCCTTCTTCTATTTTTCACAACACATACTATTTTATTTTATTTTAATATTTGGAAGAATGAAAATAAAATAAAGGGATAGTGAGATTTAGGGTGAAAAGATTTGATAAGGTGTAGGTGGTGCAGAGTAGGATGCAATAATGAAGAGAGACTGTCAATGCTATTAGCCTATGATGCAATTATTGACAAGTCTGATATCACACCTGATTTTTGATCAGAGAAAAAGTAGACGCCGACCCTTGCCTATTAAGCCCAAACTCCATTATTTTCATTTCAACTTCCCATTTCTTGCAACTAACTTCACACATACAAGAAAAAATATATTGAAAGATGTAACTCCAAAATATTTGAAAAAGTATTTGATATTGGCATTGGCTAGAGAGTCGGATTTAAAAATTCAAGTTTGAAGAGTTATTATAAAATATATAAAAAACAATAAGGGGTGAAAATGAAAAGTATTAAATTAAATTATTATTAAAAGGATTTTAATTATTTTCTGAAGGAGGTATGCCCCTCATAGCCATAGGCATAGCTACTATTCCCTTCAAATCCTAAATGTTTTTGTTCATGAAAAAGAAGGTGCTTGATATCAATGTTTTGTACTGGAAAAGAGTACATTTTGATGAAATTTCTTATGAATGCAAACTAAATACAAAATCCATTAATTTCTATGAAATTTCCACCCCACCAAAAAATGAATAATTTGATCAAATAAATGCATCTTTCAAAATTGTATGCCGACATCATGATTTCTTGCTTCTTTCTTCTGATTTTGCTCTTATATCGGTGAAAGATCATTATTATGACCAGGCAGGGCGACCTTGGCATAGGCCCATGAGACGAATGTATAAGATTTCAAGGGTCTTAAAGTTTTAATTGAAAATAAACTTTATATATTCGGTTTTTAAATAAGTTTAGAAGCTCATGTAATAGTTTTCTTATAAAAATAAATAAATAAAATTAGTCCATATATCACTTAAATATATATAAGTTTGGAAGCCCAAATATTGTTTTTTTATCAAAAAAAAAAAAAAAACAACCAATATATATCCAACCACATAAAAGTCTGGAAAAAGTGTGGAAGCTTACCTTTATATATATATAGTAAGTCTCTCATAAGGGATCTCTTATTTTAATTTCGGTAAGGAACACTATGAAATCACATCAATTTGAATGAATTTTAATCTGAATTTTTTTGTGGATGGTAAGTTTATCGAAATTTACCAATGAATAAAATTTGAGATTTTTTCAAATACTAGAACTATTTATCCCGATTATTTCAAATATGAAGGCATTGGAAAAAAGGGGCAAAATATAGGAAATTCAAGAAAAATAGTTCTAGTACTTAAAAAAATCTCAAATTTTATTCATAGATAGATTTCGATGAACTTATCATCCACATAAAAATTCAGATTAAAATTTATTCAAATTGATGTGATTTCATATTGGTCCTTACCGAAATTAAAATAAGAGACTCCTTATAAGAGACTCTTTATAGTAATTTTCCATTAAAGACTTTTACAATGCACGCTTTAAGCACATTTTAATGAAACTGCACGTAATCAAATGTTTTTCGATGAGATTTTTTATATGCATCCTAAGAAAATTCAAATTTTTAAAATTAAAATAAACATTTGGTAAAAATTTGAATTTTTTTTGGATTTGATAACTATTTTTTCTTATATTTTCCTATTTTTAAATGTTTTATTTTCAAAGAAAAAAAAAATAGTTCTTGCACCCGAATTTTTTTAAATTTTTTTCCATAAATGTATTTCAATGTTTTAACTATCCATACAAAAAATCTCATCGAAAAACATTTGATTACATGCAATTCATAAAAAGGTATTTAAAGTATGCATTGTAAAAGTTATCATTGAAAAATTACTACATGTGTGTGTGTGTGTGTGTGTGTTTTTTTTAAAGACCCACCAAAGAAATACAATTATAATACTTAACCACATCCACAACAGATCAAATAGTGTATCAATCTATCAGACATTCGGAAAAAAAAAAATTGAAATCAATTATAAGGCTCTTGAAAGAAACACAATTATAATAATTAATTAACATTTTTACTTCTAAAAATATGAGACGAGAAATATTTAAATGATACATTATTTGATATAATTATAAAAATTTTGTTTTGGTAACTTCTTATTTGCTATTTTTTTTTTTTTTTTTTTTGATGGATGGAGCACCTGAAAATCTGGAAAACCAGATCCAGGGCTATTTGATTTTTAGTTATTATATAGATTTTTATAAGTATTTTTACTATTTACTAGAGAAAAAAAAAATTAAGTAAATATACATAGAGGATCGAGAACCTCATTTTTATAGTCCATCTCGGACCCCCCGGAAATCTTAAAACCGGTCATGTGACCATGGCAGATATAAAGCTTTGGATAAAGACCGGCACCATCTATACAACGAAGCATTGAAAGCAGAAAGATTTATATATCTAACAAATAACAATCTTGTGTCAAACAACCCTTTAAGACAAGGCAGTTCGATTAATCAAAGTAAACTTCTCTCTTGTATAACAAAAAGGGCCCTAAATTTTACCAATCTGAGACTGACATTCAAAGAAGAAAAATCTAGAATGATACCTTCATTTCTTTCCAACCAACATCGAGAACGGTAACAAATAAACGAAATATTCATCTGTCTCGCAATGAAATGTGCTGCTCATAATCCTATACGGGTATTGAAGGATCTCTCACAAAGCCTGCATCTCCAGATTGGTGCCGTTTCCAGAGGATGGTGCGGGGTCCTGGTTTTCATCAGCAGGTTTCATTTCTTGAACAGGGGGAGGGTTGATAATTGTCATTGGCATGATAGCATTATCAGTGAGGCGGTTCTTCATCTCTCTGTGCTCCTGGCACAAGGCACACCAGTGCAAGCAGCAGTGCACCAAGCACGGGTCACATGGTGAGTTCTGCAGATTGAGAATATGAGTTAGCAAAATGTAAACCCCTAGCAAGAAAAGTAGCAGCTGTATCCGACTGAAGCCCAGAGTCTCGATAGATCTCATTTCCAAATCCTCGAGCTTCAAAAGTATTTTTAATCTAATTTGAAATTGGACATTTGATACATAGTTCATTCTTAGATGATTTGTATGTCAACAGTAATCACTTAAATGTGTCTCAAATCGTTCAAAAGATACCAATATATCACCTAGAATTCACCCATGCTTGAACTTGTATTCAATAGGATTTGAACCCATAATAATGAAGTAATAAAACATCAGCGATCATCCTACTTTTTGGTCATAAAACTCTTAAATAATTACATGATTATGTGCTTATTCAAATATGCAAGCCAACATTCAGCATGCATTATATGTGCATATGCAGCACAAAAATTTTAATGTTTTGAGGGCATACATTTAAGTGATCATAATAGTTTATTCTAATTAATGATTTCATAAAACAGATTGAGAAATTCATTTTACCTTCAGATGATATTTCTTCTGTAGGGATTGTCGAATAAGACCAGTGTATATCCCACACATCCACCAGGCAAAGAATAAGCCCTCACAGATAAGAAATGATGTCCTTGGATCAAAACCATGAAAGGCTGCTGTTGCTGCTGCGATTGCAATGCCACCTTCAATGCAAACAGCATGACAAATGCACGGTGTATTCCATGGGGTATCGTCTCTCAAGTTCTCAACATTACGTCCAAATAGAACACATGGGCAAAATAGTCCAGTCCAACCTGCAGACGTAAGAAATGCAAGAATGTAAATTGATCAAAGAGCAGAGAAATAGAGAACGGCAAATGCTTGTTGAAAAACAAAGCAAAAGGGGATATTCATTTCTCCAACCATTTAGAGCTGCAGCATTGACATGTGATAGCATTCTAGTCCATCAAACGCCATTGATAAAACATATTAACTTGAGTTCAAGATGTTAGAATGTTGTGTTTCACGATATTGTGGGTTCCTATTCCATAAGTCTACGTTTTTTAGAATTACTGGTCCAAACAAAATCAAAGACACCAAGAGGCTAGCATTCAAATCTTGAAAAAACTATCCATTCTATTATCTAAACTGTCTTTTAATCCAATCTCTCTTTACTTCTGGTTCTCACTCCCAACTAGACAAAACCGGAATCTTTCTTTCTTTCTCATTTTCTTTTATTTTATTTTTTTGTTTCTTCACTTATTAGGGGGGAGAACAATAAAATCAACTCCAAATTTGGGGTTGAAACAGCATGAACTCTCCAAACCTATGCCTGCAAGTCCGTTGCTATTACGTTATAAGGAACAAATAAGGACAGATTCAAGTTGAGATTCAACCTCCCAAAAGGAATAGCAAACCCTACATCAGTTGGAATAATGAAGTGCCTAGTAAATATAACTCACACAACTATAAAGAACAAGAAATGCATAATTCAACAAGATACAAAATAAGGAAAAAAAAAAGTACAATATGCTGGCAATTCAGATCATGCAATCAAACAAAGAAAAATATAAACACGCCACAAAATATGAGAATAAAATTTATCATCAAAATACCCAAAGCAATTACTCTTATACTAAATTATTTCTCTCTTAAATATAAAAAAACAATACAGTCAAATGGAGCTATGAACAGTGAAGACAATAAAACTAATTTTCATATAAAAACTGGAATGTATGTATCAATAAATATCTACAATCAACAAAAATTCCAAGTGATGTGCTTCATTTATTTTACGTTTAATGTTTATTTCTTGTTTGTGGTATCAAAACGAAATCGGATCGGATCAACTTACAACTATCAGAATCTTCAGTACAGCCGAAAATTCCAGTAGTCCAGGGTTCATCAGACGGTGGCGAAAAATCTTCAGGCAAAGATTGTCCACACTCATTGCACTTGCGCTCATTCAACTGTACAATTCATCACAATCACCAACACCATTAGCAATTAATCAAATTCAAATCCACACACATCTTCATATCACACAACATCTTGAACCAAATCGGCTCCAGAAAACTCACAAAAACTGTTCCAAATCACACAAAATTGGTGAAAAGTGAAAATAGTCAAACCTGAGGAACCTCAATTGGCTGGTTGAGCTCACCGGGACGGATGTCCTCAACCGGCGCCTGATCCTTCGTCAACTTCACATACCGAGAATGCCCTCCGTCAGCCATCTAACCAAAAAAAAAAAAAAAAAACTAAAACTATTTTTGTCACTCGATTTCAAAGTAGATTCAAAAGATTATTAAACAAAAAAGCGTTTCAAAAAATAAAAGGAATAAAAAAGAGATCTTGCCTGATTCGGGCACAAGTTATGATAGCGAGATTTGCGTTTAATTTCACGCGATCTGGAATTTTAGGACAATCTGATTATCTGAATAAGAAGAAGAGTCTGGTCAGTTAAGGTCAACTAAGTAAAAGTGTAAAACCTGTCTACTACAGTTCTACCGCTCGGACCAAACCGCGAATGGTATGGGCTTACATCATATAGCACGCATCCCACGTTTGTTTCTCCAATAAATGACTGCCACGTCATCTAATGTTACTAAAATTTCAATTATAATTTGTAATCTTAATCCACCTAGATTTGTTCAGTTCCAAGTTAAATTTGTTTTTTAAATCCTAATCAGATTTGAAAGTCAAGTAGAATTATAGGATTGAGATTAGAGATTATTGAGCCGACTCCAGCAGATTTGTTGACATTTGTAATAAAAGTAATAGTGTTCAAATTCGTAACACTCTAATCATGCAAATCTAATATAATTTAAAAGAATGGGTTACATTATTGCTACATCATTTGGATATCAAATTTGAACAAAGTAATATTATTATTATAATAATTGTTTGACTTTTTTATTTTATTTTATTTTTATTATTTTTAAATGCATAGGAGACATAGCCTAATTAAAAATATTTTAGTAAATTTATTTTGCTACGAGTTTATTTTCAACTTGGGAGTTGGTTTGAATCGACAAGTTTTATAATAAAATTTAAAATTGTAAAAGTTATATATTATAGAGATTTCACTTTGAGGCCTTGATATTTACGACGAGATCACTGTATGTGCAGATAACTGCAGGCCAGCAGCTAACTGCTCAAATGCTCATATTTAAGATTCCATTTAAAGATAGCAGTAACTAGATAAGAATCTTCACCCAAAAAAAGACAAGATAAGGTTAATTCGATGGTAAAGTCCCTTACATTCACACTACTAGGTTATAAGTTTGAGTCTCTCCCCCTACCCTATAAAACCTCTGTAATATTTTTTAAAAATTTATTAAGAAAATAAAAATAGATTAAAAGCAATTAAGAAGATGGAGAATTGGGCCCATGTGACTTTTCAAGAGAAGGCTCTATACAGTGAAGATGGATTTGGGCCAACCCCAAATTTTGTTCTTATTACTATTTTTTAAGAGTACAACAATATTTTTTTTTCTTAGAAAAAAATGAAAACTAGAAATATTGTCATCATTCCAATTTTCAAACACTTAAAATCTCTAAAAAAAAAAACAGATAAATTTTTCAAAACAAGAATTACGATTCAATTAAATTTATTAAACTTCAAATGATTTAATTTATCTTATGTTTATATGTTGATGCAATCAAGATTAACTTCATTGCATTATGTTACTTTGAAAAAAAAAAAAAAGTCTATGCTTCTTTATCTAATTCGCGTTGGCCTCCAGGGAAGTAGCTCAACTGGTAAGTTCTTTCATCTTTATGTTACAACTACAAGGCTCAACTGTCTTTGCCTCATTACACGTAATATATATAAATAATATAACAGTAAAAGAAATGAAAATCGAAAACAATTTTTTTTTTTTCATTATATTATACACATTCACATTTCAAGTAGTAGAGAAAGACTGGATACCCACTTGGTAAATGACTCCCAAGTCAGCGACTCGAATCTTACCGATGATAATCTGTCTATCAAAACCAAAACAGAGCAATTTCTTTCATCAAAATATATGTTGATGAAGAACTTATTTTTCTTCACGAAGGCCAGTTTCTGTACCAACCAGACCAAGCAGAGACCAATCCACTGATTCCCAGAACAACTGCATGGTTGCAAAATGGGTTCGGTTCGACATCGGCTACCGCAATGATGAAGTCTGCAAGATTGGCTGCTACTCCCATCAACCTCATCACTCTCTCAGCTTTTATCTCCCTTAAAGTCCTCTCTTTCACGTCTGAATTTGTATTATCTTCTAATTCAGACCCGATTACAAGTTTCCTCTCCTTGTCCAGTCCTTCTTTCATCTGAATAAAATCAGACATTATGAAAAAAATGTACCCAAAAGCCTCACCAAATGCTGATATGAAGCTCATCCTTCTAGCAAACTTGGGATCCAAGGTACCGATTCTCGAGAGCCAGAGAAAATGATCGAAGAACCAGTAGACCATCTCTCCTGAATTGGCCAAAACAGCTAGGATTCTGAGTGTTGGTGTGGAACCAGGGCTTCTCCTTAGAAGATTGAAGCCTGTGAGAAACCTACCGGTCCTGAAGGCTTTTCGACTGAGTCCGGAGGCCACTTCCCAGTGCTTGAACCTCTCAGCAATGCCTGGTTGGGTCGATTCGACGTGCCAGTGAACAAGCTTTGAGACATATTGAAAGGTCTTGACAAGCTTGTCTATGCCGTCTCTTTTTGCTAGAAAGATTACCAACTTGTCCACTGTGTCGTTCATGGTTGTTGTTATTGCTGTTGTTCTCTCTGGGTTTGGTGTCGTTGGAGATTATGAATTTTTGTAGTGTTTGTAGTAATAATCATAGGAGAGCCACAGAAAAAATGGGTTCTGGATAATAGAATTTTTTGTGGTTTGGGTTCAATTTGTCTAGCTGATCCTTATAGCCAACTGTTTGTGTGTGTTCCAACTTAGTAGGATTAAATTTTTTCGTCTCTTGTGCGCCATTCGAATTCACTGTGGGCAACTATTGGTTTTTTTGGGTGCTTACAATAAAATTAAAATTTTATTTTGCTAACAAATTAGTTTTACAGGTGAAAACACCGACACCATTTTATACTGCACAAAAGGATAAATAAATCTAATCAAATTTATATGAATTAATCAAGAAATTGGAGATTCGAATCTCAATTACTTTTCCGATTCTTATCCTAACTTTGCATCTCAATTACTAAAATTAGATAAAGGGCATGTTTACTAATCGGAAATCTAGTGGTTTCATTCACGTTACTTGGATTGGCTTCAAAGAAAATGTATATTTTGGAAGCAGTTCTAAAATATGGTACTAGCAAGACCATCACTAACGCAATTCTAAAAATATTTATAGAACTATAGAATGAGAGTTCATGACTGCTTTGTGTCTACAGCTAAATTTTATTGGACGAGCCAAAATGGCTGGAACAGACACAACAAACAACCAGGCCACCGGGCCAAAAGCGAAACAAAACAAGACTACACATCCACAAGAACAAACAGCCCACCCATCAAAACCAAAAGCAAACAAGAGGCCCACCACCGAAGCTCAAACAAAAAACGCCTAATTGTGAACAACAAAAGGCACGCCACCACGGAGCCCAATTTAATAGTACATATTTTCAATTTTCATCATCCAGTAAAATCAAGATTTGGATATAAAATAGAGTAATGTTAGAGGTCCTAATTTTTTTTCCCAAATGATGTGGCACATAAGGTATCAGTATCTTATCAGTTAATGATGTGGCATGTGAGGTGTCAGTATCTTATCAGTCATGACTGATAAGATACTGACACCTCACATGTCACATCATTTTGGACAGAATTTTGGAAAAAATTTGGGACGTCTAGCATTACTCTATAAAATATTATGAACAACTCGTATTGATATTATACTGATACAACGCCTCTATCTAGTATGGACCAATATGATTAAAAAGAAAACAAAAGATATACATATAATGAGTTAAATCTACCTAAAAAAAATGTGTTTCTTTCCAAAATAAAGAACAAAAACTCATATAACCAAAAGATAATAGAATCCACAACTGCAATGTTCTAACATGCAAAATTTTTTTTGTCCCAATAAATAACCCTAACTCTAAACCTAACATTATTAGTGTGACTGTGCGATATAGGTTAGATGCTAAACTTCTCGACATATATCCATGCATATCTAATCAAAAGAAACACATTAAATGCCAGTTTGATATTGCTTTTGAGAAGTTAAAATCAGCTTATTTTGTAATTTTGACATAAAATAATGTTTATTAAAACCTTCAAAAGTGATTAATTCATAATCTGACAAGTTTTGACAGTGATTTCGAAAAGTAGATGGGGGGTTACTTTCTGAAAGTGATTATAGAATAATATATTTCAGTATTTAATGGATCTTTTAAAATATCATTAATATTCTTATGAAATCAAATTAAAATTATTTATATACCTTATTTCATCTTAAAATTAAATATTCTAATCCTTTTTGGTTTACACCATCCGGTTTCCGGGTGGGGCGAATCCACCATACGGTGCAATCAGCCCAGACCACACCCCGACTAATCCGGACTCGCACCGGGTCGGCCCACTAAGGGGTAAAGTACTCCCAATATGTGTAGCTCCGTTCACAAGGGGAGTTGAACCCACGACCTTACTTAAGGGATGAGAGCGCCGAACCACTCACACCAACACATGATTGGTAATATTCTAATCCTTTAAAAAACAATTAAAGATTATAATTAAATATTGATTTGATTTATAAAACCTTTTAAGAATATTTTTATTATTCTTATGGATATTCTTATGGGTTTTTTTTTAAAAAAAAATTTAATATTCTACTTAACTATTGATTTAATATATATAATTAATGAAAAAAAAAAAGGTTCTAAAACATGTCTATTTTAGTTATTTAACTAATTTCAGCACTTTTGAAATAAAATTACAAATATACGTATATTGTTTTTGAGCTATATAGTAGTTTTAAAAGTATAATTAACCAAAGATCCGATGATTAACTTTACAGCTGATTAATCATTCAGCACAGCTAACAGTGATTATTATAAAAGTTACAGCAATACCAAACTGGTCCTACAATCCCTTTATACAACAAAACCACAAACATAAGATGTGAGAAATTTAAATAAGGGTACTATTGACATTAAGATGGATGTTTATAGCAATGTTTTAATTTTAAATTTTATATATGGGTGTGCTTATCATATTTATGGGTGTCAATATCCGTATCCAATAAAAAATATTCAAATCCTAACATTAAGTTCACCCATAACCATTCACAAAAAATCATAATTATCTATCATAACATAGAATTATACAAAGTTATAATATGCAATGTATTTGGTTGACCAAGCAATAAAAGCGCCTCTAGCATCTTTGAGAATTTGTAGGTCACTTAATGCTTTCTTTTCTCTCCCCTTCCCTTGCACACTTGCTCACATCTCATGCGCTCTTTTAAATGCTTTCAATTCTTTAAACTAGGAATTGAAATCCACTTATTGGCTCGTTATTCTATTTGTTAGACTCGCTTATAGTTGATGGATAATACTATTCTTTGTGGAACGAACTCGTATTTACCGCTATACGAATCATTCAAATGATTAGTGAACTTGCGAGATAAACTCATGTACTTCAAAGTAACACGTGTTCTTAAGGGTTGTTACTTCCCTGACTCGTCTTTCCTAGAGGTGGAGAAGAGTACGACGGGATCCTTTTTATGGAAAAGTTTGCTATGGGGAAGGGATTTAGTGATTAAAGGATCTAGATGGAGAGTTGGAAATGGTTGCTCAATTAAAATCTATAAGGATAGATGGATCCCAAGATTATCTACATTCAAAATTTATTCTCCCCCTGTTTTGGGCGCTGAAGCTACTGTTGATTTGCTAAAGCTGGATGATGGTTCCTGGAATGCAGATTTGGTCAGTCGTTCTTTCTCTGAGGAGGAGGCGGAGGCTATCTTCAGTCTTCCAACTTCTGGTTCTGCGATGGATGACAGTTTACTCTGGCATTTCGATAATTCGGGAAGGTTTTCGGTTAAAAGCGGGTATTGGGTTGCTCTAAAACCTGAGATGAATCCAAGTGGGTCTGGTCTTGATCATTCAGGTTCTTGGTGGAAATATTTCTGGAAGCTCCACCTTCCTTTGAAGATAAAACTGTTTATGTGGAAGGCGATGAAAAACTGGATTCCCGCAAATGCGAATTTGGCAAGGCATGGTTTGACGGTAGCTGGTGTGTGTCCAATTTGTGGCCAAAAGACAGAGTCTTCGTTTCATGCTTTATGGCGGTGTTCTAAACTTCAGAAGCTTCGAATACTCTGTTCCTCCTATGGTATTTCTAAAGGTACTGATTCCACTTAGTTTTTTGATTTTGTGCTGGCCTGTAAGGATAGCTTGGATACTAGAACTTTTGAGCTTTTTTGTGTTGTTTGGTGGCGATGCTGGCATAGAAGGAACCATATGATTCATTCGAAAATTCTTTTGCCTGATGGGGAGATTTTAGAGTGGGCAGTAGCTTTTCTTGGGGATTTTCGTTCGGCCTCTGAGATGGAGACTGGTGCTCTTGTTAGGCAGAGTGTGGTTCAGAAATGGATGGCTCCCCCGGTGGGCGTCTTCAAAATTAACACGGACGCGGCTTTGAATGTCAGGGATAAGATTATTGGTATTGGTGTGGTTATCAGGGATAGTGATGGGCGAGTGATGGCTTCTCTGTGTCAAAATTTTAAGGCTTGTTTGTCTCCTAAAATTGCGGAAGCTATGGCCATTCTTCATGGTCTTCGGCTGGCTGCTGAAACTGGTCGTCTTCCGGCTGTGCTTGAGTCTGATGCTCTCTCCGTGGTGAATGAGATTGGTTTGGATCTTATTAGTGGTGCCGAGATTGGTGTGGTTATTCATGATATCCACGAGATGTTGCGAAGATCCAAGGTTTCGGCTATTAATTTTGTTCCCCGTTTAGCTAATAGTGTGGCTCATAGTTTAGCTAAGTTGGCTCTCGCTTTTGAGGGCGAGTCTGTCTGGTTGGAAGATTGTCCTCTTGCGGTGGAGAATCTGGTTTTGGGTGATTGCCCTTATTCCCTGTAATCTTTTCTGTTTCTCAATGAAGCGCTTATTTTCAAAAAAAAAAAAAAAAACACGTCGGTGTCCTCATTATTTGTTATACGTAAAGAACTGAATATCGATAAATATACCGAAATATCTACCGATATATCTGTATTTTGGAGGGACCAATATCGAAAAAGACAAATATCCAATATCGTGCAGAATATCCGGCCGATTTCGAAATATCCGTAAAAATATCTCGATATTCCCAAAATTTCACAAATTTCACCCCGAAAGTCCATGGAAATTTTTGCATATTATTAAAATAATTTTTTTTAATTCTAAACAATTAAATTATTGTTAAAATAATTTAAATTCAAAATTATTTTAGAAGAAGTACTAACTAATTTATAAAAATTTCCAACATAATAGTCAATAATAAAATTATGGAGGACTTGAAATAAAATTGGACAAAATACCAAAGAGTGACATGTAAAATATGTAAAATTTTGTGAAAGCAATTTAAAAAAAATAAAAAATTGTTTGTGACTCAAATGTGTAAAACTAATTCCAAATAATATTAAATATGTACCAATTAATTTATAAATATGTAAGGATGAAAGGAAAAGTTTGAGTGAACGAGCAACCATTGCAGCTAGAAGCAAATGCAACTAGGTATATAACTTTTATTACAAAAATTTACATATTAATAATAAATAATAAAATCACTGAAATAATATTCATACTTATAATACTTAATAATTTTTATTACAGCTAATTGGTGGGTAATGTATGAAAATTGTGTTCCATCATTGTGTGCAATAGCAGTTCACATACTATCACAAACATCATCATCTTTTGCATGTGAAAAAAATTGGTCCACATTTGCTTTAATCCACACAAAACAAAGGAACCGTATTTCCTATTCTAAGCTTGAACAACTTGTTTATTGTTATTATAATATGAAGTTGAAACTTAGGGATATGACAGCTGAAAAAGATAAAGTAAATAAAACTGATTTTATGGATCTACTTCAAGTAGCTGCTGAAGCTGGAGATGATAATGAGAATCCTATTTTTGACTGGGTTAGACCTGCCTTTTTGGATGATGATGAGGGAAATCATAATCTACATATTGCTTCTCATGCTTGAGACATGGGAATAAATGTTGAACAAGTTATTAGAGAAGAAGTTGGTGTAAATCGTGGCGTTATTGTTACCAACTCTTCCCATGACCAACATACCTTTGATGGAAATAGTGGAGGAAAAGATGATGGGGATGGTGGGGATGAGGCAAGAGGTTGGGATTCTGGTGCAGGAGGTTGGAATGTTGGTGCAACAAGTTGGGATGTTCGTCCCAGAGGTTGGGATGCTGATGCAACAGGTTGGAATGCTAGTGCGGCAGGTTGGGATGCTCATGCAGGTAATTTTGATCAAAATTATGGTAGATAATATTAGGTTGAGCTTTCTATTGGCTCAAAATGTCTAGCAACGTCTATTTGAGTTTTTTAGAGTTGTTTGGTTGAGCTTTTGAGATTATCTATTTTAAATTGAGTAGAGACTAGTAGAGTTTAAACCTCTACTGGGCAAAAGCTCATGAGGAGATACTTCTCCAAATAGACTTTTTTTTTTTTTTTTTAAAGTCTATCAACCAAACATCTATGATTTTTTTTTTTCTTTCAAAAACTCTATTGCTAATAGATCTACTACAAGTAGATCTTTTACCAATAGAGGTTTTTCAAAAATCCAACAAAACAAGCTCTTAGGTTTGAAAGAGTCAAAGATATATAATGAAAATCTAAATTTAAGTTTAGGGTATTTTTGTCCATGCAATAGGTAAATCGTTAAAAAAGAAAAGATGAAATAGTAGAGCTATAAATTATTAAACCACCTTAAAAATGGCTATTTCCGAAGGAAAAAAAAAAAAAAAAAAAACTCTTTTGGATAATACAAAATTTTGGGCTATGAACTTATTTTTGGGATTAAAAAAAATTGAAGAAAAACCGAAAAATATAGTTTAATACTTTTATTGCAATGCTTAAAAAACAATAACTTTTTTAATAATTATATTTAATTGAACTTATTATCCATTAAAAAATCCGTATTAAAAAAAAAATGGATTTCATAACACGATGTACGAAAATTGGGTTGGATACTTGGATAGTTGGATTGTGTCGTGTTGATGTGCTCTTGCGGCTCAGTCTAGCTAGTTTACACCAGTTAATAAAACAAAATAAGCTAAAATATAATTATTTAATTACCTTTAAATCAATCATAAATACCCAACTTATCACATACATCCATATTAAATTCTATATTTTTGCCTACTCTCGACAATTAACACGTAAGATTGCACGTGTCGATACTAAATACCAAATAATTGGGAGGCATGAACTGATAAAATAAATATAAGTTTATTTATTTATTTATTTTTTTTAACAAACATGCATGGAATTTTAAGTAATATATAAATAGATTGAAGTACTTGTAAAATTATATGCAAATTTCATTCATGGAGGCTAGTAATGGTGCTAACGGCGGCCAACTAACAGAATGATCCGATCAGAATTATTTTACGAAAACACTTAATAAATCTGATTTTGGACGTAATCGATTTGCTCTGTCGAAAAATGACATCACCGACCACATCCTACCGTATAATTTGAGTTTAAACCAGATCAATACCCTAAAAAAAAGGCAATGAATACATAAACATTAATGTCGATGATCGAACGGGCTGTAAACGTTATCCTATAAAACTGAAACAAGCAGGATACCAATATCATCTAGCAGGAACGGCACCTCTTATTGATGATAAGAAACTTGAAGTTAAGCAAAAGATTGATTTTAGTTGGAGCAACGGCGTATTGCGCATAGTTGATTAATTTTAATTTGTTTCGGTGCATTAAATTGGATTTGACTATAGTTGAATATTGATATGCTTAAACTTTGATCTATAATCGGTAGAATAAGAATATCTAAATAATAATTATTACTTTATATAATATTTTGTTTTTTTTTTTCTTGAATTTAAACAATATTTATTATATTTATTATTATGTTTAAATAATGATTTACCCTTTTTTTATAGGTAAATAATAATTCGTTTTGTTAAGCACCATTTTGCTCTTAGAATTTTTCTACAATTGTTTTATACATAGATTAATTGATTAATTTAAATACTAATTTAAATTCCTTCAAATAATAATAATAATAATAATAATAATAATATAATTCGGTCTATCAAAATTCAAGATCAGCGACCCTATTGTCATAATTCCTAAGCATGGCAAAATTGCAAACGATCCAAATTTAATTATTTGGAAAAACAAATGATGGGTTTAGTTATATCAATTAGAATCAATAATAAATCAGTCTATTGAAATCGCAGTGATAATCTATTTATTTTAGATAATATATTTGTTTATATTATTTAATTTTTTAATTAAAATTTTTCCAATTTCTGTAAATTGGTAATATTTTTATTTTCATAATTTTATATGCCGCATCAAATCGAATTATCGATAAACAGTTGAACACTTTGATTCCAGAAAAGAAATCGGGATAAAAAAATAAAATAAAATAAAATAAAAAAGGAAAAATGAAACGAAGTCGTTTTCTTGACAACACGGGAACCAGAGATTCATAAATTTATTCTTCTCTCATTCATCTTTCAAGTCCTCGTCTTTGCTACACATGAACCACTCACTTTGCCAACCTTTAAAATCACTTTTCACGAAATTTCACTCGCAATTTCCCAAATCTTCAGAAAACCCTAATTCCTAATTCATCTCCAATTTCTTTTTTCTCTGTTTTATTTCAAATTCGCAATCTCTCTTTTTATTTAATACAATCCAATGGACGCTCAAAGAGCTCTGCTTGACGAACTCATGGGTGCAGGTATATTTCATAAACCCTAATTTTGTTATAAAATTACTCTGGGTTTTTGTTTGATTTTATAAATGTATGAGTGTATGCGATATTACTCGTATATTCTTTTTTTTTAAAATGCTTTTGATGTGAATATTGAACTGGGTTTTTGGATTTAGCTCGCAACTTGACCGATGAGGAGAGAAAAGGATACAAAGAAATAACTTGGGACGATAAGGAGGTTTGTGCGTTTTATATGGTTCGGTTTTGCCCTCATGACCTCTTCGTCAACACTCGAAGCGACCTAGGTGCGTTGTAGACTTCACTTTGTTTCAATCAAGCTTGAGGCTTACGTTTGTATTTCAATATTCTGTGAGTAATAAATGTGTCATTGTTATGATGCTTATAGAGTTGAAGGTTTACTGATTATGGGTTGCTCTTGATTTTTGCATCAGGACCGTGCAATAGAATTCATGATCAGAAGTTGAAGGAAAGGTGTGATTTTGAATCTTTATGACATTGAAGTCTTGAGCGATTGATTTTGATTTTCCAGGGTTCTGTTACGAGGATTCTTTTCTGATTTTATGTTGTATGCATTTGCCTTGCCTTGCAGTCAAAGAGATTTGCATATTCTATAATATATTGTAGTGAGTTTTTGTTAAATGTGCCGCCTTGTTGGCTTAAGCCATATCTTTATATTAGTAACTTTACTCGGATTCACCTGTTTCTGATGTGATAATGTTACTAATTTTGTATATATTTTTTTCCATTAAATTATCTACTTTCTACACCAGATACGATGCGGTGTGTTATTACCTGATGTGAAATGGTATGTTATTGATTGTATGTTCGAGACATTTCATATGAGCTCGTCGACTATCCGGTGTTCTAGTAGGCGTTAGGCTCTATTCGGCCGTGGCCGACTAGATGGTGACTAGCCAGAGCCGCGGCCGACCTTAGGTGGAAAAGGGTTGTGGAGAAGAAGAGAGAAGAAAAAAGAAGAGAGGAGAGAAGAAAAGAGAAGGAGGTTAGGGTTTTATATTTTTTGAAAAAGAAGAAGCCCAAAACAACATCGTTTGGGGCTTTTGTTTAATGAAACCCAAAATAACGTCGTTTTGGGTTTCTTCTTTTTCAGGAAAAAACCCTAGCTGCCACCTTCTTCTTTTTCAAAAACAAACACTAGCCGCCACTAAACGACTATCCATATTGATTTTATGTTATGTAAAAGGAACGATTTACTACTAACTCTGTATCTTGTTAGAGATGATGGTAGTCCTCTCAAGAAACTTCATGTGTTATGGGAAAATGACATGACATCAATTACTTTCAGCACAATTCTTATCATTCATGTATTTCAAAGGTACATGAATGATAAAAATTATGCTGAAAGCAATTGATGTCCTGTCATTTTATGACATTGATGCTTAGTTAGTAGATATCATTAGTGCCACTGCTATTACTGTTGGCACTTGAAGATATTAATGTCCTGTCATTTTATGACCTTGATGCTTAGTTAGTAGATATCATTAGTGCCACTGCTATTACTGTTGGCACTTGAAGATATTAACTGGAATACAGCACTTGAGTATTGGCTTTGTATTTCCAATTTCTTTGTCTTGAGATGTAGCTAAATTATGAGCCCATATAAGGTGGTTCACTCAAAGAAAGAGCCCTATCAGAAAAAATAAATAAAGTAAATGTTTATTTTTAGAAAAGCTTATAACTAATTTATCTTCAGTTTAGCATTTTGTGATTATTTTTGCTTCTCTTTGTGGAATCCCATCTTGTTTGTTAGAAAGATGACCTACAATGATGCTTGCTTCTTTTTTTTGCTCTCCTCCACTTCAGAATGTTTTACTTTGGAGGCAGCATCTGTCTCAACTACATGGAAATCCAGAGTATGATGGATGTGTCTCTGAGATCAATATATATTTTCCCTCGAAAGCTTCTGGAACTTAGAATGTGATTTGCTTGTCAATATTAGCTTCTAGCTTGTTGCTATATTTCTGTTGGATAACAGTTATCTGTGTTTCCCATGCACAATGGCACAGTTATCTTGTATCGGTCTTTAGACCTGTGTTGCTGATTTGCATCTATTCTTCATTATAATGAATTTCCAGTGCCCCAGTACTCTAATATATTTACTGTCTTTATATTTCTTTTGTATTTCATGGTGATGTTTGGTACACTAAAAATCTTAGGGTTAAAACCTTATCTTCTTGTGTTTTTTTTTTTGTTATTCCTCTTTAAACGTGTCTTATTTTATTCATGACTTTAGTTTTGAGAAGTCGCCAAGACATGATGCTTACGTGCCCAAATTTGAAGCTGAACTTTCACAGTTTTGTGAGAAATTGGTGAGTTTTATGTTTACCGTGACACTATTTTATCCATGTCTAAATCTCCCTCAACGTATGGTTACACACTAAAAGATTTTTTTTTTTTTTTTTTTTTAAGTATAATACCAAAATTTTGCATTATAGTAAAAACAATTTTATTTGTCTAAAACCCATACCAATATTTGTGAGTCTACAACATTATTTCTACCGACAGAAATTATATTAGTTTCTCTGTGTTTTTATAGTAAAATATTTGACACAATGTTAGTTTGCTTGTGAATCAATCTTAAAAGCCAAGTTCAAAGTTTGAACCTGACTGTAGCAAATTTGTATATATTTCGCTGGCTATGTGGTCTATAGTGTTTTTTTTTTAATTATATATATATATATATAAATTTCTGCATGTTATGTGATAATACTTATTGTAATGTAGGTTATGGACTTGGATAGAAGAGTTCGACGTGGGCGAGAACGCCTTTCTCAAGAAGTTGAACCCGCGCCACCTGCTCCAGTTTCAGGGGAAAAGTCTGAACAGCTATCTGTGCTGGAAGAGAAAATAAAGAACCTGCTGGAACAAGTAGAGGCTCTAGGTGAAGCTGGCAAGGTGGATGAAGCTGAAGCTCTTATGAGAAAGGTGAGGCTATAAGTTCCTGAGGCTCTCTTTTTTTGGTGAAGTTTTTGTAAATGTTATAAATCACTGAAAGTCTACAATTGGCGCTCAATATTTATTCCAGTCACAGGACTTAAAATTCTGTCTAAATTCTTATTCTTTTCTTTTTAATCTCCTCGCTGGTTAGAAGTTCAGTATATGGTTCCCTTCATTGATTTTGTCTTCCTTTTATTGATCTGATTATTTATCCACAGATTTGATTTTGTCTTCCTAATTTGACTTCTGGTATCTTCTTGCTGCAGGTGGAGATGCTTAATGTTGAGAAGACAGCGTTGACACAACAGCCCCAGAATGACAAAGTGTTGATGCTGGCACAGGAGAAAAAAATGGCCCTGTGTGAGATTTGTGGTTCTTTTCTAGTGGCAAATGATGCTGCTGAGAGAACTCAATCTCACATTACCGGGAAACAGCATATTGGTTATGGAATGGTTCGAGATTTCATTACTGAATACAAGGTCAGTCTCCATCCATGATTGATTCACAGTTTGGAAGTTATTTATTTTCAATGAATGAAGAATATCAATGATGCTTTCCAGGAAGCTAAGGAGAAGGCAAGGGAAGAGGAAAGATTAAAAAGGGAGAAAGAGGCAGAAGAGCGGAAGAAGCAGAGGGAAAAAGAATCTGAGAGTCGGAGGAGGAGTGATTCAGGTGATAGGGACAGGTATCGTGATCGAGACCGAGACAGGGAGCGGGAAAGATACAGGGAACGTGAACGAGATCGTGAAAGGTCTCGAGAGTGGGATGGTAGAGGTAGTAGGGATGGAGGGAGGGGTGTGGATTTGAGATTCAGGAATGAAAGAGATGGAAGCAGGGACAGGTACCGTGATCGAAGTAGATCACGTTCCCCTGTTAGGCATGGTCACAGGAGGTCACCTAGAAGTCCAGTTCGGCCGTATTAGTGGATTCTGTAGATAGTTCTCTGAGCTTTGAAATTAAATGAGGTAGACTTTAATATCTCAGAGTTTTATTAATGTGTGTTTTGGAGTCTGGTGTTACATTGTCGTCAATCATCATGGGTGAAATGTTTTTTTGATATCTCACAGCTTTGTTGAGACTATACCATCTCCCTTTCAACAATATTGTTAAAGAAGAAAAGGGTTGAGGTAGGTATAACTATATTGTTGTAACTCTTGATTTATCATTTATTTTAGGTTTGGTCTTTGAAACATTGTTTCGGGATCCCTTTTTCGGGTTCATTGATGGCATATCTGTTCTTTAGTATATAAGAGGACAGGCTCAAAAACATAGGCATGACACTGCTGCTGAGGGAGGTGTACTTTTTTCAATTTTTTAGAGGTAACATATAAATCTCATCACCTTGCCATAGACTAACTTCCCTTGTCGTGCATTTGTTTGCCTTTTCTTTGCCTGGTTCTTTTTCTCCCGAAGTTTGAGTCACACCAATTTTCTGTTTGAAAATGCTGGAAGAAAGAAAATTCAAGACATCGATCAGGAAATTCGGTACATTTACTCCTACATCTTTTTGAGGTTCATTTTACATGACTGCTGAGCCCCATGATTTGAATATAAGTGTAGCATTTGACTCTTCGTTAATAATTAAAAGATAAAAAAAGCTTATTTCCTTCCTCTTCTCTTCCTTCCCTTGCCCGTCCATTCATGTTTGAATGACTATTGTGTTGCCTGCAATATTTGCATCAATGGGTTGTTATTACTACCAGTAGACTTTGGGAGTTGGACGGTAATTAATGTACAATCGTTACTATTTATCTTCATGTGAAAACATATTTCCTTTTTTGACAGATTCGGTGTATTTTTGGAGTTAAAACTTCAATACTTGGGTCAGATGGTTGGTTATAACTTATAGGTAACTACTTTGTCTTTGCAAAGTGATATATTTTGTAGCTTCTTAGTTGTCTCTTCAAGCCACAGTTTCATTGGCTAAGTTTTTTCCTTATGCATGAAAATCTACTTCGGTGAACCGGGAAAGCAAATGCTTGGGTGTATTGAGGTAACAAAATGCATAATCTACCAAGTTTGCACAAAAGACAGGTAACTTGGTGGTTGTATATAGTTTTTGCTAGTTAATATATTTGTTGTGTTTGGGCAAGGATGATTGTACAGGAATTTACTGTTCCATTAAAAGATGAAATTTGTGGAGCAAAATGTGAATGAAATGGGGTTGGAATTCGTTTTTTAGGCTCAGTTACTTGATGAAATATCTTTGACATATAAATTTCTTTAGAGACATATTCAAAAGACGTTTCCTAGCATGGACACTAGTTATGACTTGTAAGAGAGAGAGGCTTTGCATACTAAAATCCTTTATTTGCTAAAATAAAATTAAAATTCCATTATCATTTGGATTTCTGTGTATGTACTAATATTTAATATCTTTTATTTACTATTTTAAGTTTTAATAGTGTGTGCACTTCCCCTTTCACCTTACTGGCAAGGGGTTCGAGTCTCACTATGTGTATTTTATAAGTATGTGTGAGTAGTTTTATCTTGATAAATTGTTTGATCTCGGCAAGTTCTGTCATAACTTTGACCAGTCTGTTGTCAAATTTCAAGAAGAAAAGTTCTAGTGTTAAACGGACAGTAAGTTGGTCTTATGTTACTTAACTCAGATTGTAGTTTCGGTCATGTCTCTATCATAAACTTAGAAGTGCTAAATAATTTCTACCTTTAAAATTAGAGAGTGGAATGGATGTGGATGCAATTTGTTGCTGTGCTGTTTCAAATTTTGCAATCCAGAGGAACGATAAGACTACAAACTACCTACTAGCATTAAGGGGACATTGTCCCAATCTCTTTCTATTAAAAATGGGATAAACAGAAATTTTAAAACCATTAATTTTAGTTAGTTACATGTGAAATTTTTTAAAATTTAATTCAAAAAAAGAAAATGGAATTGTTCTAAATTTTATTACTATTTTTTAGTGATAAAGGAATCAAACTTTTTTTTTTTTAAGAAAAAAAGTATTATAAGAACTATTATAAATTTATAATATGACTGTTGGACCTGTCGAGATCAAACAATACATGTGCGATTCGGATATCTACTCTCGTAACGGGAGATAATTACTTCCACAACCCGGGAAGAAAATTAATTATCTCCATATATACTTGTAAAATGTGTATGGTGGGATTTGAACCATTTACCATTTATATGGAAGGAAGGTGTATTATCAACTCTGTAAAAAGATGATGGGTATAAAACACTGAAACTTATCAATTAGAATGCATCAGAAAATAATCTTATCAATTAATTAAAATAATATATCTAGATTGAGATAATAGTGGTGGTAGATAGACCAACAAGAGATAAGTTTGTTGAAACTGGTTTAGTTTATCACCTTTTTTTTTTTTTTTTTTTTGTCTAAAATTTAACGCTGATCCAGTCATGGATCTATTGGGACCTGGGAGGTCAACCGTCACAGATCTGTTGAGAACTGAGAGGTCAACCAATACAGGTACAAATCAGAATGCAACTCCTAGAGAAATGGGTCCTTCCCAAGCTTTGCAATTTGTTTGACAGACAAACATGACCGATACAATAGTTACGAATTAACTATCAAATCATACAAGATTAGCCTATTTAAGATATACTTAAGGACTCAATTGTTTCGATGTATTGTATTGTATTAGGCAATTAATATGTACTAAAATAATACCATCAAATATTGTGTTGTATTATTTTAATACATTTTAATTGCCTAATACAGCAACCACTGTATTAACTAATACATTATATTTAGTATTATTAGGTTGTATTGTATTAGAAAAATACTTTTTTTTTCTCTTTTTTTTTCAACAAATATGGAATATTAAGGAAAATATGTGTTATGTTGTTATTATTTTTTAATATATAATTTCAAAATTATATAGGAAATATTTATTTTATTTATAAAAATATTATTTATTTAAATTTTTTGTTTTAATTAAAATAAATATTTATTGATTTTTATATAAAAACATTTATTGATTTATTAACTATTTTTTTAATATTATATTTTTATAATATAATAAAATACAATAAAGTCACATATTAATAACTTAATAAGATATAATACAGTACATCACCGAACACAAGTTTGTATTAATGATAATACATAGAATGTGCTTATTTAGTTTTTTGTGTTTTTAGTGTTATGTTATTCTCAAAAAAAAAAAATGATAATACAGTCTAATACAAATCAATCTAATACAGTCCAATATAATCCAATACAGTGTGTCAAATGAGCCCTAATTGGGTTAGACACACATGCTAATATGAATTAATTTGTTCGAAAAAACAACAAACAGTAATTAATCTTGGGCTTAAAGCTCATACGATTTCTACCGGTTTCGGGTTTTGTTTGGATCTGAACCTCTAAATCGAAAAATGTTTGGAGCAATTGCACTTGAAATTTAGAGAATATGTGACATGCTGTGAGTCTACCTTTGTAACCACTTATTATGATCTTTCTATCAAATGATCTCGTTATTATAATTATGTTTCGCGATCCAATTTTATTTTATTTTTTCCAGATTTTCACCATTATGATTTTTAGAAAGAGAAAAAAGATACAAAGAATGTCATTAATATAATAATATGCATAAACGAAGGGATACAATTTTGACAAGAGTTGGTATATTTGGGAGACTATTATTCTTCTCTATAACAACATCAAAATTTTGTTGGATGAAAAAAACCCTAATCTAAAGTCACACGCCTGATCTTGCATACAAGGTTTGCTGTTGGGAGATCAAGTTGGTTCCCTGAATCAGATTTCAGTACCTCCTTGAGTTGATCTCTTGGAGTTGAAAGGCATGTATGAAATGTGGCAAGAGCCGGAGGAATCGGGACTGATAGAGCAGAGAGCACGTTACTCAAATACTCAATATCAACTGAAAGTTGTTGCGCTCCATGATCCGTAATATAATGAATGCCCCGCAACTGCTCCATGTAAAGAGCAGTGGCACCTTCTGCAACCTTTGTAAGAGACAAAATTTCTAGCATCAGTTCATTTGTAAAATTATGGTTCAGAAATATGGTTATGTACAATAATACCAGCAATCTATTTTTCGATTCATTATTTCTTGACCTTCAAGTTTTACATGATTCAATCTGATCCTTAAAGTATTCTAATTGGTCAAGATTAGGTTTAATTTCACTACTTCTGTAGAACTAAAAACTAAATTCCACTCAGATGCTCTCCAAGCATCGGCTGCCTGAGCTTCTGGACTTCTTAAGAGCAATCTAAAAATACTAATTCATTTGTCACACAACTTTTTTAATAAAATAAATTGTATACTCAAATCGCCCGAAAGACGTTTGAGCACTCAGATTCAAGAACAATGTATAGATTGCTTACCTTGAACATCCATTCAGTTGCAAAAAACTGGGCTTCATCGTTGTTGGCATCACTATTAGAGATGCCCTCTGCTAGAGGCTCCAACTGTTGGGGCAAAGTAAGCAAATATTCTCCAATACTGGTCACATATGACTGTGGGTATGCACTAAAGGTTGGGAGATGATAAGCACTTTGTTCCTCCACCGAGGACCAGATTGGCAAGCGAGACAAATCGCTAAGGCGTTGCCGTACTTTAGATATTAGGACATCATAGACAAGTTCATTCACTGTCTCAGCAAATCCAGCAACTCTCTGAGATGCAAGTGGGAGTGCATGAAACCGGGGATCTTTAGACTGCATGACAACAAAAGAATGGTGTCACTATTATCTCTTCGTCCAAAGAAAGGAAGTCTTCCAGCATATAGAAACCATTAATAATTTAGAGATAGACTTAAATATATATATATATATATATACACAATAAAAGTAGCATAACCATAATAATAATAAAAGGAATAACAAATGATAAGAATTTTGCTCATTCACTTTTTAACATAAGTAGAGTCAAATGGGATCAACTGCTAGCATTGTTCTGAAGTTTTACAGCAGAATTTCCTTAGATGCTCTAATTGACACTGAAACTTGATAATCTATGATTCTCTCTCTTCCTCCCCTGCAATATTATGCATGATTCAAGCCTACCCGTAAGGTGACATGCAGATGAGGCTCCTACCTTGACCTTTAGGTTGCATCATAGAGCATATAATCATGTAAATAGCAGGTAACATTTCCGCACATTTTCAATGACTTCAGAAATTGAGAAAAAACATAAAACCCAGATCTGAAAATAGCCACCACATCATTCAATAAGTCGCAACTTCAATCAATTTACTAAACGAAAATCCATCAAAATGGTTAATGTCTTTTAGATAAAGAAAATATTAACTCCATATGTGCAATCAGCTATTTGTCCCAATTTTCTGTCCATTAGGTTGTTACCAGGTTAATAGTCAATTTAAACCTGACTTAAACAAGAAATTGGATCAGATAAAACTTCTATATTTTTTTGGTTATTAGACTGCTATTGAATCAACCACTGCATTTTCATGGGAACTTTTTCTTCTTGGACAATTTGGACCAAATTTCTTTCACTATTTTCCATGCTCTGTTTGAAAATTGTTTAGACAATTTTTGGTGGTTCCGTGTTCTATCTTTCTCATAAGTTTAGGTGGTTTTCCGTTGCTATTTTGATATCACAATTTTTAGGCCATAGTAACCATCCCACCCATTGTAGATGTAAAAAGCCAAAATCCAAAATGAAAATTTAATGGAAAAGAAAAAGGAAATAAAAGAATGGCTCGGATAAAGAAAGCAGATAGATCTAATTTTCATGTACCTGGTCTAAGAGATTAAAGAGTCTCCGAGCCTTCTGAGGAACATCAATGAGCCGCAGAGCTGCCACCTCCAAGGCAGCCCTTCCCCCAACAGATAATTCCATATTTCTATCACCACTTGCCACATGTGACTGATTTTGGTCCACAGCTGAACCAAACACCGACAGAGACAAGCTTGTGCTCAGTCTAGCAAGGGTTGCTCTCAAGGAAGCTTCAAAGACAGAGGACCTGCTAGTTAGACAATCTGCAACAGTGAGTATCTGCAGAGCCCCTTGAACAATGGACCACTCTTCTTCATTTGATACCAAATCAACTTTACGTGTAGTTTGAGTTCCTTCCTTTTTGTCCCCCATCTCCTTCTTTTCACCAATATGATCCACACCACAGATTACTCTTAACGACTTGAGGATTTCTTGAAGGTTCGAAATATACTGCAACAATATATCATCTAGTGCAAGAATTAACTCGTCTGCTTCTGAACCACCAGTGAGGCTAATGCACCTCTCTACAGCTGCTTCAAGAAGTACAATAATATGGGGAATAGACTCTTCCATTCTCCTCACTGTCTCACTGAGTTCAATCCCCTGGGCTCCCACTCCACGAGTAACAGCTCCCCTCAGATCCACCCCTGCAATTTCAGAGGAGAGGATAGCACGCTCCATTTGTCCATACCTATAACACATCTACTTATTAGTTAAGTTGGGGAAAACACCAGCATATATTCTCAACTTAATTACAAAGGATGAGATACAGATGTGGATCAGAAATGAATTGGAATCAGTCACATTAAAATATTTTTAAGTTTTAAGTTGCTTACTAATTAGCATCACCGAGAATAAGTTTCTATAACAAGCTACATTTCACCCACTAAGAAATCATCCATAAAATATTTTACTATAGCTTACCTCTGTTTAAAACTTTCATAAGGAAAGTACACAGCCTTCAAGGTATCCATTAAAATCCGAATATTAGATTCAGAAAATAAGTGCTGAATATTCCTTGCAAAGGTACCCGTCATACTGTGTAATTCAATTAAGGCCTCCAGATGCTTAGTCTGAAGTTTGATACCCTTTGGCATATCTCCGGATAAAATATCCAATATACCTGAAGTTATATAATCTTATTCAGTTAAAATCAAAGAGCAGAAACATTCAACGTTCATATAAGGAAAGCTTAAATCAAACTCTAAACCAGAGTATTCTTGAACCTTTAAAACTAATTTGATATAAAGATATAAAAAGAAAAATCGAAGCAGGAAATCATTGACGGGAGTCAAGCATGTATAAAGACAAATGTGTGACTGAAACACGGTGCACTCATTCCAACCCAAATTAACGAGCCATGTCAAAGCATACAACATCCTAGACATATTTTAGTCCACATATTACTTCAACTTATGTAGTGGTCTCAGTTCCAAAAATAAACTAACTATTATCTCAGAGTTATGCCACCACTATTCTTAAAGATAGTAAGTATTAGAAGAATAATTAACCATATAGATGTTTCCCTATTACCCTCAGAGGTGCACTTTATATATCCAGAACTCATAAAAAATCACGTGAGAAAAAATATATGTTTCTGTCATGCTGACAGCTTATTTCTAAATATTGGCATACAAAGTACTAAAAAAAATAAAAGAATTAGGAGTTACAACATATTAAACAATATGATTAGCCAACTTTAGTAATTTGATAGGAAAAAATAATTAAATTACAGATGTTCTAGGGAACAACAATGCTCCAGTCATATATGGACTGATAAACTGCTGGTTCTTCTCAAATGAGCACTCTCCTAATTTCTAATTCTAGACTGAACTCTTTCGCTTACATGTATTGTTTGCAGTCTGCTTATCTCAATTTCAGAAGCTAGATTCATTATTAGCAATACGATACTTTTGAATACAGAAATTGAGAATTCCATGACCAAAACAAGCAATCACTTCAACAAGACAAAACAAGGCAGCAATAAAGAATGGATTGCCACATCACCAAATAGGTCATGCAAAACAACATATGGTAAAAAAAGATTTGTGATGACATTTTTAAAGAGACTAAATTCCAATATAGAACTCGAAAAGGCATCAAATGAAACCTTTAGCCAATGACTTTGTTTCGGGAACAACATCTCCAGTGGCAAAGTTAATACGTGAAACAAAATTTGCTCCAATAGCCGCCATTGTCTCAACTAGTAACTTTGGAACAAGTGCTCTGTAATCATCTGGAAAAGCAACCATACACCTGCAAACAAAATTTTTAGCTAGATGCTTGAATCCAACCCAAAAGGAAAACAGTACAAAACCTCTAGCCCTGTGTTGAAGTTGTTTTCTTCCATAGGATAATGTGGTGAAAAATCATTACAGGCAAAAAGAACTAGTTTGTAAGAAATATTGACTACAAAGCTGTTCTAAATGTAAACGGATTAAGCACCAAAGAATAACAAGCTAATTTGCATGAGGAACATCAGAGGTTTGAATGACTCAGCAATGAAAATTGCATATTGCTTAGATGATTATTTTTCAAAAACGACTATGAAATGCACTCTTTGTTTTTTTTTTTAATAAGCAAATGAATGAGTTTTAAACTGATTAAAATTATGTAACTAGCATGAACTCCTTCTCCTAGCTAATCCTTGAAGATTAAAGAACCCATCAAAGATAGGTTACAATTTCTTTTACTCAAATAACCAACAAGGCAAGAATGCAGGACAATTGACCCATGAAAATTATGGAAGCACTTCCACAACAGAAATGAAAAACAAAAACATTTCACAAAATCACCATCAGTCTTCCTATTTCTAACATATCGAGTATTTCAGATCAAACGTTGTTATTCCTTTGAAGTCTATGATACAAAACTCATTTACCACTCAGTTGAAATTTATGCAGTGAATAGTATGAAAAGTACCACTTCCATTCTTGTTCCAGATAGAGTAACAGTTCATCATAGAAACTTGGCAACCAACTGGAGAATGAAATTAGAGGTGAACTTGATTGAAACTCATTATTACTTGGTAGCCTTTCAAACTCATTTCTCTCATTTGCAAGCTTATTAGCACGTTGTCTCAAGTCAAAATCTTCCCAGAGCTGCTTTATGTGCTTTAGGTGAACTTTTGTATAATGTAGCTCTAGAGACTTGAATCTCCCAATCCGAATGAGAATTCCCCGCAAATCTTGGGCAACGTCGATCTGAGGTGGAAATGTAAAGCAGCATACAAAGCACATTAATAGAGTTGAGAGAACACCTAATAATAGAAAGAAATTCAATAGCCAAATAACTGGTTTACTAATAAGAATATAACCTTTCGATTGGATAATGCATCTGTGAGACGTGGCTGCACCATTGCATCTAGTCTATCCTCCAAGACCTCAAGTTGCTTCCTAATGTTTGCAAATTCAGCAACCTGGTAACAGAGATTGAAAAAACTAAATCAAATCAACAAGATTACGAAACAATTAATAGTAAAACAGCAATGGAAAATGAAAGACATTACCTCCCCAACAGCTGACAAGCAATGCCTCATGTTGGCCAAGGTTTCTGCAGCCCGAGGAAGATCACCGCTGGCAAATACATCCTCCACAGTCGAACTTAATTGTGTTAACCCTGCAGCATCCTGTTATCCAATACAAATAAGTATTTAATTATATTTTACACCTAATTAAAGTATTAAACACACAAATAAAAATAAAAGGTCACTAGCAATCTCTACCTGCAAAGTCTCATACGCAGCTTCCATTCTTTGCTTGACAGTATCAACTTTTGCTAAGGCAGCTATAGACTCCGCTGAAGATCCCTCCGCCTGCACGAAAATCGAAAGTTCCTCATTACACAAACAAGACAAACGAATTACATCTCCACCTTTTATTATTATTATCTTTTTGAAGTTATTGAATCTTCAATTATAATGTCCAAAATCAACAGCTAAATCAGTATAGTTCAAATCAACAGCACTTGGAATTTGCATTGATTTATACACTACTTGTTTTCAATCAAGAGTACCTGACTTTAAATTATAATTAACCTGGAAATCTAGATTTGTAAATCAACAATGCATATATAAAGAGAAATCTAGACTTCATAATTATACGAACTGGATCTATAACATAATCAAACAGCGAAATTCCAAAAAAAAAATCTGCACCGACCTTCTTGAGCTTTTGGAGGATTCCGGAGACAGAACCACGGAGAGAAACGGCATCGTCGCGGAGGCGGACGACATCCCTGGTGGCGCGCGGGACGCGGAGGAGGGCTGCGCCGCTCTGTTCCTCGAGAGACGCCGCGATTTCTTCGGAGACCATCTGGAGCTTCATTTCGAGATCGACCAAGTGGTTGTCCAGAGAGTCGTCCGAGTGACGAGTCTGACAAGCCGAGTTGATCCATTTCTTCGGGTCGAATTTCTCGTCGGAGAATGGCCCTAGATCCAGCATCATGGTTGCTGAGTTCAGTTGGATCAGGCAAGGTGACTCGAGAGTCTGTTTAGTTACAGTTTTTTCATTTCGATTTTTTTTTTCTTGCAGAAGATGGTGGATTGGTAGAGGTAATGGAATCTGAAAATGAGGCGCAATATGTAAATATTTTAAAAGTTTGGGGTTTAATAAAGAAAAGTAAATATTTTTTTGGTGATTACCGATTAGTGAAGGAAAACCAAAAACCACACGGAGATTACCTAGGGATAACACAATTACATTTTTATTTTTTTTTACAACTATAAACCTCAACATGAACCATAATTTCCAAATAAAATTCATAAAAAAAAATTAATTTATCTTATGGTGTGTTTATTAATCATAAATTATATTTAAGAAAGGGAATTAAGTTTCAGATATTCTGAATTTTGCTACTAACTAAATTTTTAAGGAATTAAATTTTGTGAACCCAACTCACAAATCAGGAATTAAGGGCGCGTTTACTAATCGGCAATGAAAAGAATCGGAATTGAGTTCCACCGGAAAGGAAATGAAGGAGAATCGGAATTAAGTTACTAAGGGCTAGTTTGGTATTGCTTTTGAGAAGTTAAAATCAATTTATTTTATAATTTTGACATAAAATGATGTTTGTTAAAACTTACAAAAATGATTAATTTTAAGTTTTAACATTGATTTTAAAAAGTATGTGGGGGTTACTTTTTGAAAGTAATTATGGAATAATATATTTTATTATTTAATGAATCTCTTAAAATATCATTATTATCCTTATGAAATCAAATTAAAATTATTTATATATCTCATTTCATCTTAAAATTAAATATTATAATTATATATTGATTTGATTTATAAAATCTTTTAAAAATATTGTTATTGTTCTAATGAATTTTTTTTTCTTTTCTAATTTAGATATTCTACTTAAATATTGATTTAATATATATAATTAATGAAAAAAAATGAAATATGTTTATAAAATTATGCCTATTTTAAAAATTATAACTAATTTCAATACTTTTGAAATTATTATAAAAGTTACAGCAATACCAAACTGGCCCTAAATTCCATTCCAATGTTTACTAATTTTGAAGAAATAGAAATGAAATCAAATTTGTACAAAGTTGGTTACAAAAACATCCTTATGTACAAAATAGAGCTATATATATGTATATATATGGTGGTTCTCTAGTAAGAACATCCTGAAATTATAAGTTAAGAACGTCTAACCATATCCACACATTCATATTAGGTGTGGGTATTTGCTAATATAGGGTTGTAGACCCACTGTGAATGTGTGGTTGTAGTTGGACGTCCTAAAATTATAAAGTCATGACGGTCATAATTAGAAAGGTATTATATATATATATATATACACACACACATATATATCAAGCCATGTCTGCAATAAGCTAATTTATAATAGTTCCCAGTTTTGTTTTATTTTTTTGTCGTAGTTCTATTTTATTTTTATACCAAAAAAAAAATCCTAATAAAATCATTTATATATATTGTAGTCAATCTGATCTACAATTAATTATTTCGTTGAGCTGGGCACTGACAACCTGAGAATTAATAAAAGATATAGAACGGTGGTCAAACCAAATGAGGGGGTGTTCTCTTTGGGAGACTCTCCGACGCTCAAGTCAGAATTTTGTTCGATGAGTAAAATGAAATTGAAAGAGTTAAAGAATAGCAAACTGTGTCGTTCGACATATCAAATCGAGCTATTGATCAATGTGGATGGGTCGACGTTGTGTATCGATGAATATGACGGATCGATACCCTTGGGGTTCTGAGACTTGACGTGGGTGAATCGAGGATTGGCATTGGGTCAATCTCTACTAAATCATGGAATTGCAATTAATGAAATGAGAGAATTACAGAGCTAAGTTTAGAAAGATTTCGTGTATGAGAGATGAAGAAATCAGGATCATTTCCTCTAAGAAGGAGTCTAGTATTTATAGTGAAGCTTTAGAGCCTTCATCACTCATCCTCTTTATGTGAGAGCGTGGATCTCAAGCCCTTTATTGCCCATTTCGATTCTTTCAAATCTGGCAATAAAAGCTTTGTCAAATGTTTGAGATTTGTGTAACGTTTGTCATGATTGTGACTAGTTAAAGTGCTTTTGACCACGTGTTTATCTTTGTTTTATGCCTTGATGGGCCATACAAGGTTTTGGGCATATACTATAGTGGACCCATGTTTGTTTAGTTACTCTGGATCTTATGTGGGCCGTTTTATGGTGTACGAATGGGCTTATGACATATTTTATACCCTATTATTCCATTGCATGCTTGATTATTAGGTCATAGGCCTGTTTTTTGACCACTACATATATACATACCAAATTCAAGACATTCATAGTTCATTTTTATTTCATATATATATGTATGTATAAATATACAACATAATTTTATATGTGATATTAATGAAAAAATATATGTATGGTTTTTTTTTTTTTTTTTTTATGTGGGAATATTTTAGTAAAAATACATGAATTCTCATTGCAATCAGGTTCCTAGGGTGAGTGAGAGGAATTAAGCTCCCTTTCTTCCAGCAACTTAATTTCTGATTTGTGTGGGGGGGGTTTATGGAACTTAATTCCCTAAAACACTAGTAAACACGCCATAAGTTCTTGATGGAATGAGAACTTGATTCCTCCCACCCACCATAGGAATTAAGTCCTGAATTCATGATATTTTTACTAAAATATCCTCAATTTTAAAAAAATAAAAATAAAACAATCATCTTCGTCATGATTATTGACTTTTGTTTTTAATTTACGTAAATCATATTGGTTTACTTATTTTTTTTGAATCTTCGTATTAGTTTACTGAAACTGTTTTAGCATTTTTAAGAATAATAATTTATTTTCCTAAATATCAATTAATTAATTAGATCGATAAAACCAAGTTTATAAGATGACATAAGATCATCTCCAATGCATATGTCAATGTCAATGTCAATGCCAAATTTGGCACAAAAAAAAAAAAAAATGTTATATTTGACACATCAATTTAGCATTGTGTTCAAATGCACAATTCTATTTAAAATGCTATTATTATTATTTTATTAATTAAAATTATAAAAGTAAACACTTACCATTAATGTATTCATTATTTCTTTGAATGCTTCAATGTAAAGTTCCATTAATACATTCCTTATTTCATTTTAAATATATATAATGGTATTTTTGTAATTAAAAAATAAGCTTTTATTGTTGTGCAAAATTTTGCATATGCTATATTGTTAGCATACAATATAGCATATGCTTTTAGCACATTATTTGGCACTATATTGGAGAATGATTTTTGCACCTTATGCTAAATTTTAGCATTGGCACAATAATTTGACACAGCATTGAAGATGCTCTAACCTCAAACCTGCAACTAAGGTGGGCATCAAGTTGGTTTTGACTATATCCAAATCAAACAATGATTTAATCCGTTTAGTAATGTACAACACAAATCAAACCGAATTAAATCAATAAAAATTGGTTTGATATGATAGTTGTGGTAGCCAAAAATGGCTTACGGGCCCAAAGATACAAAGCCCAAGCCCCTTAATTTTGGCCCAATTTAAAGGTGACCCAATAAGAAAGGTAGCATCACGACTTGGTCGTTTGAAGACCAGGTTAGCCAGCAGTTGGAATGCATACCCAGTTAACGAAATACTCGGGGAGAAAATATCTCCAAGAATCTCGCTTATAATCATATCGTGATTTGGTTTAAACGGTAGCTTGAGTCTCCTATATATAGAAAAGCATTTGGCACTATCAGAGATATACAAAATCAAGCTTAAAATAGCGTACTGAAACTCTGTCTCTAAGAATCCCGGTGACCGGAATCCAGCATTCATGATCACTACAACTGTTGCTCAGCCCAAGCATAACTAAGGCTAACAATTTCACCCCCTTTACTTTTTTCGTTTATTTTCTTTTTCATCTGTTTTGTTCACCCCCCTTTCCTTTTTTCGTTTATTTTCTTTTTCATCTGTTTTGTTCTTGATTTCTTTGTTGCAGGTTCAATATACAGCACATTGTAAGGTCAATCGACCTAGTTATTTTTGCAGGAATATAAGTCAATCGACCACATCACCAACGACTCAACCCAAGTTGCATTGGGCCTAACGTAACATAAACCCGATCCATATCGATTGTAGGTCGACCCCCTACAATAGTTAAGGATTAAAACTAAAATAGTTTAATTTTGGTATGTTTTTTTCATGTACTTTTCAAAATTTTCAAATTATTCCCATGTATTTTTTTGAAAACTTTTGTCATTTGTAGGATTCAATCCATTGACATATAAGTCATTCGATCCATTGACATATTCCTTAATTCCAATTTCCAAGCTTTTATTCCCTCGATTCACAGTTTTATATATCATCTTTACGCGGTGATTTGTTCTCCGGAATCTTTCCCTTGTCGTATAGTGATTGATCACATTAGATTTAAAAGATTACTTTAAAAAATTAAAATTAAAAAAATATATATATTAATGAAACCAGCCTTTAAGGCTTTAGCAATCCATTTCACAAACGAGCACAAATCGGTGAATAGAAAATATCTCACACAACAGAATTATCCGATGAGGTGTCTCCTTCAAGAATTATCCACAACAGAATTTCCTTCTAGAACCTTCTCGTTTTCTAGAACCTTGACACCTTCCAGTTCCCAATATAAATACCACACTCCCTTCTCGTCTTCTGCAAGCTGACTCACTATTTTCGCTTTAAAAAAACTCTCTCAAGCTCTCTGTAAGCATTCGACAATGGCGTCTTCTCTCGCTCGGCTTCTTTCTTCAAGCATTCTCCCCAGGTCTCTCCGCTCCGTCAACCGCTCAGCTGCAGCCGCACGGCCTTCCTCTTGCTTCTTCAACACCAATGCCGTTCGCAACTTCGACGACGACGACGACGTCGTCGTCTACGAGCGTGACCTCGACGTCGACCGCCGCTCCTCCCGCTTTGCTCCTCGCCGACGCGACGATTTCTTCTCAGGTAGTCGTCTTATACTCCTTTCCTAGTCAGATCTCTGTTTTCACAGTTTCTTAAGTTGAAAAAAACTGACATGATGTCGTATTTTATTGTGTAGATTCATTTTTTCCGTTCTCGGCACCAAGGAGCTTGAACCAGGTCCTGAATCTGATGAGCCAAATGGCTGAGAACCCGTACTTGGGCGGCACCAGCACTCGCCGTGGCTGGGATGTGAAAGAGACTGACGACGGGTTGAATCTGCGCGTGGACATGCCTGGACTTGGCAAGGAGGACGTGAAAATCTCTGTGGAGCAGAACAGTCTAATAATCAAAGGCGAAGGAGCCAAGGAAGGAGACAACGAAGAGAGCGTGAACAGGTACAGTAGCAGGATCGAGTTGCCGGAGATGATGTTCAAGACCGACGAGATCAAGGCGGAGATGAAGAACGGCGTTTTGAAGGTGGTGGTGCCCAAAGTGAAGGAGGAGGAGAGAGCTGATGTCTTCCATGTCAAGGTTGAGTGAATACTGATCTGGGTTTTGGGTTTTGGGTGTTAATAGTAGTAGAAGCTTTTGCTGGGTTTTAGGGATGGGGAGAATAATTTTTTGTTGTTTTTGAGTCCTCTCTCGCGTGAATCGATGGAAAGTGAAACTGTTGTTTGTTAATATTTTTGGAGGAATTATGAGAAGTAAAGCTTTTTGAGTTTTTAGTTTCTGGTAATTGTTGTTGACATATTATTTTACATGTTTTATTATGGTCAGACTATTGTTTGTTTTCCGAGAAAACAGTGTTCATTGTCCAAGAAAACAGGAGATAAAAATATGTTGCTTTTTTCCATTGGATGTATCATATCATCCGACAATGATTTTGATAAATTAGTCTAAAAATTAGGACTAAAAATGACTTAATAAAATTTATTTCAAATCGATATACATCAAGCATGATGGGTCAATAGATATGACATATGAGAAACTAGGTTTTATTAGGTCAAGACCGAGATCTGACTCTATGCCAATGGTTAAGGTTCTCGATGAGTTGCAGAAATTATCATTTTTTAGGTGATTTATCACTCTTCAATTTTCTGTAGGCTGCTTTTCTTTTTCATATATTTGGCTCACATGAGTTGGCAAGACCCAGTTGTTCATTATCCATCCGCCACGTATCCACAAAAAGCAGAAGAGGACAGGTTTTGGCATTTTGTAAGAGTTTGCAATAGCATTTTCCATGCATTTGTTCTGAACCATAATCATGGGCGTAGCTGCAAAAAAATTAGGTGGTGAACTATTTTTTTTTTTTCTTACTTAAAAATTTTAAAATTTTGAACTATCTACTTAAAAAAAAAAAAAATTATAATAATCAAATCAAAACGATATAAAAAAGATTAAATAAATAAAAAAAATTAAGAATATAATTAATAAGAGATAATAGTGTGGACCACACAATATAAAATTACAACGTATATTTTTATTTTCAAATCCCCAAAAATAAAATAAATCTTAGCTTTCTTAAGATTTTTCATAAAATACAATACCTAAAATCAAATTCATTCTAAGTAAATAAATAAATAAAGATTAAAGTTGTGGGAATTTACCATCAAATGGGGAGATTTAAGAGAAAAAAAAGTTAGGGTTTGAAATTTGAGAGAGTGGAAAAGAAAGAAAAAGTGAGAGGTTTGAGAATTTGTTGAATCATGATGATTGTTGAAATAAGAAGAGGGTGATATGAAAATATTATTTAAGTAGATGTCCATATTCATATATTTTATATAAGTAAATCGTAAACTCTTCATCTCCCCACTATCTCTTTAAAACCTAAATTTTATTATTCAATTTATGATCATCATAAAGTGTTATGATATTACCTTTTCATTTTTATAACAATTAGATTGTAAGGCTATAAAATGAGCTATTACATATTGTATTTGTACTTGAAGAAATATAAAGGAATAAAATGATCTCTCCTATATTGGGCTACTATTTTCTCTATTTTCTTACTTTATATTTATTCTATTTTGTTTTTGTTTAGCACGAGTCTCTAACCAGTATTGTTGTTTTAATTTCTAGATTTGAAAGCTCTATGTCTGAAAACAAAATTCATATGATCTAAGTTCGATACGTGATAAAAGATAACACTTTCTTGCTGAGACCGAGAGATCCAAGAAATTGTAAAGTATTATCCTTCTCTAATTTTGGGATAAAATAAAATAATTTATATTATTTTCTCTTCTTAATTTTGTTTTTTTTTTCATTGGGTTACCAAGAAATGAGAAAAAAATATTAAATGATTGTTTAGCAACTCGAAAAATGCAAAGTGAATGAATTGCAACCTAAAGATCGCAAAATCAAAAAGCCTGAAACTCAATTTAGTGTTTTGAGATTACAAAATCAAAAAGCATGAATCTTAACATAATCTCATTAGAAATTATGGATTGTAATTGTTATAGGAAAAAATAGCCGTGGTAGACACGTCATCACAACATAAAGCCACGTAAGCAAGTTCAAAAGAAAGTCAACGGAGCAAGAATTCCCCCATGAAAACCTGCTCGGAAAAAGTGGAAGTTTCCCGACCACCAACAAAGGCGAGTTACTCGGGCAATAGACCTTACTCGGGCAATAGACCTTACTCGGGCAAGGACACGGTGTAGTCGGGAATCAATGAAAACAGATAGTCACCAGCGCCCATGTTCCAAACTTTGGGTGCAAATCAGCAACAAGCAACTCCATGATAAGCGACAGTGGCTGCAGAGTTCAAATAAGGAAGCAAATATATTTTCCGTGAATGAAGGAGGAAGAATCAGAATCAGACTTGGATTCAACCAAATCAGGAAATATACAAAAGAAGGAGAGTCCGAATCTGTTAAGGATTATAACACACAGTTAGGGCACCACATACCAAAACCCTAATTAAACATGTATAAATACCCATTCTTTACGCAAAAAGAGGGGGGACGAGAGAAAAATAGCTAGAGAGAGAGAGATTGTAATACAGCATTCTTGTAACTCTTCTTCATAGTGGATTTGACTTCGTTGCTGAGGCAACAAACCGTGGATGTTTCTCCAACCCTTGGAGTTTTACCACGTAATTATTTGAGATTCCTAGTTTATTCTCTCTTATTTTCAATCATCCAAGTTCATAATTCATAACAATTCATAAGGTAAATCGTTGACTCGGTGACCACCAAAAATCACCGTCAACAATTGGCGCTAGAAGGAGGGGGAGCCCAGAAATTTGTGATAACAATGGCTGGTGAAGGAGATGGTAGCGATTCCAGGTACAGTCAAGGCGTGCCAAGTAATGAGCTGGGGGATGACACCACGCTCAATACAGCGGATGCCACCCTGATGACGGCAGACCAGTCAGCCGCCTTAGCTGGTATTCAACGTTTCCCCACAACTAATGAAGAAATCACGCAACGATTTCATGCTTCCCTGCAACAACTCATATCAGACGCGGCAAAGCAAGGAGTTGACCTTTCCACCACGGGAGGTTTGATATCTCCTCGCAGTCTGCCCGTCCCAAACCAGCAGGCTGCGAGGCTGCGTTCTGCAGTGGTGGTACCAACGCCTGATGCTCCCCTAAAGGCGAGACGAGACCCTGTGCTAGGAATATTATCCGAAGGGGAGCATAGAGAGGAGAGTGATCCTGACATGGGTTACGGTCAAGATCGAATCGTAAATCGGGATCACCCCAGGAGGCGCAGTCACCGGAGAGGCCGATCTTCATCCTCGGAAGGGAGTGAGCAGAATCGTCATCGCAAGCGCCAAAGGGGCACAGTACGGTTGCATGGCTTAAACCGAGACCGCAGAGAGTTGAATCCGGAGGAAAGGGGTCAAAAATTGACCGTAAGTCAAACTTTCAATGCGATAGGGGAGCCAGAAGGAGATAGAGATATACTCATACAGAGCCTAACCCGGGAGGTACAGAATAATCGTCGACAGATGGATGCTTTAGTCAGGCGATATGGGCGTAATGAGTTGTCGGATGACGAATCCGGAAGCCCGTTCACTAGTGGGATCCTAAGAACACCTTTCCCGGAGAGATTCAGGATGCCACACGTGGAACTATTTAAGAAAGATACCGATCCAAAGGAACACGTCCGAAGATATAGGAGCGCCATGGCACAATATGTCAACAATGACGCACTGCTATGTTTGAATTTTCCTCAAACCCTTGGAGATCTAGGCTCCCGGTGGTTTGGTAGATTACCAGCAGCAAGCATAAGCAGCTTTGGCGAGTTAAGCAAAGCTTTCTCAAGACAGTTCCTCGGGAATGTGCATAGGAAAAAATCGGTAGCCCACTTATCCCAACTCAGACAGGGAAAGGATGAGTCGCTAAAGAAGTATCTGGGGAGATTTGGTCAGGAAGTGTCCGAAATTGGGAGTGCAAATGACGAGGCAATAATTGCCGCGTTCATCAACAACCTCCAGAATGGCCAATTGTCATTTGACCTCAGAAGAGCTCGATTAACCAGTTACGCCGATATGATGACATGGCAGGGGGGTACGCCCTGGCTGAAGAGGAAGAAATTGCCACAGGGGGTTACTTCGTGCATGGCGGTCGCCCAGAAGGATCCAAAACCAAAGACCAAACTAAGGCGCCCGACGGCAAAACGGACAAACAGAAGAACAAAGCACGGGATGGTCGGGATGGGCGGCGAGCATACGACCCGAAAACCGACCAGTCGCGACAGAAGTTCCAGGGCAGGTATACGAATTACACACCACTGAAAAAAGACCAAGGTGAAATCTTGGCAATCCTAGAGGAGAAGAACATGTCAAAAGAACCTCCTAGGCAGTCAACATATGCCCGGAGGGACACCACCAAGTATTGCCGTTTCCATAAGGAGAACGGGCACGAGACATCCAAATGTTTCCAATTAAGGGACCATATTGAAACCCTCATCAGGGAAGGACACCTGAAAGACATCGTCCTCAAGAAGGTGGACAAGACGGATGGACAAAAGGATAGCCGGCAGGACGGGCGGGCAAGAAAATTCAGTCCAAAGAAAGCTGAGGATGAAGGAGCAATTAACACCATTTTTGGAGGACCGGCAACTGGCAGGAGTAACAGGGAAAGGACCCAAGAAATACGGGAGGCCATGGAGGCACGGAGGGACTTAGATGTCAATTCCATTGAACCCGACCCGAAAAGAATCAAAGAGGGATGGGATTCGATCATATTCACAGAAGCTGACTCACATGGAGTGGATGTTAAGCCAAATGATGCCTTGGTAATTGGAGCGCGGATCGGTCACCGAGAAGTTCATCGAATCTTGATTGACAATGGAAGCTCGGCGGACATTCTAAGTGCGGAGGTATATGACCAGCTGAGGCTGGACAGGAAAGACCTACAGCCGTTTCCCACACCCCTTAGAGGATTCGGGGGAGTCGAAGTAAGGTCGCTGGGAACAGTGAAATTGCCCGTGAAGATTGGGACGACCCCCTGCCAAAAGACTGTGCTGCTCGACTTTGTGGTGGTGGATACGGAAAACTGGCCGTACAATGCTTTATTAGGCCGACCATTTTTGAATAAAACCAAAGCAGTGACGGCAACCTATGCTCTCATGATGAAATTCCCGACTGAGTATGGAGTAGGAGTAGTAAAGGGGTCACAAGAAATGGCCCGAAGAGCAAATTTGTCAGTATACAAAGACAGGGAAGTACACCAAATGTACGAGGTAACAACCCAACAGAGAGGGGAAGAACCTGAAGAACAGGCAGAAGTACCAAAGGAGTTTGAATTGGATCCCAGAGAAGAACCCGAAGTCAGAAAGGATGAGTTGACCGAACAAATAGTCCTGAATCCGGCGGATCCGAGCAAGACGGTGAGGATAGGAGCAAACTTAAGTGGGCGTGTCAAAGCCCAACTAACCACATTGCTAAAAGGTTACAAGGATGTTTTTGCTTGGGGTCACGAAGATATGTTAGGAGTAGACCCAAAGGTGATATCACATTGTCTTTCTACCAACCCAGAGTCCCGACCAGTGGTGCAAAAGAGAAGGTTGTTCAATCCAGAGAGAAGCGCTGCAATTAAGAAGGAGGTGGAGAAGTTACTTTCAGCAGGATCAATAAGGGAGGTCAAATACCCGGAGTGGGTAGCCAACGTAGTATTGGTCAAGAAGAAGAACAACCAATGGAGGATGTGTGTAGACTTCACTGACTTGAACAGGGCCTGCCCGAAAGATAGTTTTCCATTACCAAGAATTGACCAGTTGGTAGACGCAACGGCAGGATACGAACTGCTAAGCTTCATGAATGCATACTCGGGATACAACCAGATTCGGATGAATAAAGCAGATGAAGAAAAAACATCTTTCACCACGGATCAAGGGCTGTATTGCTACAAAGTGATGCCTTTTGGATTGAAAAATGCTGGAGCAACATACCAAAGGTTGGTGAACCGGATGTTTGCTCGGCAGATTGGGAGAAACATGGAAGTCTATGTGGATGACATGCTGACCAAGAGCACTACGGCAGAAAAACACTCGGAGGATTTGAAGGAAACCTTCGATGTTCTGAGGAAATATAAGATGAAGCTCAACCCCAGTAAATGCGTGTTCGGTGTACCCTCGGGAAGGTTTTTGGGTTTTCAGGTTCACCAAAGAGGAATTGAAGTGAATCCCGAGAAGATCAGAGCACTAGAAGGAATGGCTTCACCAAAGACGTTGAAAGACGTACAAAGGCTGACGGGATGTCTCGCATCGCTCAATCGGTTCATTGCTAAGTCAACAGACAAATGCGCTCCCTTCTTCAGGGCAATAAAAAAGGGAAAAGGGCTCGAATGGAGTGCAGAATGTGAAGAAGCATTCCAGAAATTGAAGGAATATTTGGGGCGAGCACCCATCCTCTCAAAACCGGTGGTAGGAGAAACATTATACTTGTATTTGTCGGTCACGGAGGTGGCGACAAGTTCGGTGTTAATACGGTTAGAAGAGGGGGTACAAAAGCCAGTGTACTACACAAGCAAGGCACTGTTACCGGCAGAAACCAGGTATTCTCCAGCAGAAAAACTAGCATTAGCACTGGTCACGTCGGCCAGGAAACTGAGGCCGTATTTCCAAGCGCATGCAATAGAAGTATACACAGACTGTCCACTAAAACTAATCCTTCAAAAGCCGGAGGTGTCGGGAAGATTGACCAAATGGGCCGTGGAGCTGAGCGAATACGACATCAAATACACACCTAAAGCGGCAGTTAAAGGACAGGCACTATCAGACTTTATAGCAGAATTCACCGAGCCTGATGCCGAGGTAAGGAGGGCAATGGAGGGAGAACGGATTGAAAAACTTCAGTGGAAATTGCATGTGGACGGGTCATCGAACACACACGGCAGCGGGGCCGGAATAGTCATCACAACCCCCGAGGGGGATGCCGTGGAATGTGCCATGAGGTTCGATTTCAAAGCAACCAACAATCAAGCAGAGTATGAAGCCTTGTTGGCCGGCCTAAGGGTTTGCATAGCATTAGGGGCAGATGAGCTGGAAATTTACAGCGATTCACAAGTCGTAGTTAATCAAGTGCTGGACGAATACCAAGCAAGGGAAGAGCACATGATAGCTTATTTGGACATGGCAAAGAGGTTACTCAGAAAGTTCAAAGTGTACAAAATCTCTCAGATCCCTCGGGAAGAAAACGAAAAAGCAGATGCTTTATCCAAGTTAGCTTCAGCCGTCACGAGCATCAGATCCAAAGCAATACCAGTGGCACATCTGACTAAGCCGAGTACAGCAGAATCAGAGGAAATCATGGTAGCAGAGATCCGGCCAAGCCCAAGCGACTGGACATACAAACTAAGGAAGTACTTGGAGGAAAACATATTACCAGAGGACGCAGTGGAAGCGAAACGCATCAGATACAGGTCAACCCGGTATACAATCCTAAGGGGGGAATTATACAGGAGAGGATTCTCGAAAGTACTGCAAAGATGTGTGGCCGGCGAAGAAACTGAAAAAATCCTAAAAAGTGTCCACAGTGGAGTGTGTGGGAACCATACCGGGGGTAAAAGCCTAGCACACAAGGTTCTCAGACAGGGTTTCTACTGGCCAACCCTCTTCGCAGAGGCGCAGCGATTCTCCGAGAGCTGCGAGACATGCCAGAGAATAGCAAACGATATTCGACAACCCCCAGAGTTACTCAGAAGTCTAACTTCACCGTGGCCCTTCGCCATGTGGGGACTTGACCTGATAGGGCCAATGCCCACAGGAACAAAGGGAGGGGCGAAGCACGCCATTGTGGCGGTGGACTATTTCACCAAATGGGCAGAAGCAGAAGCACTTGTGCATATTACAGAGGCAAACACCACCAGCTTTGTCAAGAAGAACATCATATATAGGTTCGGAATCCCGAACGTCATCATAACAGACAATGGAACCCAATTCGACAACAAAAAGTTCAGAGAAATGTGTGAAGAATTCAAAATCGCGAACTACTACGCATCCCCGGCTCACCCTCAAACCAATGGTCAGACAGAGGCTGTGAATAAAGTGATCAAACATACACTGAAAGCAAAATTAGAGGCAAAGAAGGGTGGCTGGGCGGATAAACTGCCCGAGGTGTTATGGGCATACCGAACAACAATGAGGTCGTCCACGGGGGAGACTCCTTTCGCGCTGGCGTTTGGGACAGAAGCTGTAATCCCAGCAGAAACAACTTTCATATCCCCCAGGATACAGTTATACAGCCCCGAGCACAATATAGATATGCTGCAGCAGAACTTAGACGAACTAGAGGAAATCAGGGATACGGCACAAGTCAGAAATTCCGCGTACCAGCAAAGGGCTGCGAGGTATTACAATTCACACGTTCGTGAGCGGAGATTCCAACTCGGAGACTTGGTGCTAAGAAGAGTGTCCCCAAACACCAAAGATAAATCCTCGGGATCTCTCGCCGATAAATGGGAAGGGCCGTATATCATCAAGGGGGTCGTAGGACATGGGGCCTACATGATAGCCCGACCAGAGGGAGGTCTGGTACCCCGACCATGCAACGCACAATACCTAAAGATCTTCTATCCTTGAAGGGCCCGACCGCATTTATTACCAAAGACTTAATTCTGTTTTAAACTTTTTATTTTTAGTCTCTGCTTTTATTATATCAGGTCTATTTCTTAGTTTCATAGTTATGTTCATCTAACAAAATTCATGTTGACCATTCAATAAAGTTCAGTTGCTAGTACAGAGTAATCCAACAGAATTGATAATCCATGAGCAAAAACTTCGACAGCAGCCCACCAAAAGTTGGTCGAATAAACCAGAGAATACGGGCGCCATAAACCCACGAATGAGTGGATGAGTGGTGCCCGTAGGGCGGAAAAGCTGTAGTAGTATGCCCGCCTTGCTAAAGCGATAAAAACGTGTCCCTTAGCAGAAAGGCAAAACCGAGGCACCAGAATAAACTGGAAAACTGCTCGGAGCGCCGCTAGAAAGGCTAGTGAGACGCGCAGCCGTGTTGGCTTGTATAAAGTACCCCAACGATTCGGTAAAACCTTGCACAGATAAAACCGGGAGACGTCCTAGGTGACTTGTGCAAGGGCCTTGACGTATGGCCGTGGCGAGCCTCGGCGTAACGTTGAGGCAAGAAATCAAAAACTCAAACGAGAAGGCCAGTTACATGAGATACTCGGCCGAAACTAACCAGTTAAATAATACACGCGGTTTAAAGTTGTTTTCAGGCCAGTTACATGAGATACCCGGCTGAAACTAACTACCAGTTAAATAATATACGCGGTTTAAAGTTGTTTAAAAGCCAGCTACACGAGATACTCGGCTGAAACTAATTACCGGTTAAATAAGATACTCGGCCTACCCGACTAAAATGCCGGGAAATAAGGCACCAAGTCAAGATAAGTTCAGGGATTCCCGAAGGACTAAAAGAATTTAGATCAAAACTGAGAAAAAATCCGTTTATATATATGAAAAGATTCGTCTATACATGATAAAAGTATACAAACATACAGGTATAGTTATACAAATATTTACAGCTGGTTACGCCGCTACAAAAAAGAGGGGCTTGAAGTCATGAAGCTCAGGAGGGTGGCGCCGGGGGTCGGGAGCTGCTTCCGCCGACATCAGGGTCAGGCTCCATCACATACTCGTTCAGCAGGCTGTCATCCGAAGGCCAAATAATGACATCCTCCTCCTCGTCGACCATCCAGTCGGCATAGTCAACCCCGGGAACAGGTCCCAAATCGGGCGTCTCGTTGTCGATCCCAGCCTTTTCACAGGCATAAAACGTGGAGAAGGAGTCAGCGGAAGGAACCTCGAGGTGCATGGGATGGGGCGCTTTACCTTTACTTCTGCAATACGCTCGCCACTCCCTCATCTAGGCCCGGAGAGACTCCAGAGAGGTATCCACATGTTTCTTGATTGACAGGCTCCAGTTGGCCCTAGCCCGATCAGTAGCCCTATTCTTCTGCTTGAAGAATTCACCAGCCGAGACCATCCCCCGCTGGAATTCGCGCAGAAGCAAAGCATCATAGGCTGGAGACCTTTTGAACCGGTCAACACTTTGTAGTTCCAGCTCCAGCCTAGCTTCCTTTGATAGAGACTTAACTGACAAGGCCTGACGCTCCAAGTCCTCGATTCGGCGCTCGTGAGCAAATTTGGCGTCTTCAGCAGACTGCTCAGCCTGGAGCAAAGCATCCTGAGTGGATGACAATTGATCCCGGAGGACCTTGACCTCATCAGCGGCAGAAGAAGCTTTCTGCTCCGCCTCCAGCTGCCGAGCCAGGCATTGATCCAAAAGCACCTGACTCGACTTAGCACCCTCCCGATTAGCCTGCTCAGCCCGAGAACAGCGGTTCTCGCTCTCTTTCAGCTGGGCTTCTAGCCTCCTTATTTTGTCCGCTTGAGCTTCACCGGCCCGACAAGCCTCGGACATCTCGGCCACCATCTGCAGCAAATAAGTAAAAAAAAAAAGAGAAGAAGAAATTAAAAAGAGAAGGAAGAAATTACTTTACATACGAAAACAAGAAAGGCAAAATTGAAAATGTAACCAAGGCGTTACTTACATAAGAGGCGCTGTTGAAAAAGTTGCAGAGCCGGTCAGACACCGTCCCTACCCTGAACTGACTCCAATGGTCCTCCCCAATATAAGCTTGGCCCGAAGCCATGGCCCTCAGCATGATCTCGGGGGTAGGATCATCGGTCTGGGGGAAGGACCCCGAACCTCCAGCACTGGTCTCAGGAGTCTTAGCGGTCGAGGCTACCCGAGGAGAATCGGTCAAGCCCTCAACATCATCCTAGTCATGATCCAGTGAAGGAGCCGCACCTGCACTCTTTTGAACGGCACCCTCCCCTTCGCCATCCGAGGATGAGTCCACATAAGCGACCACTCGGGGGATTTTTGGCGTTAGGCGGCCGGGGGAAAATGAAGCCTTCCTCTTCCCAGGCTGTCGCCCACGATAACTTGAGTCGACCGCCTGGTTTTCAGAAGTCTTACCCGCCTGCCCCACCTCGATACCACTACCTCCAGGGATAAGGGCGGGATCGGCCGGAGCAGGGGTCTCTGGAACAGCGGCTGCTAGCTCGGCAGAAGTCGGGACCTCCGGAACGGCTGCACCCGAATGCCCCTCGGCTGCCTCAACACCTCGAGAATTATCACTTGGCGCATGTGCAGCAGAATGGGGAAAACGAGATCCGCCGCGGAAGCAAGCCCGTTCAGACTCGGAGGAGTACCCCACCTTCTCTTTCCCCTTTGAAGTAGTAGGACCCCTTTGGTTACCCTGATCAGCGTTGGTCCTACTTACTCCTAAGAGTCCCGAGTCTCCCATGGTTTCAGTCGAACGCGGGATCGTGTCACGACCATGGGTTTCCTCGGGCACATATGCGGGCACCCTCTCTTCCTCGTCTGCGTCAGGAAAAACCTTGTGAGGGCTCCCGTCAGTGTTGTCCTCGGGAGGGGCTATTCCAGAATCTCGCTGCCGAAGGGCCTCCTTCCGGCTAGCCTCCACGATGCCCTTCATCCGGCGTGCCAGAGCATCGCAGACCACGTCCACGTCATACACTTCAAAAAGAAAAAGGGAGCCCGAGTCAATAAAATAATACAAAGACAAATGACAAAATAAAAGGCAGAATAAAAGCTACAACACAACTTACAGCGTCTGCGGCGAGCGGAAATTTGAGGGAAGAGGCGAGCAGAAATCATCTTCCCCTCATTATAGAGATAGGGTTTACCCCTTTTCTCCAAGGGGCGGACGGCAGCCCGAGCCAAGGTCTTCAGCTCTTCATCGGTGAAGGAGGAAGTTACGTGGTTCCATTGGGGCGAGCAAAAATACCGAGGAACTCTGCAGGTCATTTGGGAGCCATCCAGATCAAAACTAATTGATTGGCCCCATTGTCCACCCACAAAGAACCAGCTGTTCTTCCAAAATTTGTTTGAGGTGGGGAAGCCCCAAACAAATCCCTTCATCTTCTCCTCTGTGGTCGGCTCGATCTCGCCCCGGACCGCAACGTCCTTGGGGATCCAGAACTCAGGCTGAGTCGATTGAAGAAAATAGACACCAGACTTCCCCACGGGTCTCAAGGAGTAGAAGTGTCGAATTTCGCGAGGAGTGGGAGGTGGCCGTTTCATCCTGTGCCACATGTGCCACATGCACATCAAAATACGGTAGCTGTTCGGAGTCAGCTGAGCCGGAGCAATTCGGGCCTCAGCCAAAAACCAAGTAATGAATGGCTGGAGAGGAAGAGTGACGCCGCAGGCGAGCATGGCCCCATAAACCGCCACGTGGCCAGGAGGAGGGTTCCAGGCAGCCCGACCTTCAGCGGGGATTAGCGAAATCACGTCGCCATCCAGATCGAACCGCCGCATATATTTGCCTACCTCCTCAGGGCCGACCACATTCGGCTCTACATCATAAGCGCATATGCGCTCGGGAGAGAAGGGAATACGAGCAGCCCTATGCTCTTCTTCAATATCGTTCTCGATAACCCTCTGGGTTCCGACTCGGCTCTCCAGCGAGTGGGAATCTTTGTAAACTTTGCGAGCGCTCATCTTTTTTCCTGGTCTCTTCCAAGACCGAATGTCAGCTGTAGAAGAAGAAGAATCCGACCAATCTGCAGGCTGATACTCGGGAGGTGACGAATCCGAGGAAACGGAATGAACTTCAGGAGGAAATGGAGCCTCTGAAGGAGCAAAATTTTCACGGGAAATTGCAGAAACGTCAGCATCAATGAAATGCGGTTGATCAAAAAGAAGTGGTTTCAATAAATTGTGGACTACAGATGCAGTGTGTGCATCGTGTTGCTCAATAGCAATCATGCCAACAGTGTAAAGACGATACCTAGTTGCAGAATCCATGAGAACTAACCTTGATATATTTAAAGCAGAACCCAGAAAAAGCTGGAGATGTAGTTGAAGCAGGTGAAGATCAGGTTGCTGCAGATGAACCCAGTAAAATAGGAAATGCAAGCAAGTTCTTCAGAGAATACACAAAAATTGCGGAAAGTAAAGTAAAAAGAAGAAACGCAACCACTGCCAGCTTATATAGGCAGCACATCGATTTCGAAAAACACGAAACCCTAGAAGAAACACAAAGGAGCGGGAAAACAGAGGGGCGTGGGCAATGACGTAATCCACACGCGAGCGAGCAGAAAGGTCATGTCCCATAAATGCGTTGCACCACCGCAGTACCACAGCCAAATAAAAAGGGACAAGTGGCGATCGTAGAAAGCCTTGAGCCGCCAGTGAGCAGAAACGCCACCATCAAAAGATCTCTGAAATGATTGATAAATCGAATGCGTGCGGTCGTAATTAAAACACGTCATTTAAGAGCTTTGAAGCAAACAATGATACATTAATGCAGAAAAAAGACAAACGAAGACTAGCTGCAAATAAACATGAGGTTAAATATCTGACCCGAGTGGAGCTGACTCAGCATGATCGGCACAAATATTTAAGGGGGTATTGTTATAGGAAAAAATAGCCGTGGTAGACACGTCATCACAACATAAAGCCACGTAAGCAAGTTCAAAAGAAAGTCAACGGAGCAAGAATTCCCCCATGAAAACCTGCTCGGAAAAAGTGGAAGTTTCCCGACCACCAACAAAGGCGAGTTACTCGGGCAATAGACCTTACTCGGGCAAGGACACGGTGTAGTCGGGAATCAATGAAAACAGATAGTCACCAGCGCCCATGTTCCAAACTTTGGGTGCAAATCAGCAACAAGCAACTCCATGATAAGCGACAGTGGCTGCAGAGTTCAAATAAGGAAGCAAATATATTTTCCGTGAATGAAGGAGGAAGAATCAGAATCAGACTTGGATTCAACCAAATCAGGAAATATACAAAAGAAGGAGAGTCCGAATCTGTTAAGGATTATAACACACAGTTAGGGCACCACATACCAAAACCCTAATTAAACATGTATAAATACCCCTTCTTTACGCAAAAAGAGGGGGGACGAGAGAAAAATAGCTAGAGAGAGAGAGATTGTAATACAGCATTCTTGTAACTCTTCTTCATAGTGGATTTGACTTCGTTGCTGAGGCAACAAACCGTGGATGTTTCTCCAACCCTTGGAGTTTTACCACGTAATTATTTGAGATTCCTAGTTTATTCTCTCTTATTTTCAATCATCCAAGTTCATAATTCATAACAATTCATAAGGTAAATCGTTGACTCGGTGACCACAAAAAATCACCGTCAACAGTAATCAAATCAAAATATGAAATTTTAAATTATTGAATCAGAATCCGAAGTTCTAAATTTCGATTGATGTGTTTATTTTTGGAGTCCGAAATTCTCAATTCATGATTTTCAATTATAAATATGAAGTTTATATATGAACCGGAAGTTCTAATGAAATTATAAATTTTCATAAAATATGAATTTTATTTAGAACCTAATGTTCGTGATCTATAAATCATAACCATAAAGTTATGATATCAATAGAACATCAAGTTCTGATATAAGTATGACTGCAAACGTAATTTGCCTTTTGTATTTTTTTTCTTATGACATTTTTGATCTATCTACCTCTAATTGACTATTTATATTTCATATGACCTAACATTTTTATCTACTACCTCTCATTAGTTAATTTATATTTCACATGATGAGACTCAACCACTATGAATGAAAATATATATAGTTGTAAATGATTTTGAATAGAATATCAATTACTCGATGGGAAAAAATATATTTATATAACCGACAAATAAATGGGAAAAATTACAGGTAAGTAGGTAACCGATAATTATGAACCTAAATTCTCTTCCCTAAGACAGTTTTATTGCACTACTCACGTAATCAGCCCACAACCGCATGAAGTTATGGATTAATAACTATATAAATTAAATTAACTAAATTATAAAATTAAATATGCAAATAATTTTCCCAATATAAATACCACACTCCACTTTCGTCTTCTGCAAGCTAACTCACTATTTTTGCTTTAAAAAAACTCTCTGCAAGCATTCGACAATGGCATCTTCTCTCGCTAGGCTTCTTTCTTCAAGCATTCTCCCCAGGTCTCTCCGCTCCGTCAGCTGCTCAGCTGCAGCCGCAAGGCCTTCCTCTCGCTTCTTCAACAACAATGCTGGTAGTGAATTCGACGACGACGACCTCGTCGTCTACGAGCGTGACCTCGACGTCGACCGCCGCTACTCCCGCTCCGCTCCTCGCCGACGCGACGATTTCTTCTCAGGTAGTCGTCCTATACTTCCTTCCTAGTCAGATCTCTGTTTTGACAGTTTCTTAAGTTGAAAAAAAAACTGACACAATGTCGTATTTTGTTGTGTAGATTCATTTTTTCCGTTTTCTGCACCAAGGAGCTTGAACCAGGTCCTGAATCAGATGGCTGAGAACCCGTACTTGGGCGGCACCAGCACGCGCCGTGACTGGGATGTGAAAGAGACTGACGACGTGTTGAATCTGCGCGTGGACATGCCTGGACTCGGCAAGGAGGACGTTAAGATCTCTATAGAACAGAACAGTCTGATAATCAAAGGCGAAGGAGCCATGGAAGAAGACGATGATGAAGAGAGTGTGAACAGGTACAGTAGCATGATCGAGTTGCCGGAGATGATGTTGAAGACCGACCAGATCAAGGCGGAGATGAAGAATGGCGTGTTGAAGCTATTGGTGCCCAAAGTGAAGGAGGAGGAGAGAACTGATGTCTTCCATGTCAAGGTTGAGTGAATACTGATCTGGGTTCTGGGTTTTGGGTGTTAATACTTAATAGTAGTAGAAGCTTTTGCTGGGTTTTAGGGATGGAGTGAATATTTTTTGTTGTTTTTGAGTTCTCTCTGATCAAGTGAATTGATGGAAAGTGAAATTGTTGGTGTTAATATTATGAGAAGTAAAACCTTTTTATTATTTTATTTATTTTATTATGGTCACTGTTGTTTGTTTCCCGAGAAAATAGTGTTAATCATGGAAGAAAACAGTTTGCATTTTTCCATTGGATGTATCATATCATCCGACAATGATTTTGATAAATTAGTCTAAAAATTAGGACTAAAAATAACTTAAATTAAATTTATTTCAAATCGATATACATCAAGCATGATGGGGTCAATAGATATGACATACGAGAAACTAGGGTTTTATTAGGTCAAGATGCCAATGGTTAGGGTTCAATGAGTTGCAGAAATTATCACTTTTCAGGTGATTTATCACTCTCTTCATTTTTCTGTATGCTGCTTTTCTTTTTCATGTATTTGGTTCACACGAGTTGGTAGTCCATTATCCATCCGCCACGTATCCCAAAAAAACACAGAGTACAAGTTTTGGCATGTTATTTATTTTTTCCAATCGGGAAAATAGATAGAAGAATTAGAAAAGAGAGCTTAATCTTCGATATAATCATTTCAAAAAGACATACAACAACTGCTAAATCCGAAAACGAAGAAACCACTACCCACTAATGAAACAACTAAATAGCCACTAACTAAAATTAAAGAGCACTAACAAATCCACTATTGCACTAACTAATTTATTCTGATATTCTGATAACTAACTAATTGTAGGGTGTCGACCTACAATCGATATGGATCGGGTCGTATGTTGTTAGGCCCAATGCAACTTGGGTTGAGTTTCCGTGGATCGTGTTGTCGTCTGCTGGATTGACCTGCAAAAGAACTTAGTCGACCGAAATTGATATTGGTCGTCCGACCTAATAACCTGCAAAAATTGAAGAACAGATAAAATAGAACAGCAATAAAAAAGAATAGCAAAGGAATTGATTTAGATTGATAGCCTTAGTTATGCTTGGGCTGAGCAATGATGATCGTGATAATATGGATTCCGGTGACCGTGATTCTTTTGAGACAGAATTTCAGTACGCTTTCTTAAGCTTGTTTTCTATATCTCCGATAGTGTCAAATGAAGCTCTTTATATAGGAATTTCAGGTGACCGTTTAAACCAAATCACGATACGATTGCAAACGAGATCTTTGGAGAGATTTTCTCCCCAAGTATCTCGTTTATTGAACGTGTCTTTTAACTGCTGGCTGACTTGGTCTTCAAACGACCAAATCACGCTGCTGGCTGTCATTTGGGCTACTTCAGATTGGATCGAAGTTAATAAGTACTTGGGCTTTGTACCTTTGGGCCTGTGGGCTATTTTTGGCTACCACAGTTTGTCCCCCACTCTCTAGTGAGTTACCAACGAAGTAGAGAGTGATTCAGATTCAGTCGACCGTTGTCGAGCGAAAAAAGAAAATAACTTTGGTCGGCTGGATTCGTGGCTAACTTATTGAGATGAGCTCTAAACGTCGTTTGACTTCATCATCTTGAATCGACACGATTGCTGATGTTATTTTTTAGTCGACACGACCATTGATGTCAAAAGAATTTTAGTTTCCAAATGTCGTTCGACTAATTCCTACTAATTCCAACTGTTAGGATATGATGAGGCAAACAGGCAAGCCAAAGGTCAACTTGAAAAGACATCTTTCGTTTCAGAAACCCTAGTGATGTCATGAGCAATTAATTATGGCCTGCTTACTTGGCTCGAGAAAAGGTTTTGAATTTCAAAAAACCCATAATTGGCAGTTGCGTGCGTGAGTAAACAATTGGCAACTGAAAGGTTGCATCTTCTTCTGGCAAGGACACGTGGCAAAGGGGGTTATGCAAGGGTTTAGTTATAAATATAACCTCCCAACCCTTTTAGAGCCACTTTTGCGAAATACTCATCGTTTTGAGCCATCTTTGCGAAGAAAACTCAGAAATATCCAGCAACTCCTCCAGTAACTCCAACCGGAACTCCATCTCTTTCTCACTTCAAGGTGATTATTCTTCTCTTCATTATCTTTTAGTTTTTCCTGCAAAAACTTTGTTATTTGAAATAAGAAATAGAAACGTAAAGTTACCTGAATATTTAGTGTTTTGAATGTGCTGTTCTTCATCGTTCTTCATTGTTCTTCATTGTTCTTCATTGTATTCTGGTTCTCTGTTGATTTTGATCTTTGTTCCTGCACTGTTAGTTGTATTGTTTGTGTTTATTTATTTCATACGACCGATGTAGACTGGAAGCTTTATTCAGCCGACTTTGTAGGACGCTAGGACTTGTAGGGTTAGGTTAGGTTTTAAGACGATAACCCTAGAGTAGGATTTTTAGAAACCCTAGGTTGTGATTGTAGCGCCACAGTTTCTGACTTGTGCATTTTTTGCCTTGTTAGTTTTAGGAGGAAACATGTCGAACGACGATGTTAGCATGTCGAGTGGAGAAATAAACCTGTCGAGCGACGACACCATATCTGACCCAAAATATAATTGGACAAGCGAAGAGGATGGTGATGAAGTTGATAGTGGTGTCGATGTCGATCGACGAGTTACACTAGAGGATCCGTCTAGCATCGTTTCGATAAATACGAAAAGGATACTCGAACAAGGCGGCATACGTGCCGTTGCGTCAATAGTCGACCATCCAGAATATATAAACGTAGATGAGGCCACTACGTCTGGTCGACCAGTAGGTGTTCTTGAAGAAAGTCCGTCAAGTTTGGTGTCGGAGGAAAACTTGTGTTTATTGAGGGAAATTTATGGCATCCCTAGTAGTGTCGAGCTACGTGCACCAAAGGAGCATGAAAAAGCTGACTGGGATATACCAGAGTGGACATGTCTTTATGAATATACCTTCCGTTTGGGGTTTAGGTTCCCCATTCCCCCATTGGTGCGACGAACACTGCTGTACTACGACCTTGCTCCGGGACAGCTAATGCCAAACACCTGGAGGATCTTGCTAAGTTTGAGTGTCCTTAGTGAGAGATACGACATACCTTTTGGGATGTCGAGCCTCCTTCACAACTATTATTTGAAGGAGCACATATACGACCAGGGTCGCTATATGTTAGTACCTAGAAGCAAGGAGCAGCAGATCGTTACCGACACGACAACAAACGACCGAAACTGGAAGGATACCTATTTTTTTGCAAAGGGTCCTCCAGTCGACGGTCCATGGTTCGTGGACAATGAACAGTATGTTTTAAGACGGACTTGGAATCGATATGGTGAGTGTCGTCCGACTTTTGTCGTAGATAGGTTTTTCTATTTACCTGATTTACCTTTGCTGATACCTAGTTTATTTTGTAGAAATAAAGGGCTTAGAGAGTAAACCGTCGAGCAAAATAGCTCCTGTTCGCACCGCAGCAATGCTTAATATCCCTGAAAAGGATAGAAGCTGTAAGGTGCTATTAACAGAAGGTAAACTTAGGCCTGCCAGGTTATGGAGATGGTCGACTCATAATAGGTCGCGCGACCCTTATCCTCGTGTGAAGGATTTCTTGTCGTATATCTGGATTATGAGGAGTTTCGAAATTCTCCAATATACAATGAAATTCTTGTCGCCTATTTCTGACAATGAACATCGTGTTGCAGTGATATCAATGGCAAGTGCAAGGCTAAACATGCCCAATTCGGCCGATGCTTTCAAACGACTAAGAGAGGAGCTGAGTAAGAAAAGAGCAGCATCAAAGAAGAAACAGGCTGCAGAACAGTCGACGGAGGGTGCTGGTGGGCATGTATATACTTCATCCCCTGAAGCATCACCTAAAAAGAAGAGGCCAAGGAAGGATCCACCGGCCAACAAGGGGAAGAAAGTTGTCGAGGCGACTGCAAAAAAACAGGTGGCTGTCACACGGCCAGATTCGTCGAAAGCACTTTCCCCCAATTTATCATCTTTTGACGAGCCGACCTCCTTCTTGGATAAGTCGTTCGACTACATCCTTCCTGCGGATAAGAAGCATCTGCAGAAGAAGAAGATTGAAGATGTATTCGACACGGCTTTCCTTTCGGCTTTTCATGTGAGTTGCCTAATATATTTTTGTTTTTGAATTTTATGATGTCGTTTTATTTATGCTAACTTTTGTTGCTGTGCAGTCTTTGCAGACGTCGCTGCATTTGCATGGGAGGTACAGGGGGCTGAGCGACAAATACGGAAAACAGCGGAAGTTGATTGAAGTTATGAAGCAGGAGAAGGCTAAGGTCGACTCAGCTGCTGAAGAATTGAAGGGTAAAAACTGTACTCTTGAAAAAGAGTTGGAGGATATGAGAGCAGAGAGGGGTCGACATTCCCTGGAGCTGGCCGAAGCCCGAGCCACCTTGGTCGAAGAGCAGCGCCTTGTTGCTGGTTTGAAAGACCAAGTGATGAAGGTCGCTTCCGTTGCGATGTGCAAGGCGAAGGCGGAGCTTTACAGGGAATATCTTGCAGGCGACCATCGTAACTGGAATCGCGATGAAATGCAAGAGATGGTTGAAGCCTGCGAAGAGATGTGTAGGTTTGAGGAGTTGTCGCCTGGACAAGATGAAGAACAGGTACTTGATGAGAATCAACTCTCTCAAAGTGTTGGTGCTGGTGACAATCCTCTGAATGACCTACCCGTGGTCGATCCATCTCTTGCTGATGCTACTAACGTCAATCAACCTCCTGCTGATGATACCACAAGGCTCGACCCCCCTGTCAACTGAATTTTTATTTTCATCTGTTTTGTAAAGGATGATCTGGTCGTGTCGACCATTTATTATTTTCTTTAATTTGTCGCATGATATTCTGATCGTATCAATATTGATAATATCTTTGCATGTCTTTCAACACTTTTATGGCATTCGTTTGCGTGTGGATGTGATACGACCTTTTGCCTTTGAAAACGATACGACCATCATATGATGGGGTTTACACAAGATTAAGAAACTGAATGAAACAAGCCTGTAAACTTATATTCATGCATAAGTCGAATGATATTATAGAAAATTTGATAAAAACATGGCTGATTCAATTATAGAAACTTGCGTATAAGTTAGTCGACAAACAATATCGCATACAAGCGTTCAGTCGACATTTAACAAATTTACTGTATATAACATCACTGATTTATACAACTCGCGTACATGCGTTTAATCGACCATTCATCGCGTACATGCGTCAGTCGACATTTTTCATCATTTTCCATCGCATACATGCGTTTAATCGACCATTCATCGCGTACATGCGTCAGTCGACATTTTTCATCATTTTCCATCGCATACATGCGTTTAATCGACCATTCACCAACGACATCTACCACCTTCGACGTCGATGCCTTCGAAGCTAGGCCGCCGCCGCCGCCGCCGTTGGGACCGTTGGAGGCGGTGTTGAGGGATACTTTCTTGAGTTTTTCTTTTTATTTTTGTAATAAAATATTAATTTTTTTATTTTTATTTAAATAAAATTATTATTTATTTATTTAAAATAAAATAAATTAAATGAATATTGAATTTCATTTCTAAATAATAATAATATTATTATTATTAAAATAAAAATACTTAAAATGAAGGGTATACTAATAAAATGAAAACCATTCAATAAGTGAAAACATCTACCGAAAAAACAAACAAGTTGGAGGGTCTTAATGATTAAGAGCTATTAAGTACATATGGCTTTTAAGACTTAAGTGAAAAAAAAAAAAAAAAAAAAAAAAAAAACGTCACCTATTTGTTTTATCGCAACAACTAATTCTCACAACTGCTCTGGTTCATGCACATATCGCAATCTTTGTTGGTTTTTTTATTTTATTTTATTAATTAACAAAATCAATTGGCAACGATCTTTTAGTTATTTTTCATGGTATATTTTACTTGATTGATTTATTGGTTCTTCAATGAAAGATTTACATGTTGTATTTTGGATGGTTGATTTAAAACTATAGATTTTCAAAAGATAGATCACACAAGGTTTGTAGAAACCGAATTCACTGCAAACGGAAAAAATATAGATGTAAATGGGTAAAATAATTTGTAGAGCACCCAAGCCCACTAGCCCAATTCATCAATTATCCACGGGCTTCGTCTGTGCTAAACGAATTCGAGTCCACACTTGTTTTTAAGGACCTTTCCATTTCTAATTCAATAATTGCTAATTTTACAAATTACAACCAATTGTGGTCCAAGGCAATCGTTATTTATTTATTTATTTAGTTATTAATTATTACACAATTACATTAATTCAGGGTTTTTTTGGAAGGGAAATGATTTGAACCCGTAATCTCGTGGTACAGGTGTAAGAGGTTTTACTGCTGGACCAATCTCATTTTGTCGGTCCAAGGCAATAGCTTGGTGGTAATTATATCTCTCAAAGAAATTAAGGTGGTGTTTGGATCTGTTTTTAAAAACAAAAAACAATTAGAATGTTGTTTTGTTGAACATTTTACAAAGCTGTTTTTCAAAACAAAAAACAACTTTTTAAAAGTTTTAACTAAAAAATTAAAAACTTTAACTTTTTATTGTTTTCTATTGTTTTCAAAATAAACTATAATTTTTCCCTCTAAACAATTATTTCACTCATTTTAAAAACAACAGCCAAACACTTTTACATTGTTTTCCGTTTCAAAAAACTACTTTTAAAAAATACTACCAAACATATTACATTTTTAAAACATGATTTTCATTTTTAATTTTTTTTTAAAAAAAAAACGATACCAAACACGCCGTAAGATTCTAAATTCAAATCCTCTTACCCTAAGTAATAAATAAATAAACAAATTTACAACTAACTCCAATTATCATATAGTCAAAATCCGATATTGGGCTTTTCAAGGGGAAAATTAAAAAATGTTGAGCGTTGGAGTTTGACTGATAAAGTGATAAGGACTATAATTAAGTCTGAGTCGTCTGACACCACTTGCGTGAAAGAAAACACGCCGCCTTTGAGCGGTTCAGCTCTCAGTTCCTACTACAGTACTACCTAGCACACCGCTTTTGATAATGCTAACAAAAAGCCATATTTATTTTTTCAATTATATATCTTAAAAAGTACATCATCTCGTTTCCAGGTAAGCGGTGAGTCGAAAAGGGGATCAAATCCTATAATTATGCATTTTATAAGTATGTGTGGAAAATTTTCTTTTCAAATTATATCCCATTATAAGAGTGGATATCCGGACCACACATGTATTATTTGATATCAATTGATTAGACAGTCCTATTATAATAGTTATTGTAATACCTTAAAAAAAAAAGTATATATCTTTAAAAAAAAGTATATATTTTTATTCATTTCTCGATAACTAAAGACACATATCAACATTATTCTTATAACGACGAGATGAGGCTGACTCATTGGTATTTCCTTCATAACTAAACAGGTAATGGATTCGAATCGTGTCGATCACTCCATCCCCCCATCCCCTTAGAACCATAAGTTTATCGTTATATTTCAATTAAAACGAAAAAATTATTCTTGTAAATAAAATACGGGTGTTTATTTTAAAAATAGTGATGGTGTGGTTAGCAGCAATTGTCCTGTCTTTTGGTTCAAGCCCAGTCCATTTAACACATGGAGCTCTTCTTCAAATTTTTTTTTATTTTTTTTCTCCTTATTTTTTTGAATTTATTATAACTTTCTATTCCATTAATGTCCTAAATATAATTTAAAATTACTTAAAATACTTGATATATCTATACAGAATCTATTTTTATATAACATATCACATTATTTAAACATATTTTGGATAAATAATTCAGTCAACTAAAAAATTGTTCTAAAAGTATATACCATAGTAACAACTTATTCTTAAACCAATTATTGCGAATTTCTTTCCCAAAATAAAAAAGAATAAATATATAAATTATTATGAGTTGGTGTTATCCACTTAAAGATGTTTATTCTTATCCAATAAAATACTAGATCGGATTTGATTAACACGAGAAAATTAAAGCTAATTAAAAAGATGGTAAACAATTAAAATGATATCGATCTTTGATTAATGTTTTTTCCATTTTATATATTATTGAATCTTGAATCATCACTGAAAAAATTCTAAGCCACCTCCATGATCAGCCTATCAATAGTCACAATGTGACACCTTTTAACATTATTCAATTAATTTCATCATAGTATGCCATAGCATATTCCATGAGTATATGAGAATAAACGGTTTCTCATATTTAATAAGTCTAAATCCATTGACGCACGATTTATTGTTTCAGAGACCAGCACACCTATATATACATTATTTAATTAATTATTTTATTTTCATCAATCATGTAAAGTTCCTCCAATTTGATAACTTTTTTGTTTTGTTTTTTTTTTGTTTTTTACTAGTACCTCATCCAATAAATAAATAAATAACAAGATCGGACGGCTTAAATGATTGATCAACTTTGGATTTTGGATTGATGTGTGGTACATCAGTGCATGTATTTAATAAAGTCAAGAAAAGGTAACGCATGCAGCAGATGTTGTAAATTGAAGAGTCCTCCATCTACTCTTCTACTCATCAAACAATCTTTACGGTGATAGAGTTTGGTATGAGTCGTTATCGATGATTATATGTGCGGTTGAGATATCTACTTCTATAACATCGAATACAAAACTCGTTAAACATACTTTTAAAATATATACGATGGGATTTGAATTTCAATCAATGCACAATATTTAAGTTAGAAGAGGATGTGTATTTTTTTAGCACATGAACAATATTGAATGTTATTCACTTATTTTTTGTGGGAAGACATTTCCCTTTTTTTTTTTTTTTTTTTTTTAATAATTAGTTTGGAATGCATCATAATTTGAAAAAAATAAAAATTAAAAAAAAAAATTATGATCAGAAATGAAACACCGCACAAAAAGTGAGGATAGTAGATAAATCCCTCAAAAGAAAAAGACATATCATGTCTATTTTTCATCTTTTTTAAAGAAAAAATTGAGTTTGGGCGGTTTTATATTTTATAGTTTCAACTTTCAATGTGTAATATCTATCCATCCACAAATCTAGATCATATATATATATATATATTTTAAGCTTTTTATTATTGGTAGGATTCAAGCCGTTGATTTGAGAGTCATTTATCTAACCACCAAACTCATCCGTCTACCAATTAGGCTACTCCCCCGAGAGCTTCAATATGATAAATCAATTCCTCCTCTCATTCCCACAGGTACTCTCCAATCCAACCCATATACAAACAAAGCTAAATTTCAATTGTCATTTTTATATTTCAATTTTCTTCTGATCCAAACAAAAACGTGTGGATATGCGTGGATATATAAAACGACAAAAATAGACTGCACCTTTGAATCACAAATTCACAAGACCTATGACAACAATGAATTCCATTTGGAATTGGATCCATCATTACAATAGTACAAAATTTATAATTAGCCCACAATAATGGGCAACGATTCCCTTTAGATCCGGAAAATGCCACCAAAGGAAATTTCGAAGTTCTTTCTCAATGTCTGTTTTCTTATAATATTTTTATTAATCGGTTTCCAACACGGAATCCATAATCCACAATTGCGAATCCACAATCTTGTTTGCAAACATTTAACGGGGTATTTATGATTTTTAAAATCCTAAAACGGCTGAATCAAGTTACGTGAATCTCATATAACAGAATTTTCTTTTCACTCAATCAAAAAATTAACTTCTTTTCCTTGATTATCTTTTTCCAGTGCCGAATCTAAAAACCATAATTAAGAATCCAAATTTTTGTTTACAAATTTTTATTTCTGATTTATAATTACAGTCTTTTAATAATTAAATAAAAACTATATGAAATGGTGGAATCAAATTACGTGAATTCTAAATATAAATTAAAAAATTACGTTCATGACGGAAGGGAACCTAATTCTCCGCACACGCAACCAATAAATTAACTCTAATTCGTTAAAATTACGGATAGTTTTAAGACAAATGTGAGAATTTGGGATGTTACAAAGATAGAAATTATTATTATTATTATTATTATTATTTTGATATATAAGAACACATAAACATAACAAAGCAACCAACAACATCACAAATAACTAAAGTCCAGCCAAATAAACTCCCTAGACGGTTGAATTTGTAAGCCTAAGAGCAAAGGAATTTCCAGAATTGGAAACAGCTGAACACTTAATGACGTCTACATCTGATAACAACATTTTAATATCATTTACAATGAACTTATATTCCCCTACAAAAGGGAAGGAATCGTTAATAGAAGGTCTTTTACTGGCCAATTTTTATAATTTGCAGGTTGATTTGGCTGATATTATATCTCCCTAAGTGGTTTCCAATTTTAATATTATTATTATGGTAGGCTTTGATACAGACAACTATTCCTGCGAGAGCCAAGCATGTTGAGTGCCACGTGCAGTCCACTGATGGCGTCATCACTCTCCATCCATGAAAGCTGATCCATCTGTAGTGCCACATCAGACGTTTCTCGTAACCGACGTGGCTTATGGGGTCCTCTGATATTTTGGGGAGCATATACGCTTGCAAGTCTAGAATAATTCTTTTTGAATATTCGAATATGCCATCGTCAGCCACCCGCCCATTTTATTGGTAAAAATTGTTGGGCGTCTCTTGCAATTACCATTTTGTCCTTTTCATTAGACCGTGACTCAGTGAGTGTGCCGACTTGGCCACTTGGTTAATTTTTGGTGATGTCTCGAATTTACCCCTTCCAATAATCCAATAGTGGGGCCACTTCTCATTTCATTGGCAAGTGGCAACATAGGCTTACATAATTGTGTACGTTAGATCTCTAAAACATGTCAAAATTATTATTATGGTTTATTATCTAACACTAAACGAGTTAGGAACCTACCAATATCAAATACCATATAAACGAATAGATATCTATTACCGTAATCAAAAGATATCTATTACCACGATACTAGTGAAAAAACAAGTTATATATTCTTATATGATATAGATAGGGTTAATTTCATTAACTTACCCTTAGTTTATTAAATCTAGCAAAATTTTAAAAAGATGTCATAAATTAACACAAACACCCCCTACTATCAAGTTAATCCGTTAACTTTAACGGTTAACTACTTTGACCTTTGGAAAACCAAATATACCCTTACCACATCATCTCAAACATAAAATATTTTTTTTAATTAAATTTGAAAAATCAAAACTTAAAAAAAAAATAAAAAAAAATAATCTATTAGCGGTGGAGCTCCACCACCAAAGAAAACAATAGATCTTTGACAATCTCCTATTTACCGGAAAAGATCTTTGTCAATCTTGGAGATCGACCTCCTGTAGTTCACAAAGGAGACTCCTCCGTGAATTAATGATGTTTCTATAGGTGGCCGATATATTATATATTTAAAAAAAAAAAATTATTTATCAAATTTTAATTAAAAATATTTTATGTCTGAGATGATATGGCAGGGGTATATTTGGTTGTCCATAGGTTAAGGTTAGTCAACTGTTAAACTTAACGGATTAACTTGATGCAATGGGTGTTTGTGTTAATTTAGGGTATCTTTTTAAAATCTTGCTATATCTAATAAAGTAAGGGTAGTTAGTGCAATTAACCCATATAGATACCGCTTGTTTAATATGCTTACACTATAGTCATAAGAGACTTTTCTAATTCAATATAGATACCGCTTGTAATCACGGACCTGTGTAGGTGCTAGGGTGAGCTCCCCACTTAAAAAAAAAAAAAAAAAAAAAAAAAAATTATATCCAAAGTAGAAAAAGTAATTTTTCTTTTCTTTTCTTCTTTTTATAATAGCAATTATTTCTTTAAATTTGGTACAATCTTTTTATCAATGCCATCGACTAGTCTTTAAATTAGATATATTTGGGTAAGTATTATAGTTTTCAATATTTTATTTTATTTTGAAATGTTAGGATTATTGTTGAATGTAGCTAATAAGATTTTAGGAGTAATCTAAATTTAAATTTACAAAGTAACGACATTGTTAAATAGATTTCATTAAATTTCTCTGAGTATTGAATTAGTATATTTCAAGTGAATCAAACTAATAGAATAATATAAGAACATTGTATATTTAAATTATTATTTTTCACGAATTAAACTTATCAAATTAAACATCATTTCGCATTAGGATGGAAAATGAATTAGGATACAATGTCTTCGTATTTGCATTTCATGATTCTCTTATAATTTGTTTTCACTGTTTAAAAATAAAATAAAATTTGATAACATATTTATTTAGATTATACATTTTACAAGGACTTTCACTATATCCTCGTAATTAAATGATGTCGATGTTAGTAAATATATATATACACTAGCTCGTCTTGGTCTACAATCCTGGTTTCGTCCCTGGAATGCCTTTTTTATTTTTTATTTTTTTTATTTTATGTGATAACAAAGTAACAAAGAACAAGCCAGGTAGAGTGAACAAAAAGAAACTAAACATATGAATCCAAAATGAACAGCTCTCCTAACATAAGGAGGGAAATCCTCCATCCAGAAAGATCCTCATGAACCGTTAAGGCATATTTTACCAGGCCGTGAGCGACATTGTTAACTAATCTAGGAATATGACTAACAGACATAATCTGAAGACTATCAATAAGAGAAGAAATATCATCAAGGATATTGCCACTAATGGAATCTCTATGACTGCCCTCATTGATATATTTAACAACCATTGCAGCATCTGATTCTAGAACACAAGGAGGAAGGCCACAATCTCTGCAAAATATCAGACCCCTGTAAATAGCCATAGTCTCAACCAATTTTGCGTCAAAACACGCAGCTAAAGGTAAAGAACAAGACGCCATAACAGAACCTAAATTGTTTATAATAACAATGCCCAGTCCAACTCGCCCTCCTTTCTCATTTACTGCTGCATCGCAGTTAATTTTGTAGATATCTTGATCCGACGGACGCCAAAAATTTCTAACTTGGCTTAAACAACGAGGACTCGAGGAGGGAGCTGCTGAACATCCTCACTGCTACAGAAATCAGCCAAAAAACACTCTACACCAATGAACCACATCAAGGACACTCTGACAATGAGACTCATGCACCACTAAATTACGCAAACACCAAATTCTCCACATTACAGTGCAAATCAAACCCAAATCATCTAGATTTAACAACTTATATATCTATTTAAAAAATATATATATATTAAATTGTAATCGAATAATAAATATAAATTTATGTTCTAATTTAAAAATTTTATTTAAATAGGTGAACCGGAGGCTCCCTTACATCTAGAAGTTGATAGATCCGATGTGATATTTATTTGGCACTGTTATCTTTTTCGAAAAAGGTCATGAATGATGGGATTGATGCCTCAAAAAGCAAGGTACGAAAAAGAAGGAATCTCGTGCACAAGAAAGAAAGAAATTAAAGATATGCTTGTAAATTGTAATTATTTCCTTTTTGTTTTCACTGTAATTACATATAATCGATAAGAATTTATTTAGTCTTGTTTGTCTATCTCTTCATAAAAAATAAAAGTTAAAACAAAAATGTGCAATTACATTTATAATAATTAGATTGTTTAAAACGTTAACGATAATCATAAATCTCATCTTCGGATGATTTGTATCTCTTTGAGGACAACCCTCTTTATGTGGACTGATTGATCCAAAGTCCAAACAGATGTTTTTTCTTAATTGTTGTTCTTGTTATTTGTTTTAATGAATATTCCTTTTTCAAAAATAATTAAAAAAAATCATAAATCAGTTTATCACATCATTTGATAAATTTTTCTACGCGTGCATTACTTTAAAATTTAATAGAAGATTTTTGTAAATGACTTAACTATTTTTTTTTTTTTTTTTTTTTTTTTTTTTTTAAGATTGTGTCATGTGATTCAACATGATTTGTTTAGGTTCTTCAAGTGAATTTGTCTTCATCAATATATATATATATATATATTACTTTATAATAAATATCATATGCATAATTTATGTATTTTTTTTTTTGCTATATGATACTCTAATGTTATAGATTAACCCTATAACTATCTCAAAAATAACTTTATCATTCTGTAACGCTACAAATAAATCTCGTATCTTACACCTATTGTTCTGGTTTTTGGACTTCTTGTAAAAGCACTACACCACTGCCTTGCACCAACCTCTAATCACAAGTCACATAAGTGCTATCCGTGCATGCCCACAAGAAACCAGGTAGCAATGCTATTTGATGGTTTTGGTGGTAATTTAATTATTAATTAGGTTTGATTTGACAATGAGCTCCACTTAATTTCCTAGGATAAAAATTGGATCTCAATTATGAGAAAATGTGTTGCGATTGAACATATTTGATAATTTGGTCTAAAAAATATTTGATGACATTGAATTGTCGATGCTATCAGAAGACTCATGGTGGCTCTGCCTGGCTGTGAGTTGAGTTTTGCGCCTAGATCTTCTAATTGTGTGGCCCACACTTTAGCTAAGTATGCTCTCTCTTTTTCGGAAGATTATGTTTGGATCGAGGATTTTCCCCCCTGTATCCGCAAGGTCTTGTTGTTGGATGCTCCAGGGTGTTGTTAGTCTTCTTGGTTGTGTTCTTGTTTGTTTGTTTCTTATATATAAAAAAAATAAAAAATAAAAAATAAAAAAATTTATGTGAAAGTGGGTTGTGGGATCAATTCTTGGGTGGTTTCTTTATTCTCCTTCTTTTTAAAAACACTTTGGGTCATGACTCATTTCATTTTCAACTTAAAATGGAAGCTTCAAGTTATAATTACCTTGGCTTTCTAAACAAAAAATAAAGAAGTTATAATCACCTGTCTGCCTTTATTTTATTTTATTTTATTTTTATTTTTGAACATTTTCATTCTATGATGTTTTCAACTTTTCTTTAATATTTTTAAAGATAATGTTACTATGTGTCATAAGAATGTATTTATTGTCCTTAATCACAATAAATATATAAACATGACAATAAATAAACTATAAATTTTTTTTTACAGTTTATCCTTCGTCCATATATTAACACGAATAATACTTGGGTTATAACCAATCATATCAATAGGAGTGTAACATGTGACTTTTTTTCTTTCACTTTTTACATTTATCTTACAAATTAGGCCATGTACTACACTTCTATTGATCGGGTCAGTATTTTAGGTACTAACTGGTCAGTACCTAAGCACTATTTGACTATTGTATTAACACTACCCTATTTTTAAAGTGAGATAATTTCAATGAAAACTTTTTTTTTTGACAGTTAATGGGGACTTTTTACAATGCTATTAATGTATAAGCATCCTTAATGAAATTAATTAGATGTTGTGTATGGATTATAAGAATGATGACGTATAAAAGTTTGGAAATTTTTTTTTCCTAACATAACCTTGAAATTCTTTTTTTTATAAAAAAAATAGGGAAACATCTAAAAATTTTCTCCTTGTATTTTTATTTTATTTTATTTTATTGTCAAGTATACAATAATACAAAAGATCTTATTAAATTTCATAAAAGATGCTCGCTGTATAGAAAATTCAAAATAAAAATCGATTTATCACTAATTTTCCATATCTTCTCACGTGTGATGCTATCTATTTTTTTTTTCTCTTTTAAAGAATAAAATAAAAAAATTAGCAAACCAGTTTTCTGCAATATAATTACACATGCTAATACGATCTAAAAATTAATACCAACTTAAATTACAAAAAAATTGACATAATTGTGATCATTTACTGTTGTGGAAAAAAAATGAAGCTTCGCTATCGGGTTCATCCTCGATGATGTAAATAGAGTCCCACATACCTTTGCCCATTGTAGATGGTCGATTTACGGTTGCTGTGGATTGGGTTGAATTCGAGTTAGGCCCAAGCAACTTGGTCTAACCGAAGGTGTTGCTTACACCTGAAACCGATAAAAAAGATGAAAACTTTTAGACTTTAGGTACGCTTGGGCTGAGTGTGTAAATGAGAGATGATTGTGAAAAGAATGATTAATGAGCTCCGGTTACTAGAGTTTGTCTGGATAGGGTTTGAGCACGCAAATAAGCTTTTTCAATGAAGAGAAATCATAATCCTCTCTCCATGAGTGAGAGGTTCTATTTATAGCCTTTCCAAGTGAGCTCATGAGCTGAACGTTGAAGGTTGTTTGGAGGATATCCCTAGATTCCCAATCGGATTTCATGGAATTACACCATCTTTTGACAAATTCAAACTGATACATTTGTTATCAGTTAGTTTGGGTGATTGAGTTAAAGTAAAAGAATGACTGAGTCAAGCGGTGATCCTAATAAGGTCTCTCGGGTTGACTCCTAAGTCAGCAGCTAGAATCCTACCAATAGCAAAAGTTTTCAAACAAATATCTGATCCCGAATTAATAGATATTGTCAATATATATATAGATAATGATAATTTGGTCTAATATTTTTTTGATGACATTGAACTCCACTTAATTTCCTAGTAATAAATTTATATTTCAATTTTCAACTATGTGAAAGTGGGCTGTGGGATCAATTCTTGGGTCATTCTTTATTCTCCTTCTTTTTAAAAACCCAAAAAAGGAAGCTTCAAGTTATAATTACCTTGGCTTTCTAAACAAAAAATAAAAAAGTTATAATCACCTGCCTGGCTTTTTTTTATTTTTTATTTTTTATTTTTTTAACCTTTTAATTCTGTGAAGTTTTCTTTAATATTTTTTAAGTGATATATTTTTAATGAAGACTTTTTTTTTTAGGACTTTTTATAATGTTATTAATGCATAAGCTGCCTTTAATGAAATTAACTAGATGTTCTGCATGGATTATAAGAATGATTATATATATAAGTTTGGAAAATTTTCAGGCACAATAATTGTCGTATGAATTTCAGTTTTGTTGGGGTTTTTTTGTTCTCGTGCATTAAATGTCGAGTAAAAGACACGTGTTACAGTTCAATTGGGTTATATCACTGAGTCAGTATTATGGGTACTAACCAGTCAACATCCGAGTATTATCTTAAAAATAAAAAAAAATACAAAAACAAAAATATTGATCATCAAAACGAGAGGAGTTCATCAATGACAGAATCGATCTAGACGACTAGACCAAAACGAGAAAACAAACACGAGTCTTTACGAATAAAACTGACAATATAAATTAAAAAAGGAAAAAAAAAAAAAAAAAAGTTTAATGGTTATACGCAACAGATACTTGGCTAGACTCTAGAGACAGCACATCTATTGGAGAGATTTATTTAATTATTTCATCATTCTCGATCACAAGCTGGCTTTTCTTTTCTTCACGCAAGTCTGCATTGCATTAAAGAGCAGTAGTGGTCTAAAACTACTCAGCAGTAAGCAAATACAAGCATAGTTTTTCATGACACGTGTCGAAATTTGGTTGGTTGATTAGTCTTTTTTCCATATGAACCATGGATCATGGTCCATGAACCATTGGATTCTGTTTAGGTTTATGAAGTTGAGACTCGAATAGTTTTCCCGCCACGTTTATATTATCCATTTAAACGGTTTCAATTTCTTTGTCACACCCGAAAGCCAACCACAAATGTCAACGATTACAACCTTTTGTTTTTTGTTTTTAAATTATTATTATGATAATTCGTGCTTTGGAGTTTGGAGGGGATACAATTAATCCGAATTTACAACCTCATGATGTAAATCTGAGATATATATCTTATATGTAGAATCTCTATAAATTAATATATTAATAATTTTAATTAAATTATAAAATAATACATTAATAAAATTCCCTTGTAAAAATATGTGGTCTTACTTCTTTTATAAATTAATAATTTGTTAAAAATTACATATAGGATTAAGGATAGATGTTTTTCTTAAAATACAATTGAGTATATTGTTGTTCTTTTTATAGAAATTTAAGGCTAACTAGATATATTCTCTAATTTTTAGTAACTTGCTTAAAATGTGTATAGGGTTAAACTTAGGGATGCACATTGGGGAAATGAGGATGGATATAGGTCCCCCCCCCCAATTTCTCCATTTGGGGAAAATGGGGATGGAGGTCCCCCGATCCCCATCCTCATTTCCCAATTTTTCTCGTTTTTCCCATTTGGCTAAAAATTACAAATTAATCTAAAAAAAAAAAAAAAACATTTCATTACAAATACAAAAGAAAATACATTACAATATATATATATAATTATTTTTATAATATTTTAGGGGAAATGAGGATGAGGGTACCTCCCCACATCCCCATCCCCATCCTCATTTTACTATATTAGTGGGGAAAATGGGGAAATGGGGATGAGGGTACCTCCCCACATCCCCATTTCACTATATTAGTGGGGAAAATAGGGAAATGGGGATAGGGGGAGGTCTCTCCATCCCCATCCTCATTTCAATTTGGGGATGACTCCCCCCCCCCCCCCCCCCATTTTCCTCCAAAAATTTTCCCCCCAAATGGGATGGGGAAGTGGGAAAATGTGCAACCCTAGTTAAACTATTGTATTGTAACAATAAATTATTCAGTATTATATATGTTTTGAGTGTTTTATTACGATAACAGACTCCAAAGTTGTATTATTTTTAATTCTGTCATCCGAATTATTCTCGGTGACATATTGTCAATATATTTAGAAATGAATACTTAATTTATCAATCAATTAATAGATTTTATATGGTCCCCGTATTATTATATATATAACATGGTGTCAATATTATTAATTTATAGAGTTTATATTATATATATATTATAAGTTTTTTTTTAGGTACAGTTTATATTAATTAATGTCCACGTTTTTTTTTTTTGGAATATTAACATTTTTTTTTTGGAGAAAAAAAATGATTTATTTTGGAATATTAACATTGATAAAGGTATAATTTATTTTGGTGAAAAAAAATATTACATTTATTAGAGGTTGGAGAGTACTTCAATACGTGTCCACACAATAAAACATGACATGCTTTTTTATTTTTTTATTTTTTATTTTTAAATATTACAATAATTTTTATTTATAAATCCATAACCATGTTGTATTAGTACTGTAGAAATTCCCAAACATAAAATATATAAAAATAAAATTATTAAAGTATGCATGTGTGCTAACATCTCCTATATATATATATATATATTTAATTTTCCTATCATTTAACTGGTGAAAGGGCAATTTCGTCAACTAAAAATAATTCCGTTTCACGTAGGAGAGTGCAAAGAAAGTTCCAACTGATTAATGAAATGAAGTAAACATGGGCAAAATGGTAATTTCAACTGCGTTAAACTATTACTAAACGCAACTATAAGAATCCCTCCCGTTGCTGCTCTTTTCTTCTTCAAGCGACCGGCAGGAAAAAAAAAACACAAAACCAGAGCTAAGACTTCTAGAGAGAGAAACTCTCGATAATATATATAGAGAGAAGAAAAGCTATCACTGCGATCTCGTCAGCTCAGTGAAGCAACCGGTGAGTTTTCAGTTGAGCATGTTCATGCCTTTTTGTGCTTGTAAACTTATATTTTCAGTTTTCTTCTCTCTTTATTCGTTGATTCTTTCTTTGAGTGTATAGTGATGTTATTTTTTTTTTTTCCCTTTTTAATAACCTCAAGAAGGAAATTTGAGTGGTGGGTGTTTTTCAAAAAGCCAATCCGAGTCTTATTTAATCTTGGGTTCGTCTTAGATTATTGAAAAGCTTCTGGTTTTTGTAATTGTACCTTGTTGTTTGAATCTGTTTTTGGTTTAAATAGTTGTTTGATGATATATATATATATATATTATTTCAAGTTTTGTTTTTGAAGATATAAAGTGTAGTCAAATATGTGTTGACTCTGTCTGTCGAAATCCTGTGATATCTAATTAATTATGTCGTTAATTTGTTTAATATGGAAATAAAGGTGTTTCCTTTTTTTAGTATAATTTGAAAAAGCTTTATGGAGTCTAAAGCACTTGCTTTTTACCATTTTCTTCCTTGTAATGACATTGACAGAGTAAATCTGACCAGACGACTCTATATAACCAAACATATGTTTTTTAGATCAGAAAATTGTGTGAACATGTTATTCAAGATCATCGGTTAGTCTATGTTCTGCTAAATTGTATCTATATATAGAGCAATAATGATTTCTTGTTTGATTTACTGTAAATCTGCTTTAAATTTATTGTTAAATTGATAATTTTGAACTCTAATTCTACAGCAATATAGATGTTGGTGATAAGTTTCGTCAATTGATTTCTCTTGTTGGTTGAAATGAAGTCTGATATGAAATTTATGTGTCTATTTCTCAGCTTGCTTTAGTTGATCTACAGAGGAAGTTGAAGAATCAATCAATTTTTCATATAATTTTAGAGTGAATTTGTATACAATGGGTCCATTGGAGGAGCCAGCACCTGTGATGAATAACAGGAATAACAGGAAGCCTCTCGGAATTCGATTCGTAGAGTATGTAAAGGGGAAGAATCTTTCGTTCAAAGCACATCAATCCATTGTCTTAATTGTAACATTTGTAGCATATGCAAGTTATCATTGTGCGCGAAAAACCACCAGCATTGTCAAGAGTACCCTTGATCCAGCCTCTTCGGATTTTAGCTTGAATTCACTCCCTTGGAGGACAACTTTCCTTCATAAACAACCTGCTGGAAGTAGAAAGTTATTGTGGAAGCTTGGAGATGGATGGTCCCCGTTTAATGGCACAGACGGGACATCTTTGCTTGGTGAGCTGGACCTGGCTTTCCTTGGTGTCTATGCTATGGGAATGTACTTAGCAGGACACTTGGGCGATAGAATGAATCTAAGGATCTTTTTAACGGTGGGAATGGTTGGTACCGGTGTGTTTACTTCGCTCTTCGGTGTAGGATATTGGGGAAATGTACATAATTTCTACTACTTCTTGGCAGTACAAATGTTGGCTGGCTTGTTTCAATCAACCGGATGGCCTTCAGTTGTCGCGGTGGTGGGTAATTGGTTCGGGAAGAAAAAGAGAGGACTGATAATGGGTATATGGAATGCTCACACATCTATTGGGAACATTACCGGTTCCTTAGTTGCATCGGCCTTGTTGAGTTATGGATGGGGCTGGTCCTTTGTCGTGCCTGGATTGATGATTATTGTCGCTGGCTTGATCGTTTTCCTATTTCTGCCTGTTGATCCTGAATCCGTCGGAGCTAATCCAGATGAAGAAGATGAATGCGATTCTCCCAGGAAACATGGGGAGGGAGTGACTGAGCCCTTATTGAGACCGGTTACACAGTCCAAGGACAAAGCCGTGGGGTTCATTGAAGCGTGGAAAATTCCCGGGGTTGCTCCATTTGCCCTTTGCCTCTTCTTTTCCAAATTGGTTGCATATACATTTCTCTATTGGCTTCCATTCTACGTTAGCCATACCGGTAATTTCCTTAGCTTTTTATTTTCGTTATTACAGTTAGCTTAAAATTTGCAGAGCTTTCTTTGATTATTTATGAAGTAGAAGGTTAACTAGTGAAATGTAGATTGATTTCTGATATAAACATTGGGCCATTATGTTTATGTTCGATTAAATCGAGCTTAACTGCTCAACCTGAGTCCACGAGAACTAGACAGAACACTGTTAAACTTTAGTCATTTCGGGTCATATGTGAAATTATGCATTCTCAATTCATGGATAATTATTTGTGCTATTGGTTCTCTTTGAATAAAAATTTCATTGGATCAATCCTGATTCATGTATCATCAATCTTGCAGCTATAGCTGGAAAGTACTTGTCCAGTGCGACAGCAGGGAACCTGTCAACGATATTTGATGTCGGAGGTGTGCTTGGAGGGATCCTAGCCGGGCACATTTCCGATCGTCTTGATGCCAGAGCCATTACAGCAGCAAGTTTCATGTATTGCGCAATTCCTGCTCTCTTCTTCTATCGAAGCTACGGACACGTTTCCTTGGCTTTGAACATAGTCCTTATGTTCATCACTGGCATATTCGTAAATGGCCCCTACGCTCTTATAACGACCGCTGTCTCAGCCGATTTGGGAACCCACAGTTCATTGAAAGGGAACTCACGGGCATTGGCAACTGTGACGGCGATCATAGATGGAACTGGCTCTGTTGGGGCTGCTATCGGACCCTTGTTAACGGGTTACATTTCCGCTAAGAGCTGGAGTGCAGTTTTCACAATGCTGATGGCTGCAGCTTTGATTGCTGGGCTGCTTCTGACTAGACTTGTTGTTGCTGAAGTGGCTGCAAAGATGGCTGAATCGAGGTCATCGATATCTCCGGAAGAAACTCTCGACGTATGATTCACGCGACGAAAGTGATATGGGTTCAACACATAATACAATTTCTTGTGTGATATATGCTCATTGCTCAGTTTGTCATGAGCTCTGATCACAAAATGATGAGGTAAAAATCCTTTGATTGTAGTTGTAAGATAGAAGAGGGTGTTTTTAAATCCTCACTGATTTCAATTTCATATTTTGGGTGGAAATGAGGGGTAAAAGGAATGAAGGGGGAAAATTGGCTTTCAAGTTTGTTGTCTGTCTGCCTTTGTATGTACATATTTTTTGTATGTGATATATCCATTTAAAAGCATGGCATTCTTCACAATTATAGCTTACTCAAAGCTGTTGATCTCATGTGTTTTTGCACGGGATTCGACCCTATAATGTTACGTTAGACAGTTGGGATCTTGCCCAATGATAATTTAAAAAATGTTATGGACCAAATGTGTGATATCAGGTAGTAATCATACCTTTCAAAAAAGTTAAGATCCGACTTCGAATCTATTCCCCTAATTTCAAAAAAAATTATGGACCAAATATTTAGACTTTTGAGAGGCGGCAAAAAGTAACCAACCAGCGAAGAAGCTACAAACATGGTCGGTCCATGTCCATTGATGCCTTCTATGTCATAAAATATACAGATTGCTATGAAGATGAAAATGGATTAGTTTGTTTAAAAACTTAAAATATGAGTTTGTATTTGTAATTAGGCAAAACTTCAGATAGGTAAATATAATTTGCCTTTTGTAATATCACGATGATGGTTATTTTTTATCATATCATCTACTTAATTTGCCATTTAACTGACATGAAAATGCAAATCTTTAAACAAGTTGTCTATTTGCAGTTTTCCACTTTATGCTTGTTCTCTCAAGTTGAAAAGGAAAAAAGTCTTCACTTTGACTGTCTTTTTTTTTTTGGAAAGAAAAGACACTTCAACTACTTTGAAAAGCTAGAAGGAACCCACTATTATAGATATTTTGTATATTGTTAAAAATTAATAAAATTAAATAAAGATACATGTGAATATGTGATGTAATATTTGAAACAATTACTAAAATGATAGAAAATAGGTTTTGTATATTGTTAATTTACTTTGAAAAACACGAAAATTCATCGAATTATTTTTAATATTGAACATTAGTTTTTCAAAAAATAAATTCTTTACATTTTTTAAATAAAAAAATTACAAAAAAAAAAAAAAAAAACCCTTAACATATTAATGGTAGACTGTAGTTGAGGTATCAACGATCCTGATCAATTTAATTCGTATGAAATCCAATTCCGTTGGGCAATCACCAATGGACCTCAAACTTTAGTTGATACTTAATAGTCATCAATCAATAATCATTAGTCTGTCGACAACTAGATAAAAACTTACAACCAATCAACAAGACATTAAAAATATTCGATTTGTTTATTAAGCATACACGTTTTTAGAACCAGATCCGATTTGTTTAATAAGTATACACGTTTTTAGAACCAGATCCGATTTGTTTAATAAGCATACACGTTTTTAGAACTAGATCCGATTTGTTTATTAACAGCAGTTTCTTGGAAAATGGAACCGGGTTCGGTTTGTTTAATAACCTAACCTCATCCACTGAATACATACTTTATTCCCGACTTAATTGGCTGACAATTATAGTAGGGAATTTAAATACTCTGCTGAGCTGATATTTGTCATGACCCATATAGATTTGCTGTCATGTGTAATCAATGTACCCTCTGAGTCTGTCCACCAACTCCACCCTGTGGAGGAGGGGTTCATCTGTCCGGATTGTGGAGGGCAACGATTAAGATCTACTGCCTGGAGCATCGACTAGAACGAGTTATTTATAAGGGGGGTATGATTAAATCCTCTGATTTTGTGAAGAGTAGATGAAGTTAAGGAAGTAGGGGATGATTCTTGTCGAATCGAATCAGAAATAGATCCCATCCAATTATTTACGGGATAGGGATTTCACAGGAATTCATTATGTAATGGACTGAGAAGATACAAAAACTTTCTTCATATATAAAGCTTAAGATCTAAAGTGAAGATGCAATTAATTGAATTAGAAATTATGAGACCTAGAATATGTATTCTCATAGTTCCTACATGTTAGAGCTCCTTGTAACCTAGTAGTTGTAGTGTCAGGAAAATCGATAAACAACGGTTTACCAAAATGTAGTCTAGCCAGGTATTAGATTGAAATAACCAGCTCAGGAGTAAAATACAAACACTCCAAAAATCCATAAACCAACCAACTTAGAGAATATTAGCAATTATGCAGACATTCTTGAAGACTAAATCTTTCTCAGATAACTGGGTTTAGTAAACATTAGCACTTTTCATCAGTTAGGCTCAACTATTTCCAGCTAAAAGCTTCTCTCGTAGCTATGCCGCTATGGATGACTATGTAAAACTGCTAACGTGAATTTCACGAACATAATAATGACTAGCCGGAGGCTGTAATGGGATCTGTCTTGGATGCTACTGCTAATAAAAAGCCTTGGAATTACAATAAATTGCTAAAAAAAACTATAGCACCACCAATAATTATTAAATTAAATGACGATATTTGAATTACTGAAAATTGAGCTAACACTGACTTTCCTCAGCAAGTTTGACATCCCAACCAACATTACAGCAGAAGAAACTTAAACAACTGACATGACTTCCTACCAATTCCTCAAAGTTTCTCAAATATCAGTAACAGCACACAAGACACAACTCATTTATATCCAAATTTAAAATATTTTACTCCCACCAAAACACATAATCAAATCTTCTTACTGTTCATTTTTCTATTTCTCCACCTTTAGTTTTAGAATATAAAAGTTCGAATCACTGTCACATACATCTAAAACCTTAATTCAACTCACAAGCATCCAAAATTACATTATATAGCTTTGAAACAAGAAACTATATGCGACCTCACGAAAGTGTACGTCTCTAGGTGTGTGAATTCGCCTAATTCGAACTAGAACTTAATGGGTAGTTTTACATATTTCCAGCCAAGCAAGCTAATTAGACAACTTCAATTACGTAACCAGACTCTTCACGATTCCGACTTGTAAGATTTTGACAATACCATGAAGATTTAAGAATCAGTAAAGCAGTCACTCAGTAGTCTAGATAGAAACCTGACTAACATATAATGCGAAAATCATCTATATCCATCTCCAAGAAAACTCTGTCATCCATTCTTTCAACCAATTTCAATTGAATTGACTGAAAAATCTCCACCTTGAATATGGATTTTCCCTTCTAAATTCAGCATATTTATGCAGATTATGTTTCACACTACCACTGCCTTTGAGTACTCTACTAACTAAATAAACTCCAATAAAATCAGCACTATCAAAGCTCTAATTTATTGGAATCACATTTTCATAGACCAAACTGTATTTTAATTCCTCAAAGGGAAGCAGAAAATGTCATAAATTGAATCATACACATCAATCAGAGTAAAAACACTAGGTATAGCCAATGGATTATAATCATCATATTGATGCCACAACAAAATTGAACATTGTCATGACATAATTTTCTCTCAATCATATCTGATCCAAGAATATAGTAAAATTTCCTATAAAAAAAAAAAAAAAAAAAAAAAAAAAAAAAAAAAGAAGAAGAAAGACAAATTAAGACCTGCGTTGAGTCTTAAAACGACGTCGCTGAGCAGCTAATCGTCGTCGTCTCTCTTCTTGGGCTTCCGATACTTCTCTTCGATGACCTTGGCGGTGAAAAGCGCAGTGTGAGCGACTTTCTTGATGTTTGGAACGTTGTAGTTTTGAGCGATGTAGATCCCGCACACCGTCCCTAGTATGAACGAGAAGCTGCTTCTTATGATCCCCATCGCTACTACGACTCCTTCCTCGTCGTCGTCGTCGTCTATCAATTGGGATTCTAATTTCTGTCTGTTTTGCAATTGCGACCACTGATTCGGGTTTTTGGGGTTTCAGTTTGGAATTTTCTCGAAGCGTCGGTTCCAACGACGAAGAATCCAGCGTCGGAGTTACGGTCAATGCTTCAAATTTGACTCCATTATTTTATTATTTTTATTATTTATGAGACATTTTAAGCTTAATAAACTTTTTTTTTTTTTTATTTTTTTTTTTTTATTTTTAAAGTAAATAATTGTATGGGCCTTTGAAGTTATATTTAGGGATAGTATCATTTTCCCCCCTATATTATGATCTATTAGTAAATTTCCACCCTGTATTCTCCTTAATGGCCATTCTCCCCCCTGAAATTGAAAGTATTCGTCATATTCCCCCTTACCGTTAGCTTTTCCATCCAAAAAGTTAATTTCCACCTTAAAATACACTTTTACCCTTCAATGATTGTGCATAAACGAGTTAAAAAAAAAAAAAATTAAAAATTATCATCATCTTGTCTCCATCGAAAAAAACAAAAAGTAAAAAACAAAAAGAAAAAATAAATAGGAAAAAAGTAAAAGGAAAAATAAATGATGTCTCCAACCACCACCTTCTGACCAAACCAAAAACACCTCTACCATCATCATCATGAACAACACAAAACCCAAAAATTCAACAACTCATCACCATCATCATTATGAACAAAACCAAACATAGCCACAAAACTCATCCCCACCAACCATCAGTTCATCACAAACCCAGCCACAATTTGAAAAACTCGTTATCATCCTCACTCCTCACTTCATTTTTATTTTACCTTTTTTTTTTTGTACAGACCAGACCATCATCCACTTTGTCTCTCCTAAAAATCATTTGATTATTTCAACACATCAAATGAAACTCATCCCCAAAACAAACGAGACTTTCAGACTCACATAGCAACAAATCAATTAAATGAAAATATTTCTTTGCCCTTTAATGAAACCCAGGGCATCATCATCATCAACATCAAACCCAGAAAAATCATCATCAACAACACCATCAACCAGGAATCCAAAAAAACAAACACAACAACTAGCAATTCAAACACACAGTAGATTTTCCAAATACAAATTGAAATCCAAATACAAGAAAATCCAAATCCAAACTGAAATCCCTTCTCTTCTATCTCTCTCTCTAACACCCACACAAACCTAAGAAAATCGACCCAGTAAGTCAAAAAAACCCTAACCCCCAAATCCCATCTTAAAATCGAAACCAAAATCCAAATCCAAATCAAACCCAAAACCAAGAAAATCGAAACCAAACCCAGAAATCCCCATAAAACCCAGAAAAATCAAACCCAAAAATCACCATCGATCCATTCTCTTCTCTCTCTCTAACACCCACACAAACCCAAGAAAATTGAAATCGGTGTCGCGCCACAAAGAAATGAGGAAGAAGACAGAAGAGAAGCGGAGAAGAAGAGAAACGTAAATCGTCGTTTCGCGCTGATCGCCGTAAACGGTGAGCTCTGGAAGAGAGAGGCAGGTTGACAAGAGAGAGAGCGTTGAGCTGTTGAGAGAGTTGAGAGTTCAGATAAATATTTTAGTTTTTTAAAATATTTATTTTTATTATTATTTTATTTTATTATTTTTGATTTAATGTTTTTTAAATTGAGTTTTTATTTTAATATTTTGTTTTATTGTTTATTTAACTTTAATCTTAAAATTTTATAAATGATTTACGTTTTTACCCTTCATATCAATTCTCATTCATTTTATTTGTTAAAGTTACCATGTTACCCTTTGAGTCAACCACAAGATAACGGTCAACTGAGCATTTGAACGGAAAAACTAACGGGAGGGGGGTAATTGGTGAATAAGTTTACTGTCAGGGGGGAGAATGGCCAATAAGCAAAATACAGGGGGTAAATTTACTAATATGGAATAATATAGGGGGGAAAATGATACTATCCCTTATATTTATGAATTATGAGATTATCTCTTTTGGTGACTCCGCTCCATTGAACCTCACAGAAATTCTTTAAACTTTTTTAATTTTAAAATACCCTTACATTTAATTACTTAATTGAAAATTAAATTTACTTCCTAAAACCTTAAGACTTACGTTGAATAGTCAATATATCATAAACCCTAATAATATATACTTAATCAAACTCAACTTCAACCAGAAAATATAATATTTTTTTTTCACATATAGTCAGTGAATGTATTAACAAATAATTGATTTCATGAATTCCGAATACATTCAGGTATATTTACTTTAATTTCTATTATTGTTTTATGATTGAATACAAAATTGTTGTAGTAGTTTTGTAGAATTTTTTTTTAAATAAATTTTTTTGATCAAGTCTACACGATCTCAAACACAACTCACTAACTAACTTTACTTTAATTCAACTACAAATTCTTATTAATTTAATTGGTTTTCATACCGAAAAACTTGGTGGATGGATGAAAAAAAAAAAAACCAATTTTTTAGATGAAAAAATCTAAAAAAATTGGTTTGTGGTTTGTTTGGGGATTGAATTTTTTTTTTTTTTTTTTTTAAGAAAAAAGAGGTCGCATATTGTTATTGTTTTCTATGACGATGATTAAGTATATAAACCATTACGATTTCATGATTTCTTATATAATACAATACATTGATTCCGCAAGTAACAACGAAAAAACATAATTAGTTTTATGGTCGAATCAAAATAACAGTAAAAACATCCTACAATATATGCAACTTGTTTTTACAAATTCTAAGACTGTGGGTGCAATGAGAAAAATGGATAAATTGAGAAAGATGGGTATAATGAGAAAAAATATATGTTTAAATTTTTTATTTTTTATTTTTAAAATACTTAAATGATAGTTTTGGTATTTTCAAAGGTGTAGGGAGTAAAATTAATAAGTTTATTTTTTTTAATAAGAACGCAGGTAGAAAAATAGGTGTAGGTATATATTTTGCTAATGGCAATAAAGCCACCATTGGCCTTGTTTGTTTTGTTGTATCGTATTCAGTAATTAAAATGTACTAAAATAATACAATACACTGTATTGTATTATTTTAGTACATTTTAATTGTCTAATATAGCAAACATTGTATTAGTTAATACATTATATTTGGTGGTATTATGCTCTATTGTATTAGAAAAAAACACTTCTTTTTTTCCAATAAATATTGAATGTAGATGAAATATGTGTTATGTAGTTATTATTATTATTATTATTTTTTTATTTCAAAATTATATAGGAAATGTTTATTTTAGTATAAAAATATTATTTATTTAAATTTTTTACTTCAATTAAAATAAATATTTATTGATTTTTATATAAAAATATTTATTGATTTATTCATGGTAAAGATATTTAAAATTAATTATTAACTTTTAAAAAAAATATATTATATTTTTATAATATAATAAAATACAATAAAGTCATATAAAAATAATTTAATACGATATATTACAGTGTATCACCAAACACAGGTTTGTATTAATGAATAATGATAATACAATCAAATACAATACAATCCAATACAGTCCAATACAATCTAATACGGTGTGTAAAATAAGTAAATTGTATTAGATTGTATACAGTTGACACAATGATTGATGTTTAATTATATCTTATTTTTATTTAATTAAATCATAATTAATTATTATATATTTTAATATTATATATAATTATTTTAAAAATATTAATTTAATTAATATTCTTAATATTCTATTATAATTATATTAATATTTTTATAACTTGATTTGAAAAAATAAAATCTCACTTGCTAATATTTATTTGATATCTTTGGTTCGTATTTTTGGTAAGTTAAAACAATATCCGATTTGTATAAACTCGGTTTTCATTTTTTTGAATTGGATTGTCTCATCTAAACAAAGTGACTTGACTCGAACACGTATTTTAGATTCAGTTCGATTCAATTCGGTTTATCTCGTATCGTAAAACCGTCCCACCTCTATACTTTATAGTTCATAAACATTTTATTTTTTTACAAAATACCCTTTTATTTTTATTATTATTATTTTTCCATATTTGTTGACTACCTACATCTTATTTTAAAAGAATAAACCGAAAAAAACTCTTACTTTTAAGTTTCATTTTTTGTAATGTTATATAGAGGTAGTAATCCAGATTATGTCCTCAAATCCAATATAATCCAATTGGATTGTTTTTACGGGTGTAACTCAGTCGGTAGATGGACGGGTTTGAGGCTTAGGGCATTAGGCAAATGACTACAAAAATCAACAACTTGATCCTATTAATGGTAATAGGCTTTAAAAACATACATGATCTAGATAGGTGGATTGGATTGGATGCGCCGGTAAATTTTTTATTTTTTTATTTTTTAATACACATTATATATATATATATTGAAGAAATATTAAATGATATTAATTGTATAAGAAATTAGTTGGTATTTTTTATATTATAAAAATTTGGTTTGGGGCCTTGGGCTTGGGCTGATGAGAATTATTTTATTTTCAGAAATCAGAACCCGCTTTCGCTTTCCTTCCCGCAAAAACTGACGCAATCTTTCTTCCATCTAAAAAAGCGATTGTCTTGTCTCTCTATAATTTCAGCAATAAATAAATAAATAAATAAAAATTGCTTTGCAGGTGAATTTTATGTCTAAACATCCACCGACGGTCTTGTCAACTTATTGTTAGATCGAATCAGGTTCTTCGATTGCTTTATCATCTTCGTATCCATCTTTAGTTCTTTTCAACTTTGTTTTTTATATGGATCAAATTCATAAAAATCGTAGCTATTTTTTGCTCATTCGTTGAATATATTTACGAATTTCGACTTTTTTTAGCTTGAATTGTTATTCTAGGGTTTTAGTTTTGTGAATTCGTCGGGGGACTTATTTCAATCTTATAAATTCAATGTAGTTCGTTGCCTTTTGTATCAATTATTTCTTCTGATTCCCAATCAAACAATTCAATCAAACAAATTATGCAATTGATTGTTTTCTTGCTTTGGATTCTTCTCGGCAACCAAACAGAAAAGTTAGATTTCTTTTTTAATGTGTTAGTTATGTTGTTATTTTGGTTGATTCATGAGGGCTTTAGAAAATACAGCTGGATTAATGACCGTGCTTTTATGTGTGTTAATGCAGGTTTATTGGTTCTGATATTGGGGAGTTCTTAGTTTGGTAAATCATTGTGTTAATTTTGGAGGTTTAAGCCACTTTTAACGGTTTGTACCTCTCGAATTAATGCAGAATTGAGATTACTGTGGGCTAAGAGTCATGGTAATGCAGTTGTAAACTTGTAATGAGAATTTGGGAATTGGGTTTTGGTGAAAGAGCTTTGTTTCTTACCAATGGGTACGAGATACTTGACAATTTCAGCTGCCTCTACAGCTCTAAGCTTTGTGGCTCTTCTAGTTTGGACAGACTTTTCATTGGATAAGCTAAAGATAATATTTAGTGAGGATTTTGTTCATTTGGAGAGTATAGACCGTGCCATTGAGCTGGTTTTGGGTTCTTATGCAACATACACATTGCTGGGAAATTTTGTGCTCAATGCTTTTGTTCTACTCATTCTTTGTCTGAAGGCAAGTTTGGTCTTTTGCGATGTGATTATTTGGTATTAATTCTTTTCAATCATGATTTTCTGATCATACATGAATTTTGTGCGAAGTGCCATGTGCAGGTTAAGCAATGCATGCTAAAGGAGTTATTGAATGTGTGTAGTGTGCTAGTTTGTACATAGATAATACTTTGTGTTAATTTGTGTTTTCAGTAGGCACTAATGCATGTTTTGTACCATGTATGCTAGTGGTTCTTTCAAGCTTATTACTAAGTTTTTTGTTTTTATATTGTTGTAACGGTCTTTGAGATGTAGTGTAATGTTAAAGAGCATTGCTTTTGTTACTTTTGCTTATGCTTGTTGTCAAGTGCTGCTGTTATGTCCATGGTGTTTTTTATTTTATTTTTTAACATGCCTTAATACCATAGAAATATCATGCAGTGTTAAACATCACTGGTTGTTTCTATCTCTATAATAATGGTTATTTTGTTTCCACACCAAATTCCATTAACGAGAGTCAAAATAATGACATAGAACACCACCAAACTAAGTTCAATTTAAGCAATTTTTCTGGTGTATTTTGATATTCCTCAATGTAATTTCGTGCACATAATTACACTGAAAGATATTGTAGTTGGAAAATACTTGTGTGTAATTGGTTCTTTTTTGAGAACATTTGTGCTTGATATTTATTTTGAGTTTCTTTCAACCAGTATTATAATTTTTTATTTCCGAGATACAGTCTATTGTAATGGTTGTACTTATTATTATATTTGGTAAAATTTATTGGTGTTTTGATTAATTGAAATGTAAAAATAGCAATTATAGTGAAACTAAACCAAACTTTAAATTGATTCTAATAGATTACAATATTTCAGTGCAATTGGAGTTTATATTCTGTTTATATAGTTTAATGCTCAAGAATAAGAATGAGCCAATGAGGAATCTCATGTAAATACTTTATTTATTTTTGCCGAATCAAATTGTTCTATCTTATATGTTTTATTTGTTGCCCTCTTGAAGTCAAATCCTGGCTATGCCATTGCTTTTTATCCTAAAATCTCCCATGTCTTACACCGCCATCATAAAAATTGCAAAAAAGTTATTCCCTTGTTTGATTATTTTGGTTTCTGTTTTATGCTTACAGACTATATTCTTCGTAAAGTTGTATCCTTCTGAAACTCGGAAATTCGTGGAACGTCTTATCAATTATGTTATTTACAAGGTAAATACTCCATACAACTGGTTAGTTGCATGGTAAAGTTTAAATTTGTTCTTTACTGTCTTTTTTTTCTTAACATAGTATGCTGAGACTCAGTCATGTTTGACAGAGCTATACATATTCTTTGCAAACATTTGGGTTCAGTTAATTCGATAAATTTGTTACGCTAATTTATTCTGCCAAGATTAACAGCTTTGTAGTTGTTGCATTGAACAGGGGACATTTTTACCACTGGTTGTTCCACCAACAGTATTTCAAGCAGGCCTATGGTCAACTTGGTTGACTGTTCTATGTTCGCTGAAGGTATATGATACAATGTATTATAATGCACATGCTGTTTTAAGATTTAATATATGAGGAATTTTAATTGCTATCCATGCATTATAAAACATTAATACATATCATTTTTATTGAGCAGATGTTTCAAGCTTTGGCGAGAGATCGACTTGAACGTTTGAATGCATCTCCTTCTGCAACGCCATGGACATATTTTCGTGTTTTTTCAGCTCTATTGTTGGTTCTCTCTGTTGATTGTTTCTGGTATGATATAGGAAATGCATTTTATGGACCTCTCTTTTCCACTTTTTAGTTTTCTTTTTGTTGCATTATGAATCTTGGTGCTGCAATCTACACGTTGCTTTCACATAAGCAAAAGGCTAAAATTAATTGTGGGTGAATGATATTTTTTTGTTCTGGTCTTACAAAATTATGTCACCACTTGTGCCTGGTAGAGGTGGAAGAAATGACATTATTCCAACTTCCTAGAATATACAAAACACCCAAGTTCTAAGACAAGAGTTGCTTTTCTCCTCAAAGGAGTCTATTGAACCCTTTTCTCCAGATTATGAACTATATTGCAGAGGGTTCAAACAAGTATCCACTACATTAAAGTAGTTGTTCTTAATGTAGAATATCTTTTAGAGTTGACAAGTGAGATCTCAGTTGACTTGGCCCATGTGGTCTTAATGGAGAATTCTACTTCAGAGTTCAGGGAGGGACATTCTTATACTTCTGCCTCTGTACACATTGTTGCTGAAAAGGAATACAAATTTCATTTTTAATCTTCATTTTTTTCTCTGTTAAATCCTTTACTTTAACTATGTACTAATAAACACTATTAAGTTTGAATGACTTCATCTAGGAAATGTCTCAATGTTTGTTGTTGGCTGCTTACAGGTTAAGGTCGTGTCTCGTAATATATAGAACAATGGGTTCATCTATGTTGCTGTTATTATTTTTTGAGCCTCTCAGTGTTGCTTTCGAGACCATGCAGGTAATGTTGTGAAAAGCTTTCTGAAATATGATAAATAGACTTTTTGACTTTATTGTATTGTATTTTTAAAATGTTGGAACCTAGCTTGACAAAGTAATTTGGTGCCAATGCTTTCTGTAGGCCATTTTGGTTCATGGTTTCCAATTACTTGATATATGGCTCCACCACTCAGCAGGGAACAGCTCAAACTGCCAAATGTCAAAATTTTTTGATATATCAGCTGCAGGTGCTTCTTCTAACTCACAAGTTATTAAGTTAACATTGATGTATGAATGTGATATCTTTGATTTTTTGAGGGTGTGCTCAGATGTTCCCAGGCTTGGAGGTTCTGTTGCTTTTCTGTTTTATTACATCAGAGAAATTATATAAATTCTTTTTTCCTATTTGTTTTGTCACGATCTTGCAAGGACGCCCTGCTTTGGGGAATTAAAAAAAATTATCTTAGCTGCCCCTGATGAATTCTTTTTCTTTATTGAAACTTAAGATTGTAGGAAAAACAGTAAGTCAGTAAAAGCACATTTTTTCCCCTTTTTGCAGACTGATTAGTAATGCCAAGCTCAGTTTTATAAGCTGGAGATGTGTTAGTAGTCATATTTTCAGTAATTTTGCTAATTCGTAGATGCTTTAGGAGTGGTAGCTTTTGAAAATTTATAATTTTGGAGCTTATCAATGAAATTGTACTAACCTCCTCAGTTGTGTAGGAACTTCCAATTCGAAAATTTGGCATTTTGTATTTTGCATTTAGTTGTTTTTGTTTCTTATTTGGTCATCTGAATAAATTTTATGCTACGTTTTATGTAGTTTTGGTATCTCTGCACAAGCTCTTTTTGTTTTCCAGTGTGTATATGGTGGTTTAATTTTAAGTTGCTGTCAATTTATGGAACTTCAGCATATTAATATGTTATTGCTTTTGCTGATTAAGGAATGTGTCTGCAGGTTCATTGTTGGAATGGAAAGGCATTCTTATTCGGAACTTGGGTTTCTTCCTAGACATGGCTACATTGTTGATGGCACTAGGTCATTACATCCATATTTGGTGGCTCCGTGGCATGGCATTCCATCTTGTGGATGCAATTCTTTTCTTAAATATACGTGTAAATATCTGTATTCCTGTTTTTTATTGGAAGAGTATCAATTGTAAAATTAATGTGGTTATTTTGGTAAATGTTAATTTTATTTCCTTTTGGTTCATCTAGTCAGTTGTTTTTGACAGGCCTTGCTCAGTGCAATCATTAAACGTATAAAAGGATTCATCAAATTGAGACTAGCTTTAGGAGACCTACATGCTGCACTCCCTGATGCAACGTCTGAAGAACTACGTGCGTATGATGATGAATGTGCTATCTGCCGGGTATGTTTTCTTGTTTTGTTGTTTGGCTTTTAGGTTTCACTTGATCCCTTGACGAGTGATGAACTGGGCAAAATGACAGGAGCCTATGGCAAAGGCTAAAAAGCTGAAGTGCAATCACCTTTTTCATCTTGCATGCTTGAGATCTTGGTATGATCAATATCGTTTGTTAGATTCTCAGCCTAAGATTTGCAAGGGTACAAGACGCAATATAATGTTGAAAGTTGATTTAACATGCCAGGTTGGATCAAGGTTTAAGTGAGACTTACTCATGTCCCACATGCAGAAAGCCACTTTTTGTGAGTAGACATGAAAATGAATTGAACCCTCGTGCTGCAGAAGTTTCAAGTGATGAGCAGTTAGCTCGTCAGTTAAGTTTGGGACTTGACAGGAGCAACAATTCTGTACAAGCCTTGCCGACTGGAATTTTCCCTAGTCAGGCACAGAACTCTATGGAAGGCAGTCCTTGGAGGTTTGGTTCCTTACATACATCAAAGTAGTTTCTCTTTAATGGTATACGTATCTATTAATATTTGTGAAAGCTCTTCTTGGACAAAACAGAATTAATAGCCTCTTTACATATTAACCAACCATTTGTGGGATAAATTTGTCAAATACTGATTGTGAGACCTTAAAAAAAAAAAACCAACTTAAACACTTATATTTAGCTATTAGGAAGAAGAAGAAAAGTGTATCATTAAGACACATGCATTGAAGTCCTATGTTGATTTCAGTCATATTTAGACCTTTGACTAAAAAACAAATGCAACCCAAATTTCAGTGTGTGCATAATACCCTTTTGAATATTAATTGGAATTTGTTACTTTACTTTGTCAGTGGATATATATTTTTATTCCATAACCCGAATTAGCCAATCAAATGATTTAGAAACTATTTTATTATATCCTTGGAGGAAGTACCTTGCTAATACTGGTCTTGACAATGGTGTTGCAGAAGATGACTTCGCTGCTGTTTGATATGCAAAATACGTTCACAATACTTGTGCAATTCATTACATGATGTTGTATTTATAGGATGTTTGTTATCCGGTATTTTATTTTATTTTTTCCATTTCTCCTTTTCCCATGTAGGAGTGCAGGACTGGATTCAAGTTGGCTGCAAAATTGGCCAAACCAAGGTGTTGACGGAGCTGGTCCCTCTACTGCTGTGAGATCCGTTGGATTGAGCAGAGTTCAGATGATGATGAGGCATCTTGCATCTGTGGGAGAAACCTATGCGCAGACAGCGATTGACGATACTGCTTGGAACCTTTGGCCAATGAATCCCCCTCAAGCTGCCGCAACTGGTTCACCCATCACACCTACAGTTGCTGGAAGATACCCTGGAAATACTGGTGGTTTACATATGAGGCCTGCTTCACATAATGATAACTTAGCGAATATACTTGCCATGGCCGAGACTGTACGAGAGGTTCTTCCACACATACCGGATGAGTTAATTTTAGAGGTGCGGTTTGGATTTTATGTTTGTTCTTTGTTGTTATTTTTTGCCTGTAGCTCTTATTTACTCCACTTCTGTTATGTTTCTTCGTTTTATAATTACCTTTGATATTATCTGCTGAGCAAGAAAATTCCTGCTAAGTTTGGACCTATCACAATAAAATAAGCCACCGTTAAATCCCATAAACTGACGGTGACACTTGATATGTACGAGAAAGAGTTATGTGGAGGAAAAAATGTTGTTATGGCTGGTAGTAGAAATGTGCTGTTTTTTTCTGTTATTTGTCAACCAACCTCACATTTGCTAGAGTCCATGCGAAGGGAGGGATATTTGTAAACTGTTGCAAGTAGTTTGAGATAGGCTCTCCTGAAAAATGAGTGAGATTTATATTGCAGGTTATTATCTCCTTAAGTTTAATTTTTTATTCGAAACCAAAGTCGAGTAACTTGATGGAGACCAACTACGTGATTTTAGTGGTAGATGCATATTTCATCACCGATTATTATTATTATTTTTGTTTTAAACAGTTATGTTGGAATTATTGTGGACAAGATTAAAATTGATTATCTTGGATTCCTTGAGTAGTTTCGTTCTACTAGAATTGGTTCTGACTTCTAGTTGCTTATAGTAAATAATGAATCAAATTTTGCAGGACTTGCAGAGAACAAATTCGGTTACCGTTACTGTGAATAATCTTCTCCAAATGTGATTGCTTGCTTTTATACGGGAATGACATATTCTCAGTCCAATGTATAACTAATCTTCGAATGTCCTGGACATTCGATCTCAGAGGTAGTTGAATTTACACACAGGCTGCTTTCTTCTTGTGCTTTTTCTTTTTTTCTCTTTGAAATTTGAATATCTCGAAACTCCATTCTCTGTATATAAAAGCGGCTCGCTGATCCGTTCTTCGTTTGAAAGAATGAAAAAAAAGGGCACAGATATAGCTAAAGTATTCTGTATTCCTGTGAAATAAACTTTCTATGTACACAAAGACAGACAGACAGAGGCTGGTTTATGCGGTCTGCACTTAGTTGGCTTCATTCTACAGCAACACAAGTTTCTTCATCGAACCAATTGTCCACCATGTAAATTCAGCAGCGAGTGAGTTCAATGACAAATAAATGGCTTCCCAGATTTCTTGCTCAAAGCTACTAGAAAACAACCCAGATTTTAAATTGATATGATTATGTGTACCCACTAGTACTTCTTTTTACTGGCATTATCATTTGACTTCTCCAGATACGGATAAAATCATATCACTTGACCACAAGGAAAGAAATAAAATAAAAAATAAAATCTACCTTTTGGTTTAGGAAAGAAACGATGGACCGACAAGTTTAGGACACAAGGATTTGATAGATTGTGGAAAGAGCTAGCCACCAAAAATTATATATCTACTTGCTAGGATCAATCACTAATTGCATAGCTCAAATATTTACTCCAATAATTGAGATATATTTATTTTTAGAAAAAACTTTTTACACAAACTTATAAAATACGCGTTTGACCCAAATTTCTAACAACCGTAGTTGTTATAGAAAGAGAGGTGCACACCCCCTTTTACTAGGAGGACATGTATCGACTCTTCAAAACTTGTCTTTAATGATGTCACTAACTGGAATTTTTTTCTTCCTCTCCATCCATAATTTTCTAATAATTCAAACTCGAAGATTAAAGCAAAAGATTGATTATATTTATTGATGAAAATTCCATGCTATAGTTTAGTATAAAAATTTCATTGGGTTATTATTAATGAGTTGAAACAAAACTTAAAAACAATTTAATCTCTAAATTTCATTGTCAACCTCTAAAATTTAGTCTAATTAAATTTCAAAACAATTTGTTTTAATTTGAAAAATAATAGGTAGAAACCTTTCTTGATGAAGAAAATTAAGATAAATTTCCTTTTTTTTTTTTTTTCCTGTATTTAAAAATTTTATGAAAATTTTAAATTCTTGTAATTTTTTTTTGGTAAATTGTAAAATTAATGAGATTTATTTGCATTTTAAATCAAATTTAAGTATTTAATACAAAAAAAAAAAAAAAAAAAAGGTTCATAACCAAACAAAGTCACGGATGACATACAAGAGCGTGTTGACTTGAAAAAGGTTGGTGTCTCAATTCCACGCCTATACACTACTTCCAATGTAATCTTCACAACTCGTTTTAAAAATTTTGTGGTTAGATGCATGATCATAAGTACTTTAGAATAGAATGTTTGGGACAAGTCGAGGCTTGAGAATTGTTCCAAAAATAATATACAAGGAGTTATGCTTGATAGTAATCTTGATATTAAATAACTAGCAAAAAAAAGTGGCCAAAGAGTGTAGTGGTCTGCTACTTGTGATCAAAACCATTGCTCAGGCCATGGCATGCAACATAACACTTGAAGAGTGGAACTATGCAATCCATGTTTTGAAAAGATTATCCATTCAATATGTAGGTACAAGTTTTTTAGATAGGGTTTATCATCGTTTAAAGTTTAGTTATGATAGATTACGTCGGGATAAAATTAAATTTGTTTTAAGTACTATTGTTTATTTCCGGAGGATTATCAAATTTTGAAGAAAGAATCGATTTATTTCTGGATTGATGAGAGGTTTTTGGATGAATTTGAGGGGAGAGTAGAAATAAACCAATGATACTTCATCATCAATACCCTTATCTGTGCATGTTTATTGGAAGAAGAGGGGCATAAATATGTCAAAATGCATGATGAAATCTGTGGTATGACTTTGTGGATAGTATGTGAAATTGAGAAAGAGAAAGAAAATGTGTTGGTTCGTGCAAGTTTGAGATTAATTGAGGTAGTGTAAATGCATGATGAAATCTGTGGTATGACTTTGTGGATAGTATGTGAAATTGAGAAAGAGAAAGAAAATGTGTTGGTTTGTGCAAGTTTGAGATTAATTGAGGTAGTGTAAGCTAGAGAGTGGAAATGGGTACGGAGGATGTCATTGATGGTTAATAAAATTGGGAATTTACCGGAGGCTCTTAAATGCCTCTCTCATAACTTTGTTTCTTAATGATAATTTGATAAAAATAATCCCTCTTTACTTCTTCCAATATATGTCTTCTCTAAAAGTTTTAAACCCGTCTATTAATGATGATTTAGAAGAATTACCTTCAGGAATTTCAAAATTGGTTCTATTATAACATCTCAATCTTGGAGGAACTTATATAAAAGAGTTGCTAGAAGAGTTAAAGGCATTAGTAAATCTAAAATGTTTGATTTTAGACACATTGTATCTCTAAATGGGGGCCATAAACGGTTGCCTCATGGGCCTATGATCAGGGTCGGTCCTGCATGAATATGTTAAAATGCATGATGAGATATGTGGTATGACTTTGTGGATAGTATGTGAAATTGAAAAAGAGAAAGAAAATGTGTTGATTCGTACAAGTTTGGGATTAACTTGATATATATATATATATTATGATGATTTGTTATTATTATGTTTGAGAACATAATAAATAAATAAATATATTATGATGATTTGATATCCTGTTAGTTTTTATGTTTGAGAACATTTTAGGACTTAATTTAAGTTAAATTTAATATATATATATATATAGTTTTTCTATTATTAGTTTGTCCTGACAATAAATATATCAGGACGAAGAATGTGGATCATAGATTATAGAGAAGTTTTGACAAACACATACACTTTGAGTCAAATTATGTAAATCTAGTGGTCAACATTCTTCGTCCTAATATATTTATTATCAGGACGAACTGATAATAGAAAATTTGTATATATATACACACCTGCTATGCAGTGTCATATATATATATATTTGTTAATCACGTTGAAAGGGCGAGTATGAAAACAAGCAAATGTTGTCTATGGTGTTACGGGTATAGATATTTTGACGGTGAAGTAAATAGTCGGATTGTATATGTAGTTTTTGATATCGGTTTGATGATTTCAGTAGATTCTTTATCCATTAAAATATTTTTAAAAATAAAATAAAATGAAAAGGGCGGATTGTAGACAACGGCAGTGAGCCCATCAAGAATGCTGGGCTTTAAGAGACAAATTCACGTAACATATGTAATTCGTCAATCAACCGGGGACAATCTCAGTTAAATATATTCAAAATAAACAGCCTAAAAAAACTAAACTAATTCATAAATTTCTTCGACACAAACAAAAAAAATTGAAGTAAATTTTCAACTTTTTGACTGTCGACTCATATACTGAGCTCCTGTTGTCCTGTGGTTTTAATTATCTAATCAAAGAATTATAATATTATACTAATTTAAAAACACTTGTAATACTAATATCCCATTAAATTGATGCGAGCAATTTACTTCATGCCATGCGTGAGACTTCAACCACAACCATTAACCACATGCTATATAATAACATTATTTTATTTTATATACCACTTCTCAGGGAACGACTCAAACCTGAAACATTACCAAAATGAATAAGCGTCCTTCACCTGTAAATCACATTATGCGGTTATATAATAAAGTAATTAAGATAAATTGTTATTGAATATCAACCCTTAACGTGTCTCTCTAAAGTCTAGAGTTAAAAGTAAGTCATCAGAATAATAATATATATATATAAAATAATGGTATGGTAAGTATTTTGTTAGTAATACTAATAAGGTGGAAAGCAGCATCAAACACGGAGCCACAACACTCAACCATAAAATCAGACGAGACAGATAACAATTGGAGTTGTTATTCCACCACAGACAACAAAACACACGAAACTTTATTAAATTTTCATGTACTTTAGATTGTCAATTTTGATATTTTCATTTGCTTTTTGACTGAGAGGCTTGTTTAAGTTCTTCCGAAGTTCCAATGTACAAAATTTATTAATTAATTCATTAAAATATGTCATAAATCATGAAAAGAAAAAACATGGGTTTGGAACTTTGGAAGAGAGGAGGTTTGGTGTAGCATTTTAGGTTCAAATCGTGTTCTTTTCCATAAAAACCTCCAAATTATTTGTCATTATTAAAAAAAAACATGGGTTCGAGTTCTAAGAATACTAAGATTAGACGGGAACTATTGAGCTCATTACTTATTATTATTTTAAAGGACAATGTTTGGGTTTTGACTGGTCAATACCAAAGGTACTGACCCCACCAATGAGGTGTTGGCGTGTGGTCCATTTTGAAAAAATATGAAGAGACAAATGTAAAAAAAATACCACGTGCCCACACTCCATTGGTGGGTCAGTATCTTGAATCAGTACCCAAACAATTTCCTATTTTAAAACCCCAAGATTGTCTTCAAATTCACATTCAAGAGTCATAATTATGATGCCGCCGCCCAATATGGAAAAAAAGAAGACATATTAGGATACAAATTTAATAATAGAGGTGTGCAGGATCCAATTCAATCAAATACAATCCATTGGATCAAATCTAATCCATTGGATTGAATTGGATCTAGGGAGGTGATTGAATTGGATTGAATTCTAAATTCTTAAATCCATTGGATTGGATCGGATCGGATCTTAGATTTCCGTTTGGAAATCCGTCAAATTCGCCAATCCGCTTAAAATATTAGGCTCTTTTTTTATATTGGGTAATTTATTTTATTCACTACTTTTTAATGTAAGGCTCAACTCAAATATAATTTGATTATCTGAATATCTGTAAAGGTCCAACCCAAATACAATTTCTAATGTTACTATTTTGGGTTTTCTTTCTCAATTTCTTTACGGCCAACAATCCGCCATCTTCTTTTCTTCTTTTCTTCTATTCTTCATCAACATCACGGCTTATTAAGTTTACATTTGGAGCTGATGTTTAATGCTTATAAACTTTTTTAAATTATATAAAGTTTGCAAGTTATGTTATGTATTTTTTTTTAATGTTAATTTTATTTGAATTAATAAGTAATGTTTGAATAATTTATTTGATTTTATTTATTTCAAATTATAACTTTTATATATTAAGAACGACATCTGCAACTATGATATTGGAAATCTAAGAGCATCTCCTTCAAAAATCTAATAGCTAGTAAAAATAAATATATCCTTCAAAAATCTTAAAAAAAATAAAAAATAAAATAAAAAAAATAAAAAATAAAAACATTGCATATTTGCATGAACTCTATTTTGCAACCATACAAGTGACCGTGTGTGTTCATGAATCATGCTCTCTTACTTGTGAGTGAAAAGAGTCTACATTTTGAGGCCCCAACTCATTGATATATACAATTTCAAGTGTCAACGATACACGGAATTGAAGGCCGGCCACCTTGACAATGAAGAAAAAAAAAATCATTAATTTGTTCACACATAGTACACATCTCTTGCTCACCACTCACTGACTCTCACTTGGTTTTATATATACTTCTCGTTTTCCATTCTTGTACAAAATATAGTCTATGATCTACTCCATTCTCCACAAACACAGTCCCTGATCAAACAACTTCTAATTTTTTTTTCCTTTTCACTTCAATATATTTCTAAAACCCTTGAAAATTATAAGGAAAATTATTGTTTGTATACGTACGTACTTACTTACGTATATGCCACGTATAATTATGTCGACAATGTTTTCTCTTTTCGTTTTCTTTTCTTGTACTCTCTCCATGAATGCATGCAATGCTCGCCATTTTGGGGTTATCGTCCACAAGAGTTCTAGCACACAGTTCCATTTTTCTGCCAAGGTTGGTGCTATTGCTATATGTATGCTGCATTTCTGAATACTTTTTTTATCCATTGAAAAGTAATTTTAAGAAAGTGCTTTCTCTAAAAGTTCCCAAATTAAAGCATTTTTTAAAAATATATATATATATATCTATCAAGGGCATTTTTTTCTTTATGAAAAATAAACAATTGAAGCTTTGTATGTATCATTTTTAGAAAACATTTATCTATATTAAATAGTAACCATAACAAAATAAACGTCAAAGAAATTTTAATTAATATATAAAAAGCAGTACTCTTGACAATACCAAAACACTTCAAAGTAATTTTTTTGCCTTTAATTTCTCTTATTCTTCTTCTTTAACATGTTAATTGATCACTTGGGTTTCCTCAATCTGCAGGTTGTGGAGAAGGTTACAAAATTTGACCTAAACTTGAATGTACAAGGAACAAAGAATGGAAGTGGCAATTTTGTTGACAAAATCAGTCATGGAGCAATAAGAAACAACAACACAAAGGCACTCTTTGGTCACGATCATCTGGAAATGAAGAAACAATTAGTATCAGGTCATGTTCCAACCAAGCCTACTCTTGTGTCAGTCTCTTGGCGTCGTCCAACCGACAAAAACTATGGCAAACTTCCTGGATTTTTCTCAGATTATTCACAACCCAGAATGCGCGCTCCCTCTCATAATTAATTAACTGATGGATCGATACAGGAACTCTTGAATTTTGGCTCTTTTTTATTTTATTTTATTTGATCTCTTTTGAGGCCTTGAGCTTTTATAACTGATAACTAACTTCATAGCAAGACCTCAAATTAACTTCAAAATTTTTAACATTATTTAATATTATTCGATCGCTTGTTCTTCTCTAATTAATTCGAAAAACAAATCAAGAAATTGTTAATTTGTTTTATGATCGATGATGATCTTCTTCTTAGTTTGATTGTGTGTTACTGTTAATTGATAGTGATGAAACATGCAGGAAATGCTAATCACGTGGGTTTTCTTAAAGCAACAAATATAGAAGAGGTAAATTAAATTATCTTCAATCTTGTAGCTGCTGTATTTACATAAAACCCAAATTAGGGTTTCTTTAGGGTTTATAATTGTGAAAGAATTAGTTCAAGTAGGATTCACTACGTATTTTTCATATTTAAAATATCTATTAATTCGGGATCAGATATTTTAAACAATTATGGTGTGGGTATGATTCGAGCCGCTGATCAACTAACTTGGGAGTCATTTGTCCAAACTTTAAGCTCGTCTATCTATTGAATCTGATTAAGATAAATGCTCCTATTGACTAATTAAGATAAACATATGATTCACGACTTCACGTACATTTCTTATAAATTATATAATAATATATAATTATTTACATTATAATTAGATTAATTAGATACACCATACGTCAATACATATGATCATGAAGTAAATCGTGATTTTAATACACATATGATGAAGTTTCGTATTATTTAAAGGAAAAAAAGAGAGTATAATATATATTAATAATAATAATAATAAAAAGAAATAAAAGAGGAAAAAGAGTTATATATTTATATATAACATATTATATATGTGTTGGTCATGTAGGCCGGATCGAGGAAGCGAAGATTACTGATAGCAACATCAATATCTTCATTATCTGGAACCAAAAATTTCAATGAAAACAAAAACAAGAACAAGGCTCAAGAAGAAGATGCAGCAGCATTGCTAGATTACGAGGTACCACATCAGAGACCACCCAGTCACAATAAACTAAATTAATTAGCTTTATTGTAATAATATATATGTATGTACCAAGAGTCTCAGATATTGCCAATTCTCTGTTAGGCAACGGTTGATTAATACAATGTTATTCAAACAAGTATTATATATATTTAAGAGGTTTTAGGTGGGAGATTCTGTATTTTTTTTTTCGTGAGGAATCCGACTTTATAACGTTACGGAATTAGGAGGGTTCACTTTGTAATATTATAGAGTTAGAACTTCATATGAAAAAACGTAATTAACGTGCATGATCGATCTCTCACAAGTCACACCTTATATATATAATTAGAGCCTATGATGTGATCATGCATATGGTGGAGGTGATTTGAAAATGGGTCTGGCTTGATTCTTGAATGAAAGTAATTGCTTTTTTCTAAAGTAATTTAAGATCATTTTTAATTTAAATTTGAAACATGATTGTTGTTGGTGTACATGAGGCAATTCTATTAGAATAAGGACGGTGAATTTAGTATAATTTGTAAGATTTTTTTTAGTAGTCACTCACCAAAGAAAAAGAGTAATATAATAAGGACGGTGAATAAGGTTTATTTTATATAAAAAAAATGAGTGACCGACATACAATGTGACTGCCACCCAAAAGTGGGGAGAAAGCAACTGCCTTCTCAAGCAAAAATCACCTATAATTAATTAATTAAGATTTGACTAATGTTACTCTAACTTCTAATTATGAAATAATCGAGGGTCTTATTATATTTACCAATACGTCAATGTTACCGGCACTATTAAACATTATCTTCAAACCATAGAATTATATATATATATATCCAATCAGGTTAAATATCTGACAAAATCAACCACTATAAGTATGGTTCAGAATACAATTTTCCCCGCATAATTAATTAATATTAAGTTAGCTAATCTCAATAATTTAATAATATAATTTCGATAAATACTTGTAGATTGAAAGAAAAAGAAAACAAAGTGGGTGAAAAGTGGTTAATTAAATATTAATAGACCAAGACAAGGAAATATTTGTAGCTGACATCTCAAGAATGTCTTATGTCTCCCAGTAAGATTTATAAACACAAAGCTTCACAACACAAATCAAGGAGAAAAGTAATCCACTACATTATAAAATAAATATACTATGAAAATTTATTTTATAATTACATGCCCAAATCCCCATTGTCAATTTGGATTTGATCATTTAAAAAAAAAAAAAAAAAAAAAAAAAAAAAAAAAAAAAAAAAAAACATGAAGCTAGATTACAGCATACAGGAGACCAAAAAACAATTGGACCACAGAATTTGCACATCTCAATCTCCTCCAGAAATTATGCTTCTTAACAAATTTTTTGGGAATTCACACTAAATTATTCAAGGTTAGTTAAAGATTAAAGAATCGTAATAAGAAAGTATCAGTCGGTGGAGGTAAATCACGGTCGTCAAAAATGATGATTCAGCTCGTATTAGTTTTGAAAAATCTTGTGACACAAAATTCCATAATTAATATTTCTCGGTTGAGATTTGATTTGTTATGTCTTTTATACTTCGTTATCATCTGAAAAATAATGCAAGAGAGTTTTTTATTTTTTATTTTGTACAATATCTATAAATCCAGGACCAAGTATTTTTTTTTTATAAAAGCTTTCGCAACCGGTAGGATTCGAGCTGCTAACCTGATAATCATTTATTCAAACCCCAAGTTCTTTCATATACTGGCTGAGCTACGCCGCTGTTGGCATAATACAAGAGAGTCGATATAAGTCATGACCAAAAACAGTAGATTGCACACCACCGCTATAATAATTTAAAATATTTAACATAGAGGCATTATGAACATTTCATAATGTAGGAACTATTAGACTAACGGTGGTCAATCTGGTCAATAATGGTGTTAACCCTAAATCAACAGCATGGGGATTTTTGTATATATATTATGGAAAACGGTAAGGGGTTTTTGTGTATTTCCGAAAATACAAGGACTAATTTGGACTTGGGCCATAACTAGGGGGATGTTTTGGGGATTTTTGTATATATATTATGGAAAACGGTTAGGGGTTTTTGTGTATTTCCGAAATGCCCATAATGAGATGAAATATTGCTTTTATGTCGATATATATAGTAAACTTTTAAATCTTGTTTAAAGAACATTCAATTTCAAGTCAATATAGAGTACAAATTTAATTATTAACACAGTAATTAAGAAACAAACTAATTTTTCCATGAAATTATTCAATTTAAAACTAGGACAGTATAGCCTTAACAAATTACAATACTCTCCCGTCCATTTCCATCAAAAACCACCAACCAAAACAATAACAAAATTCTGATGAACATGAATTTGGTGATCATAGTACTTGTTGTATAGCTCTAACCATCGGGCGTGCGTACTCATCATTCCTCGTAAAACATGGCATGCACATGTCGTGAATTAGATGAGCCATGACATGTTATATATTGTTCGTGCACAATGCACTGCAAGTCCGGCAACAAAGATCCAGGCCTAAAAAAAATTAAATGGAAACAGATATGATAAAACTCTATAATGTGCAATTTCATTTGTTTGTTTTAAGTCGAAAGATTTCCTTCAAAGGCTAATATATATAACAAGGGAAAAGAGAATTGACTATAATTACTTAATTAGGCACTACTTTCATTTCATAGTTTACATAAGAACATTATTAAGAATAACAATTTTTATTATTATCATCATCATCATTATTATTATTTTATTATTATTATTTAATTTTTAATTTTTTCTTTTGACATTGTTAATACCCTAGTTATTATAAATGAACAAGTGATATTTATGGATACTTAAATAATAATAATAATGGTTATTATTATTTAACCATTATTTCAATTTAAAATTTTTATTTTAAAAATTTGGTCAGAGGGTATTTAGGTTATATTATGATATTGTTTTTGGTTTGATGTAATTATTCATATAATTAGAGGAAATTAGTACAATTTGCCATGACTGAAAAATGGACGGCGTGAGGATTTTGAACAAAGTACAAAGAAAATGAGAGTTCAAGAGTTTTAATGCCTAAAAAAGAGTTCAGAGGGTAAAATACAAACTCACGTAAAGTTAGAGGGAGACTAGCAAATGCTAATATATAACCCTTCTTTTTATTGAAAGACTGATTATATGAAGTTGGGCTCAAACGGATAAATCCAGTATATTTTGGGCTTTACTCAAAATACTCAAGTTCCGTGGGTAGTGGGCAACAAAATTACTTTTGTACCTAAATAACATAAATTCATGAAATTTATTCATCGTTCAATAAAATTTGGGACTTTTGATTTTTGAACACACTACAACCTTTCTTTTCGATTTCTGGTCGTACATTTTGAAAATTTTAGCTAAATGAAAAAATAAATAAAAAATCCATCAATCATTTGACGATTACTTTTATCCCCTCAAAATCTACAAATATCCTTTTATTGTCCATCTACGACTACACTCTTGAAATATAAACAACACTGATTCAAAAAAAAACATAAAAATAAAATAAAATTAAACAACCTAACATTAAGAATGAAGAGAGTGATTTTTATTAAAACTTTTGAAGACCTGCACTCACAAAAATAATGAAAGTGCAAGTAGAATGTTGAGATCCAAGATGAGAAAGGAATATTCTGTCAAATAAATAAATATTAATCTCTATTAGTAAGTATTAAGTTTCTCAAAGTTTGCCTATACTTTACGATTTTTAATTCCTTTTAAGATTTACCCTTTATTAACTTTTAGATTGAGATTGAATAAGAAAAATAAGAGGTTAAAGAAAAAATATATATTAAGAGATTAAAGAACAAAAGAAAAAAAAGGATGAAAAAAATTAGTTAATTTTAAAGAAAACTGAGTTACATTTGGAATTATGTGAGGTTTATATAATATATTTAGAGAAAATTATTGAGTTCTGAATTTCTATAACGGCTGTTTTGAGAAACTGCTTGTGACAAGACATTTTATGGGTGGCAAAGAAACACCTATAACAATATTACTTGTTGCAGCTCTAACCATTGGTCCTGTATATTCACACCCGACGTACGTAAGAAAATGGCACGTGCATGTCATGAATGAGATGAGCCCCGGAACGTTGTTGTCCGTGCACTGCAAGTCCGGCACCCGAGATTGATCTACGCCTACAAACTCTTTCAACGGGGACTGAGTTTCAGTGGACATTCCATTCGAACATGTTCGGGAGAACGCTTTACTGGTGCTATTGGAGGCCGGACAAGGGCTATATCCATGCCAATTTCTAGGTTTTATGGGATAATAATGATCTTTATCACAAATGCAATTACAAGTGTTAAGAGTAGTAGCTAACACTCAAAGAGAAAGAGCTACTGTCAGCTCTAGCAATGAAGAAAGAAGAAATGATCAGCTGTGCAATAGTATAGTAATGTACTATGGTTTAGCATTTTGCACAGCTGATACAAAGCATAATCAAGGGATTGATCGAAGCAAAACAAAGCATAGCTGGCTCAGAAATGAAGAAGGAAAAGAGCTGGAAAATTAGTTAGATACAGAAGACTAATGTAACAACCTTATCTATTTAGTTAGTTACAGAAGCTGATGCGTCAGCTTCTCCTTGCTCTGCTTTCCTGATTATCAGGAAGTTAGTTAGTGAGTCCAAGAGCAATATAAATCTTCCCTTGTATCATCTGTATTTTGTAATCAGAGAGAAGAAAATAAAATTGTTTTGCGTACCTAAAGCTTTCTTCAGAATTCATCAATGGCAGTTTTGCCTTTTGTTCTTCATTGAATCATTCTATCAAACACCTTGAGTATACTCTTCTTTATCTCTTTATCTCTTACCTTTCACATGGTCATGGTTGAAAATCAATCAAACAGCACATCTTCAACAGAGCTTTACAACAGCTTGTCATCAACATCAACAAGGAACATGGATTTCTCATCTCTAGCTAAGACTCTGAGTCTCAATTTAACCTTGAAGTTGGATCACACAAACTACATCTATTGGAAAACACAAGTCCTGATAGCCATTGAAGCCTTCAATCTAGAAGGCTTCATCTATGGTGAAAAGATAGCTCCTCTAAAGCTGATTTCAATTCGTAATGGTGATATCACAGAATAGCAAGAGAATCCAGAATTTCTTAACTGGAAGAAATCAGACAAACTCTTAATGAGTTGGCTCTTCTCAACCTTGAATCAAAGTGTTCTTGGACAGGTAACTAATTCTAAATCCTCATTTGAAATCTGGTCAAAAATTGAAAGGACCTTTGCTCAGAGATCTATGGCCAAAATCATGCAACTGAAGCAACAATTGCAGTCTCTCAAGAAGGGATCTGACTCGATTAGCGATTTTATAGTGAAGTTAAAGGCTATTGGTGATGCTTTGACTGCATCAAGAGAGACTATGAGTGATAGAGACCTGATTATGAGTCTCCTAAATGGAGTAGGTTATGAATATGACTCGATTGTTGCCCTGGTATCTTCTCAACAAAATGTCATGTCTCTTGAAGATGCTCAATTCCTCTTCTTGATGCATGAACAAAGGATTGAGCATCTCAATACATCTGCTCATCTAAGTGTTGTAACACCTTCAGCACAGTTTGCTTTAAACACTTCTAACTCCTACAATAGAGGGAATGACAATAGAAATGGCTTTAATAACAACTATAGAGGAGGCTATTGAGGAAGAAATAGAGGTGGATGAAGGTCTGGTGGTAGAAATAATCAGAGGCTTGACTGCCAGCTTTGCTCAAAACCAGGACATGGAACTTGGCAATGCTATAAGAGATTCGATCAACAATTTCAAGGTGGACCAAATCAAGAAAATCAAGGAAATCAAGAAGGAGGTCAGAGTTTTCATTCTAATCAAAATGGACAGGCCTTTATCACACAACAAAGCTCGAGTGGTAGCTATCGAAATCAGGGAAATCATGATGAAGGAGGTAACTATAACTCTATTAATCAATTTCAAGAAAACTCACATGGAAACTATCAAAATGCAGCCTATTTTGCTACACCTGAGACAGTAGCTGACCAGGCCTGGTACCTAGATAGTGGTGTCACAAATCACCTGACATCCAACCTCAACAATCTCTCCATCAAAGCTGATTACAGAGGTAATAACAAGTTGTGTGTGGGTAATGATGATCAATTAACTATTTCTCACGTAGGAAACACTAGAGTTAAGTCACATTGCTTACCACAACATGATTTACAATTAAATCAAGTGCTATGTGTTCCAGTTATCACTAAAAATCTTCTTAGTAGTTCTAGATTAACTAAAGACAACAATGCTGTAGCTGAATTTTTCTCTCTTGGCTGTGTTATTAAGGACCAGAGAACCAAGAGAGCAATTCTTCAAGGATCACTTAAAAATGGGCTCTATGAGTTGAAGCTGGTGGAGGTTAATCCTCAAAGTCTTCATCTTCTCAACTCAGTCTTTAAGTCTGTTTTTAATGTACCAGCAAATAAATTTAGAGTTGCTGCAAATAAAGCTAGAAATTGTATCTCTAGTAAGGTTTATTCAGCTGATTTCAGTGTTTTAATAGCTGCCAAGAATAGCTCTGTAATGTGACATGCTAAACTTAGGCATCCAGCCCCTCTTATTCTTCAAAAAGTACTAAATACATTGCATTTTCCTTTTAATATGCATACTTTACATTTTTATGATTCGTGCAAGCTTAGAAAACTTCACAAGCTACCTTTTCAAAAAGCTGTGGGCACATTTAGAGCTTGTTTTTACTGATATGAAGGGACCTGCACCTATGATGTCTAGTGATGGATCTAGGTATTATATTGTTTTTGTTGATGCCTTTACAAGGTTCACATGGGTCTATTCCTTAAAACTAAAGTCAGATGCCTTGCAGAACTTTATTCGGTTCAAAAAGCTGGTAGAACTTCAATTTGACACAAAAATCAAATGTCTACAAGCTGATATGGGTGGTGAATATCAGCCTTTTATACCTTATCTCTCTAACTTAGGAGTTCAGATCAGATTCTCTTGTCCATACACCTATCAACAAAATGGGATTCCTGAAAGAAAGCATAGGAATATAGTGGAAATGTGTCTCACACTACTAGCTCATGCGAATTTGCCTTTCAAATTCTGGTGTGAGGCATTTACCACAGCTGTTATGTTGATCAACAACCTTCATACTCCAGTTCTACACTTTCAATCACCCTTTGAGAAGTTATATCAAAGAAAACTGAATTACAATTTTCTAAAAGTTTTTGGGTGCTCTTGCTTCCCATATCTAAGAGACTACAATAGACACAAATTGGATTTTCATACAAGCAAATGTGTCTTCATTGGTTACAGCTTGTCCCATAAAGGATGTAGGTTGAAAATAAATATAAACGAGTCCTAATATAATCTGGGGGGGGGGGGGGGGGGGGGGGGGGGGGGTGAATAGATTTTAATCCCTTGTTACCGATTTTTCGAGATTAATCAAGATTACAAAATAACCCCAACTAGTCAACAAATGAAATCATGTGTAGAGAATGTGGAAAGTAAATAACACATGATTTTTACGTGGAAACCCACACGGGGAAAAACCACGGGCTGTTTAGTGCGCTACACTAGAACCTCAATCCACTACTTGCAAATATGATTACAATCTAGGTTGACCGCATCACACCTAAGATTACTAATCCGTCTTTGCTACCCATGGGCCTTTAGAAGTGAACCTAGTTCATGCTTGCAAACTACCAACAAGGCAAATACAAGACTTGACTCTAAATGAAGAGATAAAACAACCTAGTGTGAATATGTGTAATATTCAAGATGCTCAAAATGTAAGGTTAGACATTTTAGCTTATCTAGGCATGGATGAACATGTTAGACAATCCTAGATATCATCTTACTAAGTGGCATGCATAAAACATAACAAAATAGACAAACAAAGTCCTATATGCACTATCTACCACAATACAACTCACAAAACACAATAACACAATCTTGAACCTAAGTCAAGTCATAAAGAAGCAATCTTGAAATTAGTCAAGTAATAAAAGAGCAATCTTGTAGAGAAAGAACATGTGAAGTGATGCAAAGATGTTCTAACTACAAGTCATGTAAGCAAAGATGAAAACGCTAAGAGAATCATACTAGAACATGCTAGATGATGAATGAATCATGCAAGAATGATGGGTTTTGATGTTTTGAGAGATAAAAAAGTGTTCTTGATACCTTAATTTAGAAGCAACTCAAAAGGCTATCAAAAGTGTAATTTTTTCTCTCTATAAAGAAGCCAAGGCAAACAAGACATATATATATATATAAGAGGCAGAGAAAAACGGCGTCGTTTGGAAAACAAGACGCGAACCGTCGCAGAGGACCGCTGCCGTACCGCTGCCAAAGCGGCAGCGGTCTGGCAGCGGTCTTCACTGCCAAGGCCACCGCTGCCAAATGGCAGCGGTCCGGGAGCGGTACCGAGTGGTCTCCACTGTCCGAGAACCGCTGTCCTACCGCTGCGAAGAAAATCACAGCGGTCCTGGGAGCGGTCTGAGGTAAAAATTGACTTCTATAAAAACCTTCAAGCAACTTCCAAGGCCAATAAACATGTCAAAGAATAAATACACAATGATAGAGTGATCATGCATGAAAACTAATATGCAACAACACAAAATACACAACAAATAGTATAGAACATAAGATCATGAAATGTGTGTGTGTGTGCAACTAAATCTCTTCACATAAAGAGTCAAGATCAAGTGGTTACCTTCCATGAAGCTCTTGAAATCCACAATGAGGACCTTAAGCAATTGAGAAGAAAAACTTCAATCCTAAGCTACTGTTACAAGATAGATCCCCATTGTGATTTTTATCAATGAAATAAGCCAATCAAAGAGTGAGGCATTTACATAGGTGTCTTCATCCATCCGGAAAAATCTACATCTCAAGGCATGTTATCTTCAATGAGATGGAGTTTCCATATAAGAGTTTGTTTTGCACCAGTTCTCATTGTCCATAACCTAGCACTTCTGGAACAACAATACCACTTGTAAACTTGTTTCAAAAGTTTGCTAATACAAGTGTCCCTTCTTCAACTCATCAGCTTAGTCATTCAACTTCTCAGCCTACTATGTCTGAGCATAATGAGACACCAACATCCAATCCAGTAGAATTGTCTACTAAGCAAGTGTAACACCATCAGACTTTAACATCCATTTCTTATGTTAGAGATCATGTGTCACCTCAGCATGTCACTCAACTAAATTAGCATACCATGGTCACAAGAAGCAAGACTTGATCTCTCAAGCTTAGATTGTTCTTGACAGAGTGCAGTCTTCCTATGAGTTTTCTTGCTGAAAGTGAACCTAACACTGTCAAGTCAGCTATGTCTGATCCTAAATGGCTTGCAGCTATGAAGATAGAGTTTGAAGCTCTTCAAAATAATCATACATGAGTTCTATTTCCTACTTCAACTGATATGAACATAGTTGGGAGCAAATGGGTTTTTAGAACTAAGTATAATCTTGATGGCTCAATCCTTAAACACAAGACAAGGTTAGTTGCTAAAGGGTTTCATCAAAATGTTGGTGTTGATTTCTTTGATACCTTTAGCCCTGTTGTGAAGCCATCCACCATTCGTGTTATCTTTGCTCTAGCAGTCCACTATAATTGGGATATTCAACAGGTGGACATAAACAATGCTTTCTTGAATGGCGATCTTCAAGAGCATGTGTTCATGAGGCAACCTAAGGGTTTTGAAGATCAAATATTTTCAGGACATGTATGTAAGTTGGTCAAAGCCTTATATGGGCTCAAGTAAGCTCCTAGGTCTTGGTTTCAGTAGCTTAAAACTGCTCTTGTTGATTGGGGTTTTCATGGTTCTACTTCGGATTCCTCTCTTTTCATCAAACATTCTGATAATGATGTTCTCTATCTCTTAGTATATGTTGATGATATACTTATTATAGGGAACAATGCTAAATCAGTGAGTCTTACCATATCACATCTTAATATGGTCATTGCCCTTAAGACTTTAGTATAAGTTAACTACTTCCTAGGCTTTGAGGCTCATTGAGATGCTGCTGGTCTTTATCTGACACAATCCAAATATATTGTTGATTTATTGAAAAAGACAACTATGTTTGACTGTCACCCATGTGCTACACCTATAAGTTCTAGCTCTAAACTTAGAAAAAGTGATAGGGAGTTGCTTGAAAATTCTATCGTGTACAGAAGCACTATATGAGCCTTACAATACCTATGTTATACTAGGCCTGATACCTCTTTTAGTATAAATAAGTTGAGCCAATTCTTAGTTGCTCCTTCTCAAGCACATTGGCAGGCTTGTAAAAGAGTGATACGTTATCTTAGAGGAACTCTGCGTAAGGGTTTATGGTTCAAATCCTCTATTGCTCTCACATTGGAAGCCTATGCTGATGCGGATTGGGCAAGTTGCCTAAATGATAAGCGCTCCACAAGTGGTAATTGTGTATTCCTAAGTGGTACTCTCATATCCTGGAGCTCGAAAAAGCAACAAGTGGTTGCTAGATCAAGCATAAAGGCTGAATATAGGTCAATGACTAATATAACTACTGAAATCTTGTGGCTCCAATATTTACTTCATAAGCTGCATATCAGAGTTGCCTCTCTTGCTGTGCTATGGTGTGATAATATTATGGCGAATTCCCTTGCCCAAATCCTATCTTTCGTGCACGTACAAAACATGTTGACTTTGACACACACTTTATTAGAGAAAAGGTAGCAGCTGGCATTGTAGAACCCAGATATGTTCCTACAGAGTACCAAACTGCTGATGTTCTCACGAAGACTCTCACCACTGAAAAGTTTAACTTTTTTTGTTCCAATCTAAACTTGGTTGACTCACCTCAGTTCAGCTTGCAAGAGGATGTTAGAGTAGTAGCTAACACTCAAAGAGAAAGAGCTACTGTCAGCTCTAGCAATGAAGAAAGAAGAAATGATCAGCTGTGCAATAGTACAGCAATGTACTTTGGTCTAGCATTTTGCACAACTGATACAAAGCATAATCAAGGGATTGATCGAAGCAAAACAAAGCATAGCTGGCTCAGAAATGAAGAAGGAAAAGAGCTGGAAAATTAGTTAGATACAGAAGACTGATGTAACAACCTTATCTATTTAGTTAGTTACAGAAGCTGATGTGTTAGCTTCTCCTTGCTCTGCTTTCTTGATTATCAAGAAGTTAGTTAGTGAGTCCAAGAGCAATATAAATATTCCCTTGTATCATATGTATAATGAAATCATAGAGAAAAGAAAATAAAATTGTTTTGCGTACCTGAAGCTTTCTTCAAAAATCATCAATGGCAGTTTTACCTTTTGTTCTTCATTGAATCATTCTATCAAACACCTTGAGTACACTCTTCTTTATCTCTTTATCTCTTTATCTCTTACCTTTCACAACAAGGACTGTTTTTGGGTTGCTAAAGATCTTGGTCTCTACTTGATGGATATGATGAGTTTAGGTATTATTGGTTGCCCGGTGGTTCGATTGATAAAAAACTATACTTCTATGAACAGCTATGCCTAATTTGCATGTATTTCTTTTAATTTAATAAAATCTCTATATATAATAGAGTTTTAATTTAATTTGATCTAATAGTATTTCATTAGATAGAAACAGATTTGATAATTAATTACTCATAACTCTTTGAACGAAAAAATCCGTTAGATTATGAAATTTATCCATTATGGAAACATTCGCTCTTTATGAAGCATCGTTCTTTTATATATTTATATAGATGCAGGAGGATCCGTTTTGGAAGTAAGAAGTCCTATAAAAAAAAATGTGTTTGTGGATATTCAGACTAAAGGCTAATACAACATAGGGGAAAGAGAATTGCATAAAATTAGAATATTTATATCTAAATCAGAGTTAATATATATTGATGCAATTGTTTAATCTTTTTCATAATTGAATCCACCTAATTAAAATTTAGGAATTTAAAATGTGATAGTGTAATCCAGACTCCGGAGTGATTATGTAAATATCTTTCTTTTTTCTTTCGGTTAGTGACTTGAATTTAGTTTGAAAATTCAGTGATCTTGATGTGAAAAACTCTCATTAACCTTAATAATTGACTCGGTAGGCTTTAATTTTTAATTAAAACATGAAAGTAGAAGAATAAACACTTTAAAAATGCGAAAACTTTTTATTCATTGTGAATATTTAACTTTTCACAATGAACCCAGGTATTGCTTTTGATTCGTGTCGACAAATCCCACACTAGCCATTGGGGGTTAATTTTTTACAATAATTAGAGGTTTTGATAAGGAGGGGAGATTCGAACCCACCATAACCTCGTGGTGTGTATGAAGGGCATACCACTAGTCAACCTCATATTGTCATTGGGTTTACTACTTTACCCTTGTTGTGTGTTGCATTTTTTTTCTTCCCAAATTATGTAGTTTTTTTTAAGGACAACACTTGAGTACTAATCAATCAGTACCCAAAGTATTGACCCTCCCAATGAGGTGTTGCAAGCCATTGGGAGGGTCAGTACCTTGGGTACTGACTGGTCAGTGTACCCTAGTATTTTCCTAATTTTTTAAAGCACCAAATGATGTAGTTTCAAGTATCAACTTTCGTTTTTCAATTTTTTCTTTTGTAGGCAATATTTTCGAATCTTAATTTTTATTAGGAATTTTTTGTTTTTCAGTACGATTTGTTTTGTTGAGTTTCGATTATAGAATTCTTTTAAATTAGTAAATAATTCAAAATTATCTTTTTTTTTTTTGTTGGTAATTTTCAAGACTTTCATTATTTCAGTCAATTTTTAAAAGTTCTAGTTTTTTTATTTTATTTTATTTATTTTTTATTTTTTATTTAAAAAAAAAAAAACAAAAATTCTATATAAACATTAATATGAAGACATATCTAATTTTTTTTTATATATATAAAAAGAAAAACAAATATGAAGACTTAGGTGGTGTAATTTTGATATTATAAAAAAATAATTGACTTTTTAATAAAAAATTTATTAATACATTTGGAACACAAAATGTCCAATTTTTAACAATTCAATCTCAAACTCCAAAATATTACTACCCATTCTCCTTCATTGTTATTGTTGTAATTTTGTCAGCATCTCCCCTCATATTTGTAACTATCACTCTCCCGTTATTGCTCGAGTTTGAAAAATTGGTTCAAATTTCTCTTCATTAATTGGTGGTGATTAAGATGATAAAGATTCGTCATCAACCGGTTCAATAGGAAATACATCAGACCGACATTCCTTGTGAAGAAAATTGCATAGTCCTACACAAGCTAGGACTAGCTCTAACTCTGTTTGTTTCCTATATGTGAATGGAGGTACGGACTTGAAAATTATGAATCTTGATTTGAAATATACTAAATATCATTTCAATATTATTCATTAATGTGAATTGTTGGACAACAAAAATTGTTAATTTATTTCAATCACCATACCTAAAGATAAAATGTCCAAAAACTTTATAAAAGTTAAATCTATCAAAATATATGGGGTATGAAAAGATTTGTTATGGGCTTTTATATTTATAAATCTCATGTTATAATCCATCAAATTCCATCATTTAAACAAAATCTACAAAGTCAATGATTTTTAAATACATTCATATTTATTTGAACAAAGTTTGAATAGAATACCTTAGATTTTTAAGGACTCTTTACCAATATGAATCGACCTTTAAAATCTTTTAAATTACAACAAAATCTAGATTTAACATTCTTTATCTTTTTCGTTTTATCACATGTTCACAACCTCTCTCTCTCTCTATATACATATATATATATATATCTATATATATCAGTCAAGATCTGGTCAGAATGTCTTGATATACTTTATCAGAATATTGAATGTGAGCCACTCATTATGGAGAAACTTTGACAACTGCATACACACTTAAGTCAAAGCATGTAAAAATAGTGGTTCACATTTAATATCCCCATGAAGTTATATCAGGATGCACAAACTTAAAATTTTCTATATATATATATATATATATTTTCTAAATATTTGCACTGACTTAACATAATCCTTCAAAGAAAAATTTATGGCTCCCCGGCTACACCTACATGCATAATAAATATACAAATTCATATATATTAATTTTGCATTGACTATAGTCACAATATCGCTATTATTTCAACGTCGAGTCATTAGTCCTCAACCGTCACATAATAACTCACAACCGATACAACCGTCACATCCCACCATCGCTAACCAACTACAAACTTCAAACCCAAAACCCTCATTTTATTCACCAAACCACAACAAGAACAACAAAAAAAATAAAAAAACCAAAAACAATGGCAAAGAGATCCTACTCTATTCTGCAGAAGAAACTTCAAGAACTCGAAACCCAACTCACTGAAGCCTTCTCTCTCCCATCAGAAGCCCCTTACCGCCATTTTTACGCCCAAGAAATCGACCAGAAATTAGTCTTCTTGAACACACTTTTATCGGCTGAGATCGCGTCGACGAGCCCTAAAAAGCCCTTCAACTTGAACCACATCGCTCAAAGGGTGGTGGAACTGGAAGCCGAATTCAGACAATGGGAAAACGACGATGTTAATGTCATAGACTCTACGATAGTTGATGATCATGATCACCACAATTTCGAAACCGGTTCAACATGTTCGTATCATAATAATAATAATAATAACGACGACCATGTTGATGATCATAACAAGGAGGAGGACACAGACGATGTCGTTGCAGAGAGTTTTAGTGGTGGAGAAGAGCAAGTAGTGAAGAGTAGTCGTGAAGAGAATAATAATAATAAGAACAAGAGAGTGAGAGTTTGTTCGTTTGGGAAGTATTTGGTGGTTATGGCATCTGGGGTTGTGATTGGAATGGCGTTGATGGTCAGGTTCTCTGGTTGTTTTCATTTCTTTAACCACAATACTAATCGTCTTCTCATTCCAACTTGATTTTTATTTTGATTTGTTAATTATTTATTTAATTATTGTGTTGGAATTCCTTTTTGTTTTAATTTAATAGATTGTGGACTTTTAATGTCTAGACTCTAGAGTAGTTCATGATAAATATGTTTGGGTTTTTGATCTTCGGATAGTTTCATTAATGCTTACTGTTTTATCTTCTTGCTTGATCATATATGTTATGAGAGCTTTTCCTTACAATCCACAAATTATCTATTCACACTTCAATTTGAATTTTTGTATTAATGACAATTTTAACATAAATTAAAATTACTAAACAAGACAAAAAAAAAAAAAAAAAAAAATTAAAGCCACTCTAAACTAATTAAATTATTAAAAAAAAAAAATTCTCTCATAAATTATTAGATTAAATATTACGTATTAAATTCTCTCTCCTAAATCTGTTATTACCATTTTTAACACTCTTTCCTAATTAATCTCTCTCCATTTTTTCAAAAAAAATAAAAAAAAATAAAAATTCATATTTTCATACTTTCTCTATCAATCTCTGATTAATAGTTAAAGAAAAAAAAAACTAATGAATATTTTAGTTTTTTACTAACATTAATATATATATATATATGAAAGCTTGAATTGTTTAACTAGATTCGATTAAATTTAGAATTTATAAGACCAATGAAAGAATTAAAGTTCTCTAGGCAATCACATACCTACAAGAGTAACAAAAAACATTTTGATATTTCGATTATTTTATTTTATTTTTAAAAGGTACTATTTTTGAGTTTTTTTTTTTTTTTTTTAATTTTTAATATATACATACATATGGTTCCTAAAAATTAAGCTTATTAGTAAGTTTATTTTTTTCTTAACTGTTAGTCTTGCTTGAGAAAGAATGTAGGTAGAAAATTAGAGATATATATTGAAAGACATAGAGTTTAATATGGTAATTAAAAATTTAGAAGATAGTATTCAATATGTAATAAATAATCTAATTAGGAGAGAATTTTTTTTTTTAATAATTTAATTCAAAAAAGATAAAAAGGATAATCTTGTAACAAATGAAGTGTCTTTAGAACTTTTTAAAATTTAAAATTTAAAAATGGACTGTTTTTAGAAAAGAAGTGTAAAAAGAAAAAGTTGGATTGTCCCTCTTATATGTTATTGCATGTTCATTTGGATTTTAACTTATTTAATTTTTTAATTATTTTTTTATTTTTTTATTTTAACTTATTCAGTGTGATAAAACTTGAAGAAATATTACGGTAGTTGGTATATTAACAGCAACAATGATATCATTCCCGTACACAATATTAACTCATCATAATCTAGCTTAAAAGTTGCATGATTACATTACTCGAACTTGTGAGATGGTTGTCCGACATAAGACTTGCTAAAGGGCTCCATAAGCGGTTTTAATACTAAATGTTACATGCACATAAAGGTGTCAAATTAGTCTAGCCCGATCTGAGTCCAGTCTGGGTCTAACCTGGCCCGACTCGGTACTGTAGATAATCTAAAGAGCGGCGATATTTGCACCCCTCAAAATCTGTATGTACACCCAAAATCAACATATTTTTAAAATTCCAATATTACCCTTAAAATGATTAATATAAATATAACTTTCTCATCATATTAATAAAATATTTAATATTTAGAATATTTTAATAAATATTATAATTAGTTACACAAATAAAAAAAATTACCCTTTTTTTTACTATCTGTTTTTTATTTATTTATTATTAATTAAGATTTTAGTAGTGATTATTTAAAACTATAAATATCAACTAACTGTTATAAAAAAAAAAAAAAAATTAAGATGAGAAAATAATTAAAGTTAATTAATAAACTAAACTAATATAAAAAAATGACTAGAAATTTAAGCATACAAACAGATTCAATTAATGTTATTGATGGACTAATTCTCTTGTATTAACTGAAATTGTATTGTTATAATAAGAAAAAAAAAATTGTAGAACAGAGCTTCTAAGGAGGAAATAAAAAAAATATAAGGAAAAATAAAAATAAAAAAGCTCCATCTCCAGGTTTTTGATTCTAGGAGGAGGCTTCAGGCGTGGCTCCTCGTATCTCCATACGAGTATTAAATTATTTTTTTTTCAATTTTTATTTAACAATTTTATAACTCATTAATTTATAATATTTCTCAAAAATGAAGAAAAAGGGCATATATGGTAATATGTGGGGTGTTCTTACAAGTTAAAACATTTTAAAATTTTTAATGGGGTGTGTGTACAAAAAGGGGTGCACAAACAGTTTTTCAGAGGTGTAAAAATCGACACTCTAATCTAAACATTGTCTGGACTTAGTATTTCAAAGCCTGAATTCAGGCTTAACTTGTATAAATTATTGTATGGGCTGAGCCCGATCCGAACCCAAAAAAATCAAACATGCATAATAAATTATTATATATGTATATTTTGTTTAATATTATTTGAAGTTAAAAATAATTCTTTCAAAAATGAGAAAGAAAAAAAAAAAAAAAAAAAAAAAAAAAAAACAGAATTTGAGTTTAACGTGACTGGTCTGGTTACTTGTATATTTTGATTTGTTAGTATTTTATTTATAATTAAATGCACAAAAATATTTTTTTAAAATGAGTTTGGCTTGGTGGAGTGTTGAAGATGATAGTTTTAACTGTTAAGGATGTCAAAGTCCAAGACCATTAACTAAAGTCTATTTATTTCGTAAAACCTCAAGTTCATGATACTTCACGTTCATTTGGGCCCAGAGCCTGCTGAAGCCCAGATCCGGTTCTATTCGGTCTGACCCAGCCTGGAAAGACACCGATCTTTGGGCTGGGCTTGAGAGCAACTGTATTACTGTTTAAATTTTTGTATCAATGAAAATAAATATTTATTGATTTTTTATAAAAATATTTATTGATTTATTCATGGTAAGAATATTTAAAATGAATTATTAACCTTTTTTTTTTTTCATATTATATTTTTACATTGGAATAACTTAATGCAATATAATACGGTGTATTACTAAACAGTAAACACATGTTTGTATTAATAATAATACAGTCTAATCCAATGCAATCCAATCAAGTGCACCAAACGAGCTCTTAATGTAATAAAAATATATATATATATATATAAGTACGAACATTTCCAAGTTTCAAAACATACGGTCCATTAAACTTGAAACTCATAGATATCTGGAGATTTCGCAGTACATGAATGATGAATATATTTGGGTCAAGTTGGGGTGGGGGTATGAAATAGTGCCACTTTTGACTTCTGATAGTGAACACAAACACACCATATGCAAGTAAAAGGTGTGCTCTGCCAACCAAAGTCATGTCTCCATTCTCATGGAAACAAAACTAATTAAGCTGGAAAAGGTTATCCTATCCTTTCACTTTTACACACATCATGCATACATATTTTGTGCTAGCTGCTGTAAATTCTTTATAATTAAAATGTGACATTGATATGACATATGAGACATTGGACTGCTTAACTATCATAACATCACCATTTGGTACCACACGATACTTCAAACCACGTGGGTTTTCATTCAATCATATAGGTCTCGCCACCTTGTGACGTGTTTCGATTGGACACATGTTTCAAACCCTATTTTTATTTGGAATCAGTTTAGTTGATTTGTGTTTTGTGTTCGGGAAGAAATTGATTAGTTGATGTTGGTGTTAGAGATAAAGATTAAGTTGATGGTGTTTGAGATGGGGATGAAGAATTGATGTTAATGATGATTGAACAAATGGGTTCAGGTAAAAACGTTTCTTATAGAGGAAAAATGATATTGGGAATTGAATTGGGCTGTAGACATTTTTTAATAAATTTAAATAAAAGAGAAAAAAGAGGGATATTCGCTGTCCATCTTGGTGCAGGTCCATCTTTTAATTGTGTTTTTTTTTTTTTTTTTTTTTTAAATATATTTTTTTAATGAACATTTTGAGGGTATGGAATAAACTGAAGGATAACACGGTTATTTGACCATGAGGATTGACGATCAACTCAAAAATGGACGAAAAAGGAAACAGAAGGGGTCTTTTATACATTAGTTCCATTTCAAGGTAAAGACTGGTTAATATGAGCAAACCATGTCCTCACCTTTCTAATTGGGCAAAGGTTAGGGGGAAAATGATAATATCCCTAATTTTAATCTCTTATCTAAGCTTTATATCAAATCTTCACGTGCGTTTTGAGATATTATATAGTACAGTATCATCTATACAAAAATAAAAAATAAAATAAAAATATTTAATGATTGTAGGGGGTCGACCTACAATCGATGTGGATCAGGTTGTGTTTTGCTAGGCCCAATGCAACTTGGATTAAAACGTCAATCTAATGTTGTTGCTTGATTAATATCTCTGCAAAAGAACTTGGCCGATCGACCTAATATATAATATGTTGAACCTGCAGAAAAATACAAGAACAGAAAAGATAAAGATAAAAATGAAAGAAAAGAAAAAGGGGGTTAGATCGTTTAGCCTTATATATGCTTGGGCTGAGCAACGGTTGTAATGATCGTAAAATTTGGATTCCAGTGGCCGTGATTCTTTAGTGTAGAATTTCAGTACGCTCTTATAAGCTTTTTTCAATCGCCCCTGATAATGTAAAATGCTTTGCCATTTATAGGAGTCTTCAGGTTACCGTTTGAACCAATTGAATCACATCACAATATGGTTGTGAGCGAGATTCTTGGAGATACTCCCCCCAAATATCTCGCTTAGTGGGCATGTATTCTAACTGTTGGCTGACTTGGTCTTCAAACGACCAAGTCAGGCTGCTGCCTTTTCTTGTTGGGCTATTCAAATCTGGGCCAAAGCAAAACTGAGCTTGGGCTTTGCATTTTGGGCTTACGGGCTATTTTTGGCTACCACAATTTGTCCCCTACTCTCTAGAGAGTTTTTAACTAAGTAAAGAGTGATTTACATTGAGTTGACCTTTGTCGAGCGACAACGACTTCCATTGACTTGACCTTTGCAACGAAGTAGAACGATTTCCAGTCGAACGTTTGTCGAACGATCGACCTGATACGTGGCTAGAATTATGTCCTTCGAATATGTCAATTTGAGTTGACTAGATCAATAAAACGCTTGGTTCCCAAATGTCGTTCGACGAACATACTATAACGAGGCCAACCAAAGGTCATATTGAAAAGACATCTATCGTTTTCAATTCCCTAGGATGACGTCATATGTATTTAATTCAGGTGTGCTGGCTTTGTTCAAGATAGAGCCCTTTCAAATTTCAAAACTCAAAAACCATCATTACAGATAGTTATTCTAATTAAGTAGGCTACCTTGGTTAAGTGGTAATTAATGGGGTACTGACACGTTGCAGGTATGGTTAAGAATTGGTTTATAAGTAAACCGTTTCTCTTCTTGATTTACTTTTCCTTCAGTTACCAGAAGATCATAGGACCCAAGCTTTTCTTCTCAAGCTTTTCTTATCCTTTCTCTGCATACTCTGGGTTTTGCTTTGTTTGTTTTGCAGATTTTTCTTGCAGGTTTTGCTTTGTTTCGTAGGTTTTTGTGGATTGTCTTCAGCATCTTCAGAAATCTCTTTTAGAAAATCCTTCAAGGTTAGTGAAAAGCCCACTCTTTTCTCTTTTCTCTTTTCTTTTTCTTTTTTGATTTTCCTACGTAAAACTTATTATTTATTTAAAAATATATAAGAAATAGACTCAATGTAGAGATTTACCTGTAAGCTTCTGGGCTTGTGTTGTTCTTCATTGTTCTTGGCATTGTTCTTGCTGTGTTCCGATTATCTCTGTTGTTTGATCTCGTTTGTTATAGTGAACTGTACTGTTTGGTGTTTATTCGCTTCACGCGACTATTGTAGACGAATGCTTTATTCGATCGACTTGTAGGACGCTAGAACCTGTAAGGTTAGGTTAGCTTTCAAGTTTGGATACTTTTTCGTCGAAAAAACCCTAGGATATGATTTTAGAAACCCTAGGTTGTGATTGTGGCGCATTAGTTTCTGACTTGTGCATTTATTGCATTGTCAGCTTTATGAGGCATCATGTCGAACGACGACACTAACCTGTCGAGCGACGGTACGATCTCTGATCCAAAATATGATTGGACTACAAGCGAGGGAGAAGATAGTGTCGATGAAGTTGATAGTAGGAGGGTAGATGTAGATTGACAGGTTACTATCGAGGATCCGTCGAATGTCGTTGTCATAAACACAAAAGGCATATTTGAATGAGGCGAAGTATGTGCCGTTGCAAAGATAGTCGACCATCCTAAGTATATCGATGTAGATGAGGCTACCACATCCGGTCGACCATTAGGTGTCCTCGACGAAAGTCCAGTCAGTCTGGTTTCAAAGGAAAACTTGTGTTTGTTGAGGGAGATTTATGGCATCCCAAGTGATGTCAAGCTACGCGCACCCAGGGAATATGAGCGGGCGGACTGGGATATACCAGGGTGGACGTGTTTTTACGAGTACACCCCCATTCATTTAGGGTTTAGATTCCCTGTCCCCCAATTGGTGCGACGGATGCTATTATACTACGACCTTGCTCCTGGTCAACTGATGCCAAACACATGGAGAATATTGCTGAGTTTGAGTGTTCTCAGCGAAAGATATAACTTACCTTTTGGGATGGGAAGCCTCCTCCATAGCTATTACTTGAAGGAGCATATAAACGACCGAGGTCGTTATATGTTGGTACCTAGGAGTAAGGAGCAGCAAATCATTATTGATACGACGACGAACGATTGAAATTGGAAGGATACCTACTTTTTTACTAAAGGTCCTCCGATCGATGGCCCCTGGTTCATGGGGGATGAGTCATATCAGTATAGACAAACTTGGAATCAGTTTGGTGAGTGTCGTTCGACAATTGTTGTTTCGTGTTTTTTATTAACTTGAGATTATTCTTGCTGATTCTCAGCTCATTTTGTAGAAATAAAGGGCATGGAGAGTAAACCGTCGTGAGACGTTGCTCCTGCTCGCATCGAAGCAATGCTTAGTATCCTTGAAAAGGATAGAAGTTGTAAGGTGCTGCTAACAGAAGGTAAACTTAGGCCTAGCAGTTTATGGAGATGGTCGACTCTTAATAGGTCGCGAGCGCCTTATCCTAGTGTGAAGGAATTCTTGTCGTTTGTCTGGATTATGAGGAGTTTCGAAATTCTTCAATATGAAATGAAATTCTTGTCGCATGTTTCTGACAATGAACGTTGTGTTGCAGTGACGTCGATGGCAAGCGCAAGGTTAAACATGCCAAATGATGTCAACGCTTTGAAGCGTTATAGAGAAGATCTTACCAGGAAGAGAGCAGCAGCGAAAAAGAAGCAAGCTGCGAGTAAGTCGACGGAAGGCACTGGCATGTCGTCCGAACATGTATATACCTCATCTCCCAAACCATCTCCACAAAAGAAGAGGCAAAGGAAGGATCTGCCTGCTGACAAGGGAAAGTGGGTCGAATCGAGTGCTAGGAGGCAATTAGCTATTCCACAGCCAGACTTGTCGAAAACACCTCCTTCCGATCTGTCCTCATTCGATGAGCCAATTACTTTCCTAGAGAAGTCGCTTGACTATATTCTCCTTGCGGATAAGAGGTATCTGCAGAAGAAGAAGACTGAGGATGTGTTCAACACGACCATCCTTTCGGCTTTTCATGTAAGTTACTTGATTTCTTTTGGATTTTATGATGTTGTTTCTCTTATGCGAATTTTCGACGTTATGCAGGCTTTGCAGGCTTGTCTACACTTACATGGGAGGTATAAGATGGTGAACTACAGGTGTGGGAAGCAACGGAAGATGATCGATGTTATGAAGTTGGAAAAGGCTAAAGTCGACAAGGCTGCTGAAGAGTTGGAACGCAAAAACTTAACTCTTGAAAAAGAGTTAAAGGAGGTGAAAGCAGAGAGGGATCGACATTCCTTGGAGTTGACTGAAGCTCGTGCCGCCGTAGCTGAAGAGCAGCGTCTTGTTGCTGACTTGAAAGAGCAATTAACGTCGATCGCTTCTGCCTCGATTTGTAAGGCGAAAGCAGAGCTCTACAAGGAATATCTGTCAGGCGAGCATGCTAATTGGAATCAAGATGATATGAAGGAAATGATCGATACCTACGATGAAATGTGTAGGCTGGAGGAGTCGTCGCCTGGACAAGATGAGGAGCAAGCGCTTGATGAGAATGAACTCCTTGAAGGTGCCAGTGCTGTCGACTTTCCTCTGATTGATCCGCCCGTTGTCGATCCACCTCTTGTCGATCCAGCTCTTATCGATGCCACAAACGACGCTTCAACTCTCGACCCCCCTGTAAACTAATACATTTGAATTTTTCTTTTTTAAAGTTTTTCTTTTTTAATGCTTTTATTTGTAACCAAGGATGATGTGGTCGTTTCGACCATTTATTATTTTACTATCAATCATTTTGATCGTATCGATATTTATAATCTCTTTGCATGTCTTCAATATTTATGAAGTATGTAATCTGTTTTCATGTGTAGACAACACGACCATCTTATAATGGGGTTTACACAAGATTAAATATCTGAATGAAATAAGCTTGTAAACATATGTTCATGCTTAAGTCGAATGATATCATAGTATAGATAACATGCTTAAGTCGAACAACATCATAGTATAGATAAAAACGATAAAGTACATGGTTGATATATTTATATAATAATCGCGTACATGTGTTCAGTCGACATTTTACATAGAGTAATCGCGTACATGCGTTCAGTCGACATTTTACATTTGATAATCGTGTACACGCGTTCAGTCAACGTCTACTTTTGTTCTAATCATGTACATGCGTTTAGTCGACGTCTACTTTTGTCTATTGCTGTCCCCCGACTCTCAGTGTTCGTTTGCCAAATAAGAATGTTGGGAGTAGGTTTTGTTTTGTAGACGTCGGGGTACCACCTGTCAATGCCGTCATAACAATAGCGTGTCGAAGTCGACTGAAGTATGAAAAATATGATGTTTTTTTTGTGAGCTCAGTTTTTAACTCAGTATAAGTTTTTTATCATAGCTCTTTGTGCGTCGTTAGTATAATAGGAAATGTCAATGGAAGTTAAATAACGAAAGTTAAAATAACAAAAAGACTCAAGTTTAGAAGTGATACTGTTTTAGGTGTAATGCATTCCAGCTGTTGTTCAACTCTTGACCGTCGAGTCCTCGCAATTTGTATGCTTATTGACCAACGACATCCGTTATTTGATAAGGTCCTTCCCAAGTCGGCCCCAATTTTCCGGTTCCTTCTTCTCTGGTGTTTTGAAAAACACGACGTAGCACCTAATCGTTTATCTTGAAGGTTCTGATATGTACTTTCTTGTTGTAGTGTCGTGCGACCTGTTGTTGATACGACTGAACTCTTAGAGCCGCTCAATCACATCGTTCATCCAAATGATCTAATTCGAAGGCGAGCTCGCGACTATTTTAGGCTTTGTTTGGATTTTCACTTCGTGCCGTTGCGAGTCTTGTTTCGATGGGGATTACTGCTTCAGATCCATAAACAAGGGAGAATGGAGTTTCCCCTATCGACCGTCGAGGAGTAGTTCGATACGACCAAAGGATCTCTGGGAGCTTGTCTACCCATTCACTCTTTTCGGCTTCCAGTCGCTTCTTCAGCGTGTTAATTATCGTTTTGTTCGTCGACTCCGCTTGTCCATTTGCTTTGGGATATCTGGGAGTCGAGAAGCTCAGTTTTATCCCATACTTGTCACATAAATTCTTGAAATCGAATGAAATAAACTGAGATCCGTTGTCTGTCACTATTTCTCGTGGAACTCCAAACCTGCAAATAATAAACTTCCACAAGAAGTTGCGTACCTCAATGTCGCGTACTTGAGGTAAAGCTTCGACTTCTACCCACTTTGTAAAGTAGTATGTCATTATCAACATGTAGACGACGTCTCCAGGTGCAGCTGAGAGTTTTCTTACAATGTCCATCCTCCATTTCATAAAAGGCCAAGGGGCTAAGATTGAGTTCAACATACCTGGGGGAAGATGGCACATAGGTGCGAATCTTTGACATTTATCGCACGACTTCACATGATTTTGAGGGTTGGAGCGCATTATCGGCCAGTAGTATCCTGCAGTGATGGCTCTATTCGACAGACTCCTAGCTCTAGAGTGATTTCCACATTCTTCATAGTGTAGACTCTTGAGAACGTCGTATGCTTCTCATGGGGTCACACACCTCAAGTAGGGTCCTGTAAAATATTTTTTATATAACTTACCATATAAGATGCAGAATTTAGCGGCTTTTGCTTTGATTTTTCTCACCTCAGTTCTGTCTCCAGGTAGAATGTCGGCTCGCAGATAGTCCAGTAGAGGGTCCATCCAATTTCTAACGGTGTCGACTGGGGCAATTATTTCTGCTTCCTGGATAGTTGGTGATGCAAGGTGTACGACCGGAATTGATTTTGATCCGTTTGTCGTTGTCGAGCCTAAGTACGCTAGTGCGTCTACTCGAGAATTCTCCAATCTTGGTATTTGTTGTATAGTGAATTCGTCGAAGGCCGATAAAAGTTGTTTGGCTTTGGCCAAGTAGGCGGACATCCTTTGATCTCTTGCTTCATACGACCTGTTGATTTGTCGGACGACCAATTGTGAGTCACTAAAGACTTCGAGGTCTTTGATGTTTAAGCTCTTGGCTAGATCGAGTCCAGCAATTAGTGTTTTGTACTCTACTTCGTTATTGGTCACACGGAACTCACAATGGATGGACTGCTCTAATATGTCCCTGTGAGGAGATTTGAGCACCAATCCCAGTCCACTGCCTTTTATATTGCTTGATCTGTCGATCGACAAGGACCATTTTTCATTCGACGTTGTCTCTGTAAGAGCTACCAATTCTTTTTCAGCCTGCACATTCTCGTTAGGTGTAAAATCTACAACAAAATCAGCTAATACCTGTGACTTCAACGCCGTTCGTGGATGAAAGTTGATGTCGTACTCACTTAGTTCGACAACCCATTTCCTCAGTGGACCTGATCGTGGATGAAAGTTGATGTCGTACTCACTTAGTTCGACAACCCATTTCCTCAATGGACCTGAAAGTTCAGGTTTGTGCAATATATTTTTGAGAGGATAAGTAGTTAATACCTTGATGGAATGGCATTGGAAGTACAACCTTAATTTTTGGGCTGCAACGACCATGGCTAGTGCGAGTTTTTCCAATCGACTGTATCTTGTCTTTGCGTCGAGCAATGCTTTGCTTACGTAATACACAGGATGTTGTCGATCATTTTCTTCCCTAACCAATACGCCGCTGACAGCTGTACTTGAGACGGCCAAGTATATGAGTAACGTCTCATTGTCTTTTGGTTTTGATAACAGTGGTGGTGAAATCAAGTAATCCTTCAAATCTTGTAGCGCCTTCTCGCATTCGTCGTTCCATTCGAAGGTTTTATTTTTCCTCAAGGTCTTGAAGAATGGGTGGCATCGTTCAGACGACTTGGAGATGAACCTGTTCAGTGCTGCTACTCGACCAGTGAGCTTCTGTATGTCTTTAATGCATCTAGGCGACCCGATTTCGCGTATTGATCTGATCTGGTCCGGATTGGCTTCGACGCCTCTTTGTGTGACCAAATACCCTAAAAATTTTCCTGACCACACACCAAAAGAACATTTAGTAGGATTTAGTTTCATACCGTATTTATCGAGGACGTCGAACGACTGCCTCAGGTGGTCGATGTGTTGTTGAGCCGCAAGTGACTTGACCAGCATATCGTCAATGTAGACTTCCATTGTCGAGCCAAGCAATTTGGCGAACATTCTATTCACTAGTCGTTGGTAAGTGGCACCTGCATTTTTCAAACCAAACGGCATCACTTTATAACAAAAAGTACCTCGCTCTGTCACAAAGGCGGTTTTCTCTTGGTCGTCTAGATGCATTAGGATCTGGTTGTAACCGGAGTAGGCGTCCATGAAACTAAGTAGTTCGTGTCCAGCTGTAACATCGACTAGCATGTCAATATGGGGCAAAGGGAATGAATCTTTGGGGCATGCTTTGTTGAGGTCTATAAAGTCGATGCATACCCGCCACTTGCCGTTTTTCTTTTTAACCACTACGACATTTGCTAGCCAGTTGGGATACTAAACTTTTTTCACCGAGCCAATGTCGATCAGCTTCTGAATCTCTTCATTGATGATTTTATTTATTTCCGGAGTGAATTTTCTTAGCTTTTGTTTTACTGGTTGGTGATCGGGGTCGACCTGTAATTGGTGAACAATTACCTCTGGATCCATGCCGACCATGTCTGAATGCGACCACGCGAAACTGCCTTGTCGTTCTCTTAGGAAGTCGATTAGTTGTTCTCGGGTCTCTTTCGATAGTCTTGACCCTATGAACACCTTACGATCTGGTCGACTTGAGTCGATCGATACCTCATCAAGATCCTCCATCTTTGGCGTGCTTGGAGTCGACTCGACATTGGAATCCTGTAATTGCTATAACGACTCTCTTTTCTTCTTCATGGCGTTTTGGTAGCATTCTCTGGCTGCCCTTTGCTCTCCTTTAATCTCGCGAATTCCCCACCTTGTTAGGAATTTTATCATCCGGTGGTAAGTTGAAGGGATTGCCTTCATCTCATGAATCCACGGTCACCCTAGAATCGCGTTGTAGGGCGACTGACAGTTAAGCACCAGGAAGTTGACGTAAAGGTTCACGCCTTCAGCGTAGATTGGTAATATGATTTCCCCTAACGTACTCTTCTGTTCCCCACTGAATCCAGTTAGCATTGTCGTTCGACGGCTTAACTTGGATTCGTCGACCTGTATTTCTCTTAGAGCACTGTTAAATAAGATATTACACGAATTGCCATTGTCAATCAAAATTCTTTTTGTTAAACAGTTAGCAATATGTAATGAAATAACAAGTGCATCGTGATGGGGAGAAAACAAATCTAATTTATCTGTAGATTTGAAGATGATGGTCTCGTCAAAGGTCGACAGAAGCTCTCTACTTGGCTGAATTTCCGTGTTTAACACCTGTTGTGTGTGTCTCTTTGCTGCTGAGTAACTAATACCACTCACTTCAGAACCTCCTGCAATGAAATTTATAACTCTGTCTTGTCGAGGTGGTTCTGGTGGATTGTCGTTTGCGTTGGTCATTCTGTCGTTTCATCTTGCCAGGGTTTGTTTCCCTTTTTCCGTTAAAAATTCCTGTAGATATCCTTGTTTCAGTAGTTCTGCAACTTCGAACTTGAGGGCGATGCAATCTTCAGTTCGATGGCCGTGATCTCCGTGGAATTCGCATCTCAACTTTGCATCTCGATGCTCTGGAAGTGCATTCATTTTTCTTGGCCATTTTATTGTCTTGCCCATTTCCCCCATAACCACTACGAGGTCTACCGGTTTGATGCTTAAATTGTATTCTGGTACTTCTGCTCGTGGTCGACTGGTTCTTGGGTAATCTCGCTTGTATGATCGACTGTCGCTTGAACCTTCACCGTATTTTCGAGTGGATATTCTTTCACCAGTTGGGTAAGGTTCTGTCCTTCTCTCGTTCGACCATCTATCCACTCGATCGTTTCTACGGTTTGAATAATTGTTTATTTTGCCAATGTAATTAGCCTCATCCTCTTCCCATTTTATTTGGGCCCATGCTTTGGCCAAAACATCTTCCATTGTCCTGCATGGATACTTGGTTAGTTCTTTATAAAGATAAGAATCAAACCTGAGGCCTTTTCTAAAGGCGTATATCGCGGTCGCCTGATTACAGTGAGGGATTTGAACTTTTTCTCTGTTGAAGCGACCGACATAAGTCCTTAGATTTTCACCATGTTTCTGGGTTATAGTGTACAGGTCGTCCGACTGTTTCTCCAACTTGTGACTACTTGCGAATTTCTCCATGAAGGTGTCTGTAAGCTGCGCAAAAGAGTTAATAGAATTGTTAGGCAAATTAGTGTACCATTGCAAAGCTGGACCATTAAGGTTGGACCCGAAGGCTTTGCACATGCATGCTTCTCGTAGGTCACGCAGAATTGCTGCAGTGAACATTCTTTGCTTGTATTGCGTTATGTGGTCGTCTGGATCAGTCATCCCCTCATACTACTTCATATTTGGGAAGCTAAACTTCTTAGGCATCTCGATTAGTGCTATCGCATCGACAGAAGGGGAGTCTGCGAAGCTGTTCATGTTGCTCCTTTTAATTGGAGCTGGGACACCCGGGATCCTCTGTATGAGGGCTTTTATCTCTGCAAACCTGAGAGAAAATTCCAAATTAACAATGGTAGATTGATCAGGTCCAAATTTTACCAGACCTGGCGTCGATTGGAAAGACATTGGTGTCCCCAGGACATTCTCATGTTGCCTTCCCATAACAGGATCTTGATCGTTGTCGTTTCGGACAGGCAAGTTGTTGAGGTCGATGTCAACTCGAGCAGTCTGGGTCGTTTGCTGGGTTTGCCCAACATTTGGGTTTACGTCTGGGATCCATGGACCTGTTAGAGCGTCTCGACCTTGTCAGTCGACTTCTTGTTCGACTTTAAGGATCGGAACTGGGTGCTCGACGTCTTCGCTGTCGGGTACCACGCCGTCGACCAGGGCTCGTAGTTCTTCATTAGTCGCCCGGATTGCGGTGTTTTCAGCTTCTACCGCTCGTAATTTTTCTGCATTTGCTGCTGTTTGAGCGATCAATGCAGCGATCTGCTCTTCGATGGTTGGGACAGTTCTTTCGCCAGACATAGTTGTTCGTTTGAAAGTGGGAAAGTTGTGATGGGCCCCACGGTGGGTGCCAAACTGTAGGGGGTCGACCTACAATCGATGTGGATCAGGTTGTGTTTTGCTAGGCCCAATGCAACTTGGGTTGAATCGTCAATCTGATGTTGTCGCTTGATTAATATCTCTGCAAAAGAACTTGGTCGATCGACCTAATATATAATATGTTGAACCTGCAAAAAAATACAAGAACAGAAAAGATAAAGATAAAAATGAAAGAAAAGAAAAGGGGGGTTAGATCGTTTAGTCTTAGATATGCTTGGGCTGAGCAACGGTTGTAATGATCGTAAAATTTGGATTTCGGTGGCCGTGATTCTTTAGTGTAGAATTTCAGTACACTCTCATAAGCTTTTTTCAATCTCCCCTGATAATGTAAAATGCTTTGCCATTTATAAGAGTCTTCAGGTTACCGTTTGAACCAACTGAATCACATCACAATATGGTTATGAGCGAGATTCTTGGAGATACTCCCCCCAAATATCTCGCTTAGTGGGCATGTATTCTAACTGTTGGCTGACTTGGTCTTCAAACGACCAAGTCAGGCTGCTGCCTTTTCTTGTTGGGCTATTCAAATCTGGGCCAAAGCAAAACTGAGCTTGGGCTTTGCATTTTAGGCCTACAGGCCATTTTTGGCTACCACAATGATGAAGAAAATATAAAGAGAGTGGGTTGAGGGTTTTCAGGGATATGGGCTCTACCCATTTATTTGCCTTAACATTGACAAGGGTCCAGGCTATGGTGACTCCAATTTCAATTAAATCTTTCCAAATAAACAGTATTTTCACATGTTAAAATCACAAAGAAGAGTCCTATTACAACTCAAAGATGACATCCTGATTTCTAGAAGAATTACCGAAGCTTTATATGTTTGCTCAGGTTATAAAAAAAGAATTTCTCGACCACAACGCTCCAGAGGTGGGTAAAAGGTTTGCTAGTGGTTTCTACATGAGGAAGATGATGACATTCACCATGAAAGAAGTGGGGAGACAGTTGTTTGTGTTTACAACGGTTAGGAAATAGTTTCTTGTAACTTAAACATGTATAAAAGAAGCCTAAAGACTCTATACAAACTACAATCATTCTAATAAAAAAACACACGGAACTTTTGAACATTTCATTATTGAGTTTATGATTCTTTGTCACGTTTCGTTCATGATTAGGTGTTGTATTTGAATGCTTTAATCAATTTTTAGTTTGAAATAGCCATTGTACATGTCAATTCTCATCATTAACGCGATCCATGAATCCATCTATTTCGTACAACACCTAAATAGATCTTCTGACTCATTATAAGGTTTGACTTGATAGTGTTCTAGGTTGATCCGAGGTGGTCCTCTGCAAGAACTACCTCGCAAAATTGGTTAACAATTTTTAATTGTTAACAGCGGCATTTTTTGGTTGCCCTAAAACATATCTTATACGACATTTGTGACATGTTATAATAGATTAGTATTCTTTGACAATTTCCTTCATAATGACATTTTAATAAATGCCATAAAAAGGTTTTTGCGATATTTCTTAAAGCTCGTAATTATCACTTTTTCTTGTAGTGTATCTACTGATATTGATAGGAAGCCTTGTTTTTACAGAAATTTCAACATGTAAAAAGATTAGATGGAAAAAAATTCCTATATGATAATAACAAATTCAAATTTAAAATTAAAACAAACTTTTATTGTTCTTTTTGTAAAATACGTGATTGTAACTTTCCACTATGCTTTCAAGCTAACGTCCACGTTGGTCAACATTATCAACACTTACTCATCCCTTGATTATCAATATTTGATAGGATAATATCATTCCCATACACAATATTAACTCATCATAATCTAGCTTAAAAGTTGTCGATTACATTAGTCGAACTTGTGAGATGGTTGTCCGACATAAGACTTGCTGAAGTGCTCCATAAGCGGTTTTAATACCAAATGTTACATGCATACATAAAAGTGTCAAATTAGTCTAGCCCGATCCGAATCAAGTTTGGGTCCAACCCGGCCTGACTCGGTACTACAGATAATCCAAACATGGTCTGGACCTAGTATTTCAAAGTCCGAATTCAGGCTTGACTTGTATAAATTATTGTAGGGCTGAGCCCTTGACTACACTCTTAGTGACACTCGCAATAGTACGAGGTCGGAAAGTAATTCAATGGTAAAGTAGAATTCGTTCCCACCAAGATTGAGTGACTGATTATCGAAATTGATCAGTCTAAATGCTATTCAAACAGGCAAAAAGGTTGGTTTTTCATATTAAGCAAGTTAAACTAAACTAATAACAAGGATTTAAGCTATTGTAATAAATAAATGACAAGAAATAAACTCAAGTGTAAATATGAAGGAAATGAATGCTAGGACTTGACTACACCCCACCCTCTCCTAACTTCCTCTCTAGACTTAATTGCACACCCAAAATATACTCATACAATTCATAGATTCATGCACCCTATTTTTAACCTATACTTTCGGTCGAGTAGTATAGTCACACCTAATTTCATACCCGAGCCTGTCTCTCGATTACTCAAAATGTATAAATGAGTTTAGTAAGAATAATGGCACACTAAGAATCCTATACGCTAGCCTATGTAGGTCTACTTTTCTAGACATGCAAAGAAGACATTTCGTCGAACATGAAGTGTGTGCCTCCGGTCGGTTCATAACACACAATCGAAGATCATTCAATAGACGATCAACCTATTGAATGCATTAATCACACTAAAACATCCATACAAACTACAATTGCACATAAAGAATAAACAAAGATCAATATAAATATATAGTCATGGGTGAAGTTTCATCAAATCCTAGCACTAAGTATTTAGCTCATATTACAAAGAGTAGCCATACAATAAATATGCTCAAATGAATACATGGCTATAATAAAGAAAATGAAAGAGGTAAAGTTTTAGAGGAAACTATGTAGAGTAGATCCTCTTGATTTGCTCTTCTCCTCTTCCAAGCTTCTTCAATCTCTTATCTCCCAAGAACAATGAAAGATCATGGATTGATGTCAAGTGTTTGGTGGATTGTGTAGGATTGTGTAGGATGATATAGAAAAATGACTTAGTAAATATTCTTAGGTAGGTAGGTGGTAGCTTTTCAGAGAAAAAACAATTGAATATATAGGGGAGCTTATTAGGTTAAGGGCAATGGAGTAATTTCCTTGAAGTTTACAAAAATCTGGGTAGAGGACGGCCTTAGGGCGAGCTAAGGTCACTAAGAAGGAAAATGTTTATGAACAAGAATGGTTAGTGACCTTGGAGGCGACGTTGCTTTTGAGGTCGTTTTCTTGCTCTATATTTAGTGTCCAAACCAGATTGGTTAGCGAGCTTGGTGAGCTCGCCCTTTACAATGTTGAGGAGGGCTAGACTGAGTGCAGAGCGACCTTAGGGCGTGACCTTAGTGAGCTCGCCCTAGGGTTGTTTCTGCCCTGTTTTGGGAAGGTGCTGAACTGATTGTACAACGATCTTGAAGGGGGCGAGCTTGGTGAGCTCGCCTTGAGATCATCTATGTGCAATAAGTGTCTTCTTGATCCTTATTTCAGCTCCTTCCAACACAATTGAGCAACAAAATCAACTTGACCCAGCACGACTTATTTAGAGCGTTAGAAAACAGGTTTTACCCGAGAAACAATCACAAAACGATGTGGAAATGGGGCTACATTTTGTGTAGAAGTGAAGCAATCAAATACCTCCAAACCTATCTTTTGGTCGTCTTCGAGCAAAACCAAAACAAAACAAAAAGAAAATAAAGAAATAAAACACCATTTTCGGGGGTGACACGATGGCACTTGGCACGTGCCATAAGCCTTTTAATGCCCTAGGCGATCCCTAGTGGACGAGTGAAGTCTCATGAGGGTTTACAGAACGACACCCATAAACGTCTTTCCTATTGAACCAACAAAAGACAGAGATGCAATAAGGGGTGAACTGAATTGAGGCACATACATGTTAAGATCCCTAAGATAAAGCTTGGGAAATGCAAGTTAAGGTGTAACAGCAAGAGAGGTTGCAATTCCATACTTCTTAGTGAACATAGGTTTAAAAAGCATCAAACATGAGAGTTTTATGATAGCATTTCGCCTTGACTCTATACCTTTCAGGATCTCTCTCATATTACCACTCAGAACCTATGCTCACTCAACAAGTATATGCGGTTGGAGATTATGCACAAGAAATTTTTAAATTTTACACGTGTATGACAATTTTTGAAAAACCGTTAGAGTTTAAATGCAATTGGACCATGAAAATACCTACAAGGTTATATTAAACAACCTAGGGGGGGGGGGGGGGGGGTGAATAGATTGACACTCTAATTTTAAAACTTTTTCGTAACTTATGTCAAAACCTTGGTGAGCATATAAAATTAACCTTTAACAAGATTGTTAAGAGAAAACAATTAACACAAGTATGCTCAATTCATCACCCTTAGTCTACAATAACAATGTATCTTATATACAAGTATATTCAATAAAGAGCACATTCCACAACTTGTACTTAGAATATTAGAATGTAAGAACACTAAGTAGAATTCTACAACTTGCTAGTGAAGGAAATATATTAAAACTAAAACAAAGAATACATGTATACACAATGATGTCCAATATGTACAAGTATCAATCAATATATAACTATACACAAATGTATCAATATACAAAAGAATTGTATATACAACTATGATCAATATGATGTGCTTACATCTCACACTTAATAAAATCTTGTTTACAAATACATCACAAGTGAAAATTATGAAAAAAGATTAAAACATACACATATACAAATATGAAAGATAGAGATAGGAAGAATTAACACAAGAGATTTTTTAACGTGGTAAAACCTCTAAGGAGGAAACATCCATGGGTTTAACTACAACCATTGGGTACTATATATATTGGATGATAGATTAGAAATTCCTCAAAAGTGACCAACCTATGATCTACTTCCTATTGGAGTTTATGTCTACCCAATCCCTATTAGAAGATACAAAATCCCTCAATGATGAGAAGCCACCATATATTGGAGTCCATACCAAACCAACATCGTTGTAAGATTAGAAATTCCTCAAGAGCCAATGCACATCCCATGCAACACTCTCTATTGGAGTCTATGTCTATCCAAACGCCCGGGCATACCAATAATGTAGCTAACTCCCTATCCAAGGCACTCATACCTCTAAAGATCCTCCAATGCATAGCTATCTGGACCTTCTTGATCCTAGCCATGACTTCTTGCTTAACTATCCGAGTCCTCCCGACTTTAGTCAAGACTTCTTGCTTGGTTATCCGGACCTCATGTCCTAACTAAGACTTCATGCCTTTTACAAGGACTTCCTAGTGTGATCAATGAATACAAATGATGCAAACAAGCAATTCAACATAGAATATGTGATCAATACATTCCATGGAAACTAGACTTAAAACATGTGAGAACACAAGTCAAAATAGTCTAGATGCAAAACTTGAATTAAACCTAGAGCATGTGAAAACACCTAACACATATAGCTTCTAGTTTCATTCACACATCTAACACTTGAATCAATCATATACATGAAGCACATATTCAAGATATTAGAAACATACACAAAAATACTAGAATCACAAAATATGTTCAATGAATATTCTAGTCAACATTTTAGAACAAGGATATAATGAATAGTCGATTAAATCCTATTAGGCTCTAAGTACAAAAACACAAATGCTAATCTTAGATTTGTTCAATAAGAGGATCTAAGCATATGTTAATGTTATTGATCATAAAATACATCAATCAAATCACAAATAACCCTAGATATCAAACTAATCACAATACAACTCTTAAACATGTGAAAAACCTAGAATCCTAGAAAACTAGTTCACATATGTCTCTAATTAGACTTTGATTAGGTTTGATTATGAAGCTATCTTCCTCAATAGCATTCATCATACATACACATACATATAGAAGAAGAAACCCCAAGGTAATTGAAGGTTATAAAAGAAGAAAACACAAAGATAGATCAACTACCTATGATGCACGAGCTGGTTTGGTTTTGAAGGTGAAGCCACCAGAAAACTTAATCAAACAGCTACCAAACCACTCAGAAAAGGTAGAAGACTTGATTATGAAACTTCTCCAACTTGAATCACTCAATTCCAACTTTGTATGAGAAAGTTATGGTGTTTGGAAGGTGAGAAAAAGTTGAGAGACAATTCTGCACTTGATTTTCTAATTTTCTTCTTCTTGAAATCAAATGGGAGGGAAAGGAAGATTTTAAAAGAGAGATAGAGAGAGATTTGACGTGGCCAATAGGAGGCTGCCATGTCACCCCCTGTGAGAGGCACTTGTGGCTCACGCGCCCCTCACGCCCTCCTCAAGCATGGCCTTTGGCCATTGCTTGCCTTCCTCGCGCTCCTCCTGCGTTCTTCGGCTGTATTTGGGCCTCTGAACTTCGAATTTGAATCCATCTTCAGATTACAAATCGTGACTGCTTTATGCATGAGGACGACTATGAAACTTTAACATAAGGTTGAGAATTTGACTCGATACACGAAGATGAAGACAACACATCGTATGAGAACATAAAGTAGCGAAGCTTCCTAGTATGGACTCGAAACCTAATGAATGAGTAACTGAAATGATTGGGACTTAATAAGGAATCATATGAGATCATGTTCAAGTCTAAAAATGATAAAACGGAAACAAATAAATACAAAGTCACACATGTATGCCATTTCCAAGATATAGTCATATAACATACAAATTCACAATGTTTATAAAATAAAATCTAATGCATGTGCATACATTACCAAGTGTGTGAGAGTGTTATATAAATCGTGTACAACTATATAGGGACACAAATGAATACCATGTGTGTGTGTGCCTAATCCTTGTAAGAGAATGAGGTCTAATATACCTTTATTGTGCAATGTAGCACATTCCTCTTTGAAGACACCATCTTGTATGAATCGTGGCCAAGTCTTTCTTTGAAGTTTTGAATCACCATTTCTAAGATGACTTATCAATACAAGAAAAACATCATTTTGATATAGAATATATGCCAAGACAAACCAAAAACCTAACAGACCACAAGAACGGATTTAAACATTAAGAACATGAGCAGAGCACCATTTGATACTTTTATCAACAAGCTGAAACTCCCCCTAAAGATCAATTAGGACTTCTTTTAGAGTTCAAGTGAGGTTATGGTGAGTTAGTGGTGAGTACGGAGCTACCGATTATGCTTAAGCTTCCATTTAGCATGCTCTTCACAATAATATCGTCTAGGCATGAAGTATTCAATTAACATTTTGTGCTATAATAAGTTGCTTTATATTTTGGCAACTTTTACACTTTTAAAGATTAGAATGCTTTTTGTGCTCTTTTTCCTTGAGAACTTTTTAATTTTTCATATATTTTGAACCTTATTCTTTGCAAAAATTACAAATCTAGCTTGAGTACACGCTATTTTTACAATTTTGATTTTTGTTGAGCTTTATTTTGCTATGAGAACAATCCATAATCATAGCTAAAGGGTGGTCTAGTGTTTATGTAAGATATGGTGATGTATATGATATATGTGGATATAGTGATAGGGCTTAGTGTGTAGGTCAACATAGATAAGACATTTAAGCATACACACAAGGCACGAGACGTGTTTGAGACATTTGTAATGACTTAACACACATAGTCTACATCATCTCTATATGCAAGAGTTAAACAAGCAAACAAAAGCTAAAACGACGGTGATGCTTTTTAATGCCCAAAGTATGGAGTGAGGTTTTTTTATGCATGCTTATTTATTTACAAGAAGAGTGTTTAAGATGAGACAATGAAAATTCACACTCATAAGGACACTATATAGGCTCTGGCCTCGCACGGGTAGTCTCTACTAATGATCTAGACATCTTAAGCACAATACCCAATCACTAAGACACTTTCGAGTCTGATAGGATGCGTGAAAGCAATGTGGTGTCACTTTAACTAGCGCAACCTTTGCCTAGACTCAGGGATTCAACACATGCAAAAATTGCCTCCAAAGGCACAATCCAAAAGCATCTCATTAAGTAAGCTAATGCTCCAAAATTTGGCTCGAAACAGGACTACAGACATAACTTGACTCACCAAACACACAATCAAGCAGAAATTGAAAAAAATCTCAAAAAATTAGCACAAACAAAACAATCATGAAAAAATTGTCAAAGAATGGCCGCACCCCCAAACCTAAACGAAGTAGTCCCTAATGTTTGCACAAAAGCGGATTGGACAATATAAGCTTAGAAGCGGGTGGGAGGCCAAACGCAACCCTATACAATCACGATACAAACCTAAAAACTAGGCTCAATGCAACACCAAACACTTAATCTAAGCAAGAAAAATTAAAACAAAATTAAACAAAACAAAAATAGCTTAAAATTAGAAGAGTTACCTAGGCAGGTTGCCTCCCACCAAGCGCTTGGTTTAACGTCCCGGCTAGACGCATTTCGTTCCTCTCATCAATCTGGATCAACGTTTGGTGCAACAACTTCGCCACCTTTCTTTCTCAACTTATGTGAGGCATAGAACATCCTCACACAAAATCCGTTCACTATTCTTATTTTGTCCATAATGAATGCTTTCTTCCCTTTGTCCCTTCTATCCAATTTCTTCTCAAATTTATCTGTAGAAGTCACTTGGGTTTTATTCATAACTCCATGAGAGCCCGGTTTGTGGACACCATTGATCTTTTTTCTTTGAGCATCATGAACCACATAAGAATTAGGCAGCTATTTTGGAATGTCTCTTCTAAAGACTACCTATACGGGAGGATCAACAACCTCAACCATCAAACACCTATCCACTTCCATCGGCCTCTTAGTTGCCTTTTTCATGTCAAACACCACGTGTTCATCTCTTACCCTCAATATTATTTTATCTTCCTTCACATCTATCAAAGCCCCTGCTATCTTCAAGAAAGGTCTCCCGAGAAGCAAAGGTATTTACATATCCTCTTCCATCTCAAGTATCACAAAATCCAAAGGAAAGCATAAGCTTTCTACCTTTACTAAGACGTCTTCCATGACTCCCCTTAGGTATTTGATTGACCTCTCGGCTAGTTGTAGGGTAACATAAGTAGGCTTCACTTCCCTCATTTCCAAGTTCTTTAAAACTGAGTATGGGAAGTCAATCAATACCTTCCTAACCTCTGTTTGGCCAATGGTGAATGAGATTGTGAATTTATCGGGATCCTTTAGCTTAGGTGGGAGTTTCTTTTGTAGGATCGCACTACACTCATCTGTTAAGGCGACCATCTCGAATTCTTCTAGCTTCCTTTTGTTGGAGAGTAATTCCTTAAAGAATCTCACATAAGTAGGCATTTAGGAAAGTGCTTCGGCAAAGGGGATCTTGATTTGAAGTTTCTTAAATATCTCCAAAAACTTTCCGAAATTGTGAGCATCCTTGTGTTTCTTCAATCTTTGCGGATATGGTATAAGAGGAACATAAGCTTTGACTTGGGGTTGTGGAGGATTTTGTGATGTGGTAGGCATGTTATCATGGTTCTTCTTTTCTTCTACAACCTCTTCTTCAATAATACCCTCTTCTTCAACAACAGCTTATTCTCCCTTCCCAAAGTCTTCCGGCAACTCAAGCTCTTTACTACTTTTCAATACAATGCCCCTTGCATTGTTCCTTAGGGTTTATCACTGTGTTGCTTGGTAAAGACCCTTGTTGTCTTCCTTGTTGTCCCCTAGCTAGTTGACCGACTTGCATTTCCAAGTTTTGGATTGAGGCTTGTGAATGTTGAGCAAGTTGGTCAATCTTCGTATCAAGCTTCCTCAAGGCTAAATCTTGGGTCCCCATTCTAGTGTCCATCTTGCCCATATATTTAGAAAAAATGTCCTCTAGGTTAGACTTTCTCTTTCCTTAATTGTTTGGGGGTTGGTTAGGGTAGTTTTATTGTTATGGCTGTAGGAATCCGGAGGGTTGTCTTTGGTTGATGTTTTGTTGTTGTTGTTGAAGTTGGTTGTCCCTCCATGACAAATTTGAATAAGGGTTGTTTTGAGGATTTTGGTTGGCATGTTGTGTTTGGGGTTGATTTTAAAAGTTTCGGTTGAAGTTTACAAAGGAAACTTGTTCTGTAGAACTTGAATCAAAGGGGTTTCCAACTTGACAATCCATGCTAGCATGTGGCCCCAAACACCACTCACATGAGGCTACTTGCACATTACTAGACCCTGCGCTCATCTTGGTCATTTGATTTTGAAGTGCCGCCAATTGAGTCTTTACACTTGTCAACTCATCTACTTCTATCAAACCTGGAGCCTTCTTCGGTAATTGTCTCTGGTTTCCCCAATGGCTATTGTTGAGTGCTATTTCTTCTAAGAGATCATTGGCCGCATCCATTGATTTGCTTATTAGAGAACCTCTAGCAGCCGCACCCACTAAATTCCTAGTTGACACCGTGATTCCTTGGTAAAAAGCTTGCAAAGTCTGCCACTTTACAAGTCCATTGTTGGGGCATCTCCTAATAAACTCCTTGAATCTCTACCAAGCTTCATAGAGACTCTTGTTCTCGTATTGTGCAATAGAAAAGATCTCATTTCTAAGGCGAGCAGCCTTCCCTAGAGGAAAAAATCTATTCAAGAATGTTTGGGCCAACTAATTAAACGTAATGATTGAGTTTGGAGGCAGTGAGTTCAACCATATCTTCGTGTCGCTTCTCAGAGAGAATGGGAACAACTTTAACTTAATAAAATCTTCTAGAATTCTGTTGTAATTGAAGGTGTCCCATATCTCACCAAAGTTTTGAAGATGCATGTTCGGATCATCATTCGGCAATCCATTGAACACACAATTGGTGCCTATCATTTGAATTACTGACACCTTTATCTCAAAGAAATTTGCTACAATTATTGGTCGATGAATAGATGACATGTTCTGCTCCACTCTAGGTATCGTGTAATCCCGTAGAGTGCGTTCATCTTCAACATGAGGCAAACCCTCTTGATCTGGAATGGCCCCAGGATGCAATTCCCTCTGAAGTTGATTTGCCACATGGGGCAAATCAAGGTGTCCTAATTGTGCATTTGGATCTTCCATCTATGCTCTTCTCACTCTTGTCTCACGTCTATTCCTTAGAGCTAGTCTCTCAATTTTAGGGTCAAAATCCCAGAAGCGAAGATTTTGGCTTCTCGTGTGCAGGTGCATGCAAGATCAAATGTACCTAAAAAGAGAAAACACAAACTAAACCAAAAAGTTCAAATTAGCAATAAACTAACTAGTATCAATATCAATCGTTCCGCTCAATCCCCGACAGCGACGCCAAAAATTGACTACACTCTTAGTGACATTTGCAATAGTACGAGGTCGGAGAGTAGTAAAATGGTAAAGTAGAATTTGTTCCCACGAAGATTGAGTGACTGATTATTGAAATTGATCAGTCTAAATGCTATTTAAACAGGCAAAAAGGTTGGTTTTCATATTAAGCAAGTTAAACTAAACTAATAACAAGGATTTAAGCTATTGTAATAAAGAAATGACAAGAAATAAACTCAAGTGTAAATATGAAGGAAATGAAGGCTAGGACTTGACTACACCCCACCCTCTCCAGATTCAATTGCACACCTAAAATATACTCATGCAATTCAGCATTGTTAAGTTTTTGGTTTGTCTTAGCATAAATTCCATATCAAAATGTTGTTTCTCTTGTATTGATAAGTGGTCTTAGAAATGATGATTCAAAACTTCAAAAAAAGACTCGGCTACAGTTCATGCAAGATGGTGTCTTGGAAGAAGAATATGCTACATTGCTCTACAAAGGTATATTAGACCTCTTTCCTCTTGCAAGGCTTAGGCATACACACACACGGCATTCATTTGTGTCCCTGCATAGTTGTACACCATTGATATAACATATTCACACACTTGGTAATGTATGCACATACATTAGATTTAATTTGATAAACATTGTGTAATTGCATGTTCTAGGACTATGTCTAGGAAATGGCATTCGTGTACAAATTTATGATTATTTGTTTCCATGTTATTGTTTTTGGACTTGAATATGATCTCATTTGATTTCTTATTGAGTCCCAGTCATTTCGATTACTCATTCATTAGGTTTCGAGTCCAAACTAGGAAGCTACGCAACTTTTTGTTCTCATTCGTTGAGTTGTCTTCGTCATCATATTACGAGTCGAATTTTCAACATTTTATCAAAGTTTCATAGTTTTCCTTGTGCATGAGGGAGTCATGGTTTGTAATTCAAAGACGGATTTGAAATCAAAATTCAGAGGCCCGAATACGGTCGAAGAACGCAAGAGGAGAGCGAGGGAAGCAAGCTTGGCCAACGACCAAGCTAGGAGATGCGCGTGAGGAGGCCGTGAGCCTCACGGCCTCACCACATCTCTGCCCTATGAGGGCCATGCACCTCTCAAGGGTAGGTGAGGTAGTAGCCTCTGATTGGTCCCCTCTCTCCCTCTCTTTCATCTCTTTTAAAATCCTCCTTTCCCTCCCATTTCATTTTCAAGAAGAAAAATTAGAAAATACATGTGCAGAATTTTCTCTCAATATTTCTCACATTCCAAACACCATAAGTTTCTCATATGAAGTCAGAATTGAGTGATTAAAGTTGGAGAAGTTTCATAATCAAGTCCTCTACCTTTTCCAAGTGGTTTGGTAGTTGTTTGATCAAGTTTTCTGGTGGCTTCACATTCAAAACCGAACTAGCTCGTGAATCATAGGTATTTGTCTTATCTTTGTGTTTTCTTCTTTTATAACCTTCAATTACCTTGGGGCTTCTTCTTCTATATATTTTTATATATATGATGAATGCTATTGAGAAAGATAGTTTTATAATCAAACCTAATCAAAGTCTAATTAGAGACAAATGTGAACTAGTTTTCTAGGGTTCTAGGTTTTCACATGTTTGAGTGTTGTATTCTGATTAGTTTGATATCTAGAGTTATTTGTGGATTGATTGATGTATTTTATGAACAATAATCTTAACACGTGCTTAGATCCTCTTATTGAACAAATCTAGGATTAGCATTTGTGATTTTGTATTTAGAGCCTAATAAGATTTAATTGATTATTCATTATATCCTTACTCTAAATATTGACTAGAATATTCATTGAACACATTTTGTGATTCTAGCATATTTTTGTGTATGTTTCTAATATATTGAATATGTGCTTCATGTATATGATTGATTCAAGTGTTAGGTTTGTGAATGAAACTATGAGTCACATGTGTTAGGTGTTTCACATGCTCTAGGTTTCTATTCAAGTTTTATAACTAGACTTTTTGACTTGTGTTCTCACATGTTTTAATCTAGTTTCCATGGAATGTATTGATCACATGTTCTATATTGAATTGCTTGTTTGCATCATTTGCATTCATGGATCACACTTAAGAAGTCCTTGTAAAATACATGAAGTCTTGACTAGGACAAGGTGTCCGGATAGTCCAGATTACCAAGCAAGAAGTCATGGCTAGGATCGGGAAGGTCCGGATATCTATGCATGAGAGGCTCTCTAGAGGCATGGCTGGCTTGGATAGGGAGTTGGCCACAATATTGGTAGGCCCGGGCGTTTGGTTAGACATAGACTCCAATAAAGAGTGTTGCATGGGATGTGCATTGTCTCTTGAGGAATTTCTAATCTTACAACGATGTTGGTTAGATATGGACTCCAATATATGGTGGTTTCACATCGTTAAGGGATTTCACATCTTCCAATAGAGATTGGGTAGACATAGACTCCAATAAATAGTAGATCATAGGTTGGTCACTTTTGAGGAATTTCTAATCTATTATCCAATATATATAGTACCCAATGGTTGTAGTTCAACCTGTGGATGTTTCCTCCTTGGAGGTTTTACCACATTAAAAAATCTCTTGTGTTAATTCTTCCTATCTCTATCTTTCATATTTGTATAAGAGTATGTTTTAATCTTGTTTCATAATCTTCACTTGTGATGTATTTGTAAACAAGATTTTTTTAAGTGTAAGTGTGAAATGTAAGCACATCATATGATCATAGTTGTATATATAATTCTTTTGTATATTGATACATTTGTGTATAGTTATATATTGATTGATTCTTGTACATATTGGACATTATTATGAATACATGTATTCTTTGTTTTAGTTTTAATATATTTCCTTCACTAGCAAGTTGTAGAACTACTTAGTGTTCTTACATTATAATATTCAAAGTACAACTTGTGGAATGTGCTCTTCATTAAATATACTTGTATATAAGATACATTGTTTCTTGGTATATGTTTTGTAGACTAAGGGTGGTGAATTGAGCATACATGTGTTAATTGTTTTCTCTTAACAATCTTGTTAAAGGTTAATTTTGTATGTTCACCAAGGTTTTGACATAAGTCATGAAAGAGTTTTAAAATTAAAGTGTCAACCTATTCACCCCCTATAGGTTGTTTAGTATAACCTTGTAGGTATTTTCATGCACCCTAATTTTAACCTATACTCTCGGTCGAGTAGTATAGGTCACACCCAATTTCATACCCGAGCCTATCTCTCGATTACTTAGAATGTTTAAATGAGTTTAGTAAGAATAATGGCACACTAAGAATCCTATACGCTAGCCTAAGTAGGTCTACTTTTCTAGACATGCATAGAAGACCTTTTGTCGAACATGAAGTGTGTGTGTGTCTCCGGTCGATTCATAACACACAATCGAAGATCATTCAATAGACGATCAACCTATTGAAAGCATTAATTACACTAAAACATCCATACAAACTACAATTGCACATAAAGGATAAACAAATGTCAATATAAATATATAGTCATGGGTGAAGTTTCATCAAATCCTAGCACTAAGTATTTAGCTCATATTACAAAGAGTAGCCATACAATAAATATGCTCAAATGAATACATGACTATAATAAAGAAAATGAAAGAGGTAAAATTTTTGAGGAAACAATGTAGAGTAGATCCCCTTGATTTGCTCTTCTACTCTTCCAAGCTCCTTCAATCTCCTATCTCCCAAGAACAATGAAATATCATGGATTGATATCAAGTTTTTAGTGGATTGTGTAGGATTGTTTAGGAAATGACTTAGTAAATATTCTTAGGTAGGTAGGTGGTAGCTTTTCTGAGAAAAACAATTGAATATATAAGGGAGCTTATTAGGTCAGGGGCAAAGGAGTAATTTCCTTGAAGTTTACAAAAATCTGAGCAGAGGGCGACCTTGGGGGGACCTTGGTGAGCTCGCCTTGAGGTCACTAAGAAGGAAAATGCTTCTGAACCAGAATGGTTAGCGACCTTGGAGGAGACCTTACTGATCTTGCCTTTAAGGTTGCTTTCTTGCTCTGTATTTAGTGTTCAAACTAGATTGGTTAGCGAGCTTGGTGAGCTCGCCCTGATCTCGCCTTTGACAATGTTGATGAGGGTTAGACTGAGTGCAGAGCGACTCTTGGGCGTGACCTTGGCAAGCTCGCCCTAGGGTCGCTTCTGCCCCGTTTTGGAAGATGCTGAACTGACTATACAACGATCTTGAGGGCGAGCTTGGTGAGCTCACCTTGAGGTTGCCTATGTGCAATAAGTGTCTTCTTGATCCTCCTTTCAGCTCATTCCAAGACAATTGAGCAACAAAACCAACTTGACCCTGCATGACTTATTTAAAGTGTTAGAAACCCGGTTTTACCAAAGAAACGAACACAAAACGATGTGGAAATGAGGCTACACTTTATGTAGAAGTGAATCAATCAGCCCAATCCGAACCCAAAAAAATCCAACATGCATATTAAATTATTATATATATATATGTATATTTTGTTTAATATTATTTGAAGTTAAAAATAATTCTTTCAAAAATGAGAAAGAAAAAATAAGAATAACTTTGATTTGTTAGTATTTTGTTTATAATTAAATGCACAAAAATATATTGTGTAAATAAGTTTGGCTTGGTGGAGTGTTGAAGATGATAGTTTTAAGGATGTCATAGGCCCTGTTTGATTTTTCCACTTAATACTTAATGACACTTAATGTGCTCTGTTAAGTTATTTTGTTTGTTTTTTTAAGTGATAAAATCACTTAAAGAACCCATAAAACCACTTGTTTAGAAAAGTGAAAATTTTTCACTTTTCACTTAATAGAAATCCACTGGAATTTAATGCAATCTTTTTACTTCCAAAACTATCCTCACCAATCTAACTTATTTTCAATTTTATCTTCTGTTAAAATACTATTCATATTAATATATTTTTTTCTTCTCACCATAAACAATTATAGTATCACAAAACCTATTTGCTTCAAAACTCAAACAACTAGATAATAGTTTTCCTAGCATATTCCAGATTCCAGTAAGGATTCGTTTTTTTTTTTTTCATAATTTGATAATTAGTTTCAATAAATATTTTAGTGTTTGACTACATCTCTTTTATTTGTTCTGAAAATTATATGGGTTTGTTTTAGACCCAAGCAAATTAATAATTGGAGAATGGTTTTCATGGTGATTTTGTTATGAATTTTTTGGGTGGGTTTTGAGATGTTAATTTTAATTAATAAGCAAAAAAAAAAGGTTATGTATATAGTAGACGATTTATTACAATATATTTGAATTGGCCTTAAAGCAAGAAATTCTAATTCATCTGTACATATGTATATACTGCATATGTGAACTGAGCTTAAAGTGTAACATCATTTTTTTATTACACTTGTTATTTATACCGGTTTGTTCTTATACTTCCATAGTTCCATTGTAATCAATTCTTCAATATAACTAAATTACAATTATGTTAGGGATCTAATATCAAATTTTTTAGTACATTTAGATTTTAGTGTCACTCAAGAAATATAAAAACAAAAGGGAGAGGGGAAATAATTGTTGTTCGACTTGCTATACATCTGTTTTACTTATTTTGAAAATTAGTGTTACAAATGTTAGGTAATTTTCATATAGTAGATAAGGTGGCATTGACACTTTCATATATATATATATATATATATTACAATACTTAAAGTGTGTAAATGAGATTTCACTAAAACAAAAAATAAAAATTCATAAAAAATAAAAATTCATATAAAATTTTTAATTATTTATATAAATTTAAAATATTATTATAACTAAATAATTTTGTTTTACAATTATTAAATTACTTGTTATAGTTATTTAAATATATAACAAATAATAGTTATAAGGGTATAGATGTAAAAGTATTAATTTCCAGATATTTATAACTTAAAAAAACAAACGACTTATCACTTATATTCAGTTTTCAGTGAAAAAAAACAAACATGTTTTTCAGTTTTCAGTTTTCAGTCACTATTTAGTCTTCAGTAGCATTCAGCACTGTTCAGTCTTCAGACAAAAAATCAAACGGGGCCGTCTTTGGTTTGATTCCAAGACCATTAACTATAGTCTATTTATTTTGTAAAACCTCAAGTTCATTTGGGCCTAGGGCCCATTGAAGCATAGATCCGGTCCTATCCGGTTTGACCCAGCTTAGAAAGACACCGATCTTTAGGCTGGGCTTGAGAACAACTGTGTTACTGCTTATTCGGTCTGACCTGGTCCAAACAGTAACAGGATAGAATAAAAATCTTATATGATAACAACTTATTCAAATTTAATTCCTAATGGTTCTTTCCAAAAAAAAAAAAAAAAAAAAAAAAAAAAAAAAAAAAAAAAAAAAACCCCTAACAGTCGGGGCAATATAATCTTTTTGACCCAAATAGAAACAAATTGAATTTTGTTTTTAATAATGTTGTACATAATATTTGCCAAGAAGACACGTCATCAGATAGCATGGACCAATCTTGCCACATAAGCAGAAAGTCAAAGATTAGTCAGAAAGGACATGTTGGTGTTCCACGTGGATAGGCCACCTGGCACCAGCACAACATTAATTGAAACAGACAAGGCTAGCGATGCCGAATAGAGCCGAGTAAGCCAAGTAAAAGATCATGTTTGTTCAGCTCTACTTGGCATAAACATGAATGATCACATTAAGGGTTTCTCCATCGCCTACAAGGCATACAACATTAACAAGCAATCATTGGTCCACTATTGTACAACCACCAAGAGTCCTACAAGGAAATGAACAGATTTCCTCTCCTATACATCAGGCTATCAGAGTCCAAAGCAGATTCGAAATCAACAACATTAAACACGTGATAATATCAAATAGGAAAAGAGTCCTAAAACCAACTATGTAATCCTCTACTTTACACCACAATACCAAACCCTAACAGTTAAAAATCCTAGTGGCAACATGTATAAATACACCTGCAAAACACAATAGCAGGGGTGAAAAATCTTAGAGAGAGAGAGAGAGAGAGAGAGAGAGAGAGATCATAGTGTGTATTATTTAATGAAATAGTGGATTTGACTCAGTTGACAAGGCAACAACCCGTGGACGTTTCTCTGATTACCGAAGTTTTACCACGTATCTTGCTTTCTTTATTATTTACTACTGTTATGCTCTTTGTTGCACTTATATTGCAGATTTCACTAATCTAAACCGTTGACTGGTTGACCGTCAAGAAATCACCATCAATAAATAATTATGCCAAAAAGTGTCTTATACTCTTATTCATGTGACTCTATATATATCCTAAAAAGTGTCATTTTCATATAATTATGGCTAATCTCAAAGGCGTTTGTGCGACTTACCAAATAATATAAGACTTGATTCTCCTTAATAAAACGGAGTATGCATGTTTGTTTCGATCAAATTATTGATTTCACGATTTCGTATGATTATATATAAATTGTAAATAATAAAAAATATCAAGGTAAAATGTTAATAAATTTTTGGGCCACCCCACACCACAATGAGGCTTTATTAATGTCAGTGATTATTAGCGATAAGATGATTCTATTTTTGTATTTTTTTTTTAAAGTACAACAACAGCCAGGACCTGATGAGATAAGACTCTACAAGCACAGCCTGGAATACTACTCCCACTATCGGGGAGAGGTTACAACTTGGATTACAACTTTCACAGTCAACTGGAGAGAGGGCTGATCCCATAATATCGGGATAGGGCTACCCACACTTTGGGGATTAATAGCCAAAGGTGGGACAATAATTATTTACATACCAGCAAGGTATTGAATCTTGGTGGTGGAACCACACTTGGGAGATTCCAACCACCAAGGCAAGAGGCCATTGGTTATTTTTGTATTATAAGTTACAAAAAAACGTGTTGTTGATCTAGCTGTTGAGATTTTGGGACTCTATATAAAAGAGACAATTAAATTGAAAAGGATGGGTGATCATACTGTATATTGTCAATTGAAGCATCCATATCGCTAAATGAGAATGAGAATCATTCTCTAAGGGCGCGTTTGATATCGTTTTTAAAATGAAAATCATCTTTTTAAAATAATGTTTTTAAAAATGTAATGTGTTTGGTAATGTTTTTTAAAAGTTGTTTTTTGAAACGGAAAAGGATGTAAAAGTGTTTGGTTGTTTTTTTTTAAATGGGAAGCTATACGAGAAAAACCTGCAAGAAACAATTAGAAAACAACCAACCAATACTCTATTGATCCGCGCACGGATGCCAGAATATCAGGCTTCAAATACGATAATCGATTTCGCGCACGAAGGATGTTGTAAATGGATGGTTGAGAAACATTCTCTGAATTTTTATTAATCAAAAGCCCCCTTTCAAACCCTAATACAATCTACTTAAATATAATCGCAAAACTTGACTAACAAGAAAATCCTAAACAAATGGGAAAGAATCCTAAATGAAAAAGATATCAAATCTCCTAAAAATCAAAAGAATCCTAAAACATTAAAAACCTATCTAAAAAGGAAATTGGATTTGATTTAATAAAATAAAATCATAAAATAATTAATAACCTAATTACATATAAACTAAAAGGAAATAAAATAAATGTACTGAATCATGACAACAATTAAAAACATAAAACAAGAAACAGTTGTCTTGGTGTGCATGAAACTTAATGGACAAATTCGGATATGCTGCAACCCGTTATACAAGACGAAGTCTTCATAATATTTGTAGGAATCGTTTTAGGCTTTCTGGAAACATATTATAATGTCGATTTTGAGTTTGTTTGCCCTTTGAAAATACCCTCAAAATTTGCCCTTCTGGAAGGGGCTGATCCAAGTCATTGAACTGACCCCCTTGCCAATCTGGCCGACCATTTCGAGCAGGCTAATCAAACCGACCAAGCTGACCATTCTGACCAAGCCGAGTGCTTGCCGTATCATCTTTGCTTGCCGCATTAGTAGTTATTTGAAGGGAAAAGTTGATTTGTTTTGAAATGATGTTTTTGAAAATGGTGAAAAACTTTGTGAAAAACAATAAAAAGTTGTTTTTAACTTTTTAGTTATACATTTCAAAAAGTTGTTTTTTATTTTCAAAACCAGTTTTGTAAAACGTCTAATTAAACAGCATTAAAGTTGTTTTTTTATTTTTAAAAGCAGAAAACCATTTTTAAAAATGGTTCCAAACAACACCTAATCTTCAACATTTTTTTTTTTTTTGAAAATCTCTGATCTTCAACATATTTCTAGAAAATTGACAAGTTGTGTATGATAATATAAAACTATAATTCTCCAAATCCTAAGAGGATGAATTTTTTTAATATTAAATTGGAGAATTATTGTTTTATATTATCATAAATAACTTGTCAATTTTCTAGATATATGTTGAAGATTAGAGAACATTATATTATATTATTTTAGTACATTTTAATTGTTAAATACGGTAAACACCGTATTAGTTAATACATAATATTTGGTGGTATTAGGTTATATTGTATTAAAAAAAAAAAAACATTTTTCTTTTCTCTTTCTCCTCAACAAATATGGAATATTTATAAAACTATGTGTTATACTCTTAGTTTTTTTATTTTATTTTTTTATTTTATATATAATTTATTGAAAATATTTATTTTATTTATAAAAATATTATTTATTTAAATTTTTGTATCAATGGAAATAAATATTTATTGATTTTTTTATAAAAATATTTATTGATTTATTCATGGTAAGAATATTTAAAATGAATTATTAACTCTTTTTTTTTTCATATTATATTTTTATATTGGAATAACTTAATGCAATATAACACGGTGCATTACTAAACACGGGTTTGTATTAATAATAATACAATCCAATCCAATACAATCCAATCCAATGTACCAAACGAGCTCTTAATGTAATAAAAAATATATATATATAAATACAAACATTTCCAAGTTTCAAAGCATATGGTCCATTAAACTTGAAAGTTTGCAAAAGAAAAAAAAAACTCATAGATATATAGAGATTTCGCAGTACATGAATTATTTAGGTAAAGTTGGGGTGGGGGTATGAAATAGTACCACTTTTGACTTTTGATAGTGAACACAATAATTATTGGTTGGGTGATTACGATTAATGAACCAAAATAATTAAACGCACCATATGCGAGTAAAAGGTGCGCAGGCAGAGGCGCCTGCCAACCAAAGTCATGTCTCCATTCTCATGGAAACAAAATTAATTAAGATGGAAAAGGTTATCCTATCCTTTCACTTTTACACACACATCATGCATACATATTTTGTGCTAGCTGCTTTAAATTCTTTGTAATTAAAATGTGACATTGATATGACAAATGAGACATTGGACTGCTTAACTATCATAACATCGGCTAAAACTTGGGTGCATCGGCTAAAACTTGGCCTGCTTAACTATATTTTTTTTATTACATTAAGTTGCTGACGTGGCAGCATCAGGGTGGGCGATGCACCGTGCATCACGCTGCACCCAAGACTCTCTTCATAACATCACCATTTGGTACCACACGATACTTCACACCACGTGGATTTTGTTTTCATTTAATCATATAGGTCTCGCCACCTTGTGAGTTGTGACGTGTTTTGATTGGACACGTGTATCAAACCCTGTTTTTGTTTGGAATTAGTTTAGTTGATTTGTGTTTTGTGTTCATTGGGAAGAAATTGGTTACTTGGTGTTGGTGTTAGAGATGAGGTTCAAGATAAAGATTAAGTTGATGGTGTTTGAGATGGGGATGAAGAATTGATGTTAATGATGCTTGAACAAATGGGTTCAAGTAAAAACGTTTCTGATAGAGGAAAAATGAGATTGTGAATTGAATTGAAGGGTTGTAGACATTTTTTAATAAATTTAAATAAATAAATAAATAAATAACAATAATAATAATAAAAAAAAGATCTTCACTGTCCATCTTGTTGCAGATCCATCTTTTAATTGCGTTTTTTTTTATATAAATATTTTTTTTATTTAATGAATATCTTGAGGATTAAATGGTAATTATATAGAGCAAACTGAAGGATAAAACGGTCATTTGGCTATAAGGATTGACAGTCAACTCAAAAATGGATGAAAAAGGAAACAGAAGGGGTCTTTTATACATTAGTTCCATTTCAAGGGAAAGATTGGCTAATATGAGCAAACATTGTCCTCACCTTTATAATAGGGCAAAGGTCAGAGGGGAAAATGATAATATCCCTAATTTTAATCTCTTATCTAAAGCTTTATATCAAGTCTTCACGTGTGTTTTGAGATATTATATATGTTCGCATAGTATCACCTATACAAAAATAAAAATAAAATAAAAATTTAATGACGAAGAATATAACGAAATTAATGTCATATATTTCATTTTGTTTTAGTTGTGTTATTTTGGACCACATGAAAAGATAAAATGTTGCACATGAATAAAAAAGAGAGTAAACAAAGGAATATATTTTCTTCAAAAAGAAAAAAAAAATAAAGAAAAAAACCAACAAAAGAATCTAATTAATGGTCCTATGCCCGTGAGATCTTCATGCTCTTAAGCCCTAATCAACCAAATCAATATTTGCTAATCAACCTTTTGATTTTGGTAGGATTCGAGCTACTAATTTGAAAGTTATTTATCCAAACCTCAAGTTCATCCATCTACTAGCTGAGTTACACCCCTGGATGTCACAGTATTTGTTATATATATATAAATTAAAAGGATATGATGTTGCATTATTTTCTTTACTGATTTTTAAAAAAAATTATGTTTCTCATTGCACCCAACCCTCGATTCTTTTCAAGCCCTGCATAACGATGTGACTGAGCTTAACTTTTTTACAAATAAAAATATATTTTTTTAGATTTTTTATATATACATATTTTCTTTCTAATACTCAGACATGTTTGTTACATGGGATTAGACTAATTCCAATCAAATCCCTTGTTTGGAATTGTTGGGATTATCTGGTCCTGGTAGCTGCCACTAAAGCAGGACTTAAATAGAATTGTGCTTTAACATTTTATTATTTTTTTTGTAAATAATTTTAAATTTTTTGATATTAATATATTAGATTAATTTATTATTTGTTTTAAAATAATCTAAACTAAACATATTTATATTAAAATATAATAAAATTATTCATATTTTATTTAAATTATAAATATTTAAAACAATTTTACTTTATGTGAAAACCAACTTATCTAATTTGATTATATCCAATCTCAAACTTTGCCAAACACAAGACATCACTGATTTAATCAAATTCAGCACTATACCAAACACGTCAAATTGCTAATTCAATCCAATTCAATCAAATTCAATACTAAAAAATAGTTCAATCTAATTCTGCATATCAAATTGGCCCCAAGTTTAAACTTAACTTTTACCCATTTTGGTTTGAGTAGGAATATTTTACACAACCAAATAAGCGATATTACTTGTTTTTTGAATTATTACAATAAATCGGGATTGAAGATGAAGGTATGACTCGAACCCACAATTTCTTAGATATAGGTATGTGACTTGCCACTACACCAACCCTATCTTGTATGTGGTGTTAAGTCAACTAATTAATTCCCACGATATAACTGTAATATTGAACCTAAAACATCTTAATCAAACATCTTAACACCCACAAATGATATACAAATGTTTAGATCTAGTAATCTATTATCCAAAAAAAAAATGCTGTTTTCAAATTACTTGAATTTAAAACATTATTTAAAGGGAAATTTAAAATATATAAAATAAAAATAGTTCTAATGTCGGAAAATTTTTCTAATGATAAAAATAGTTATTTTATTATTCGATTTTTTTTTTCTAGGTATGGAATCAACATCAACACATGGGATTGGGCATGCATAGTTATATTTAGAGTGTGTTTGGTAGGGATGAAAATGGAGTGGAAAAAAAAAGGTGCAAGGAAAAAGGAGAAGAAAAAGGTAAAGTGGGTTTTTGGTATGGAGAGAAAAATTGAAGAAAAAATTTATGGGTGGGACCCACTATTTTTAATCCTCCCAAAAGTGGATGGAAAGGGAGAGAAAAGAGGGAATGCTTGTAGGTTTAATTAAAATTACAAATTTGTCCATCTTTTTTAATATATAAACTATAATGTAAGGATAAGATAGTAAAACTGATAAAGAAGATCTCTTATTTCCTTCCTGTTTACCAAACAGATTAAGGCTATGTTTGGTAGGGAGGAAAAGGGAGAGGAAAGAAAAGGGTGGAGGGAAAAGGGAGAAGAAAGTGGAGAAATGTGTGTTTGGTATAGAGAGAAAAGGGGAAGGAAAGGAAAAATGGGAGGAAAGAAATGTGGGTGGGACCCACCAATTTTAATCCTCCCAAAAGTGAGTGGAAATGGGAGGGAAAAAAAGTGGCTTTTTGGCTTGATTTCAAATTACAATTTTATCCATTTTTTAATATATAAAATATAATGTAAGGGTAAAATAGTAAAAATGATAAAAAGACCATTTCTTTCTTTCCTGTTTGCCAAACAGCTCAAGGGAAAATCATTTTCCTTTCTTTCCCTTATGTTTTCTATCCATTCAAATCTTTCCATCATTCCTATTTTCTTTCCTCCCTACCAAACAGACCCTAAGGGAAAATTATTTTCCTTTCTTTCCCTCGTGTTTTCTATCCCTTCAAATCATTCTATCCTTCCTATTTTATTTCCTCCATACCAAACATACTCCCGGCTTTGAAATTAATAAGTAGTGCGAAAATCTGGTGTTTCTAATAATTGATTATTTTATTATATCTTCTTACCTTATTCTGTCACCGATACATTATTATGATTGTCGTTTTAATTTTAACCCTTGAATTCATATAACGCCAAATATATAGTAATTGAATGATCGAGGTAGCCACTGCATGCTTGCAATTATTATCTTTGTAATGTTGAAAAACTACGAATTATTTATTACTAGAAGCTCGGTTACTACTTACTACATTACAATATTTCAATTATGTGGGTAATGTAGACTAGATAAGATTGGTCTAATGGTAAACTTCTCACTTTTGTACCATAAAGTTACAGGTTCGAGTCCTCCCCCTTACTTAAAAAAACCCTGAATTTAAATAATACTTTAAAATATATATATATATATATATTATATGTAGGAGAATGGCAATTAGACCCAGACCCGCGAGACCCAACCCGCATGGGTCAGGTCTGGGTCCTCACATTCGGGTCACGAGTTGGGTCTAGGTCTAAAATATTAGACCCGATTCGGGTCCGGGTCTGGGTCTTTAGACCCGGACCCGGACCCGTAGACCCGAATAGTGAGTGAGTTAAAAAAAAATAAAAAATTGAAGAATTTGAAATTGAAATTGAATGCAAATAATAATATTTCCCTTTTATGTCATATATTTATTAATTTTTTTATTTAGTTATTTATATATTTAAGTATATATATTTTTTTAGTTTTTTTTTTTTTTTTTTTTTTTAGATCGTGGGTCCACGGGTCCGTTGGTCCAGACCCAGACCCGTAAATTTTCATGGGTCCTGGGTCGGGTCTGGGTCTTCCTAAGACCCGCGGGTCCAGACCCGAACCCGAACCCGAACCCGAACCCGAATCCGAATCCGAATTTTTTCATGGGTCTGGGTCAGGATCTGGGTCCAATTTTTTTTTCGGGTTCGGGTCTGGGTCCAGTAGGACCCGAACCGAACCCGAACCCGACCCATTGCCATCCCTAATTATATGGGTCATGCTCATGCATGCATGCATGTTAATAATGTACTGCCACGGTGCCACTGGCCTCATGCTATCATATCCGCGTCCAAAAATATCACTCAATCAGTCAATTATTGAATGGGCAATTCAAAGAAATCAACGAAAAAAAGAAAGATAAAAAGATAAAACCGTGAATGACAATTATATTGACCCCACAACCGACCTTAGATACACTAGTTCCTGTGTATAATTTAAGTAAACTAATTTGTCAACCCGTGCACCGTGTTTTGTTAAAAAATATATTTAAAATTTGCTTTTACTTTTCTCATTTTCTATTTTAATTTCTCATTTTATAATATAATTTAGTTATTTAGGCTAAATTAATGTGCCAAGTGTATTGAATGACGTAGTAAAGCAACATAATTACAGAAATGGTGGCTCAATTACAACCCAACAAATTTCTCCCTTAATTAGTAATTAATAAAAATATAATTATAAGTAGTGTGATTCTTTAACTTTTTAAATTTTCCGTGGCTCTCTAACTATTTAGTCATGAAAAAAACATTATTACATTAATTAGTAATTAATAAGAATATAATTACAATATTGTAACTCATTAACTTTTTAAAATTTCTGATAGTGTTTTTGGCAGATTTTTTTTAAAAAATTATTTGATTACTTTTTTTTTTTCCATATTTTTAAATTTTCTGATAACGATATTCACTTGATTTAATTTATTATTGTTGTTGTAAAGGAAAAAAGTGAAATTAGCCTTTTTCTTTTTAATTCATATTGTTATAATTATTTGTTTACTCAAATTGTTTTTATTTTTTGAATACTTTTTTTATTTTTCCAGATTTGGTTTTTTAAAAAAAATCTGAAAACTTATTTTTTTTTACGCAGAATATTTTAATTTTGTGATTATATTTTTTATTCCACATTTGTTTAAACTTTCCAATTTTAAATAATATATTAGATACATAGAAGATAAATATATGGGTTATAAACGGATGGAGACAATTTACAAAAAATAATAATAATAACTGCTAGAGATAAAAAAGTAAGAAAACTTTAAAAACACACCCTCGAATAAAGCCCACATACAAAAAAAAGAAAGAAATAGTAAGACCCTGTTTGGGCCGACAAAAGAAGAAAAGTAAAGATCTCACTATCGGTAGACCTATTCCATGAGGTATTGTCCTCGCCTCTGTTGCTTCCTTTAGCGTCCCCAAGGGCCTCATCTGCAAAAGGTCAATCAATCACTTCATCCACCTCCGACATCCTTGGACTATAATCACACTCATCCATGGGGCCAATGTTTGGCTCCTTGCCAATTGTTGATAGGCTTCTTTTCTGATCAGAATAATAGGTGGAGAAGGCACTTTTGGAGGGCAGTTCCAGATGCATGGGATGAGGCTCAATGCGTTGGCGGTGACAATGAGCACGCCACAGTTTCCTTTCACCCTTAATATTTTCCACTGCACCTTTAATGTGGTTGGCGAGGGAACAGTCAAAATGCCTTAAAGATTTCTCATTCAAGTGGTCTTGCATCTGAAAGAATTAATGCCTTAAAGATTTCTCATTCAAGATGTCTACCCAACTTTAATTCTCAAATAAAACTAATCATTCAATTTGTGTTACTAGTGATGTTCAATCAACACAAATCAAAGATTAAGATGTTAAGAAATTGAATAAAAACAACATTAAAATAGAAAATCTCAAAATAAGTTTATAAATCAACACCAAGCATTCATGTACAGCTCACATCATTTCCCTAGTGTGAAAAATTAGTTATATGTCTCTACAAAATTAAAGAGAAAAGAGAAAAGATAAGAAGAAACACAAGTGATGTCCAAGAGAATCTTCCTTCTTCAAGCTTGGCCCATCTCATTCTCTCTCCAATAAAGCTCTTGATGTGCAACAATGGTGGGATTTGGGGAAGTGTGGGAAAAGATAATGAAGAGGTTAGAGATTTAATGGTGGAAGTGAGGTGTTTTTGAGGTTGGAGGTTGTGGGTGGCTTGGGAGCCACCCTTGGCTGCTTGCTTTTTCCTCTAAAGCGTCAAAAAATGGGGTAAAAATAGGGTTCCAAGAATTAGGGCTTAAAAATAGGAAAATTACGAAACTGCCACTTCTTGGGCACACTGGACAGGGGTGACACGAGTTGGTGGGCGACTTTGGATAGTCGCCTCCAAACTCGCGTGGATTACTGGAACACACTGAAACAATGGTATTCACGCTGCTGGGGTGCACTTAGTAAGCACCGTTTCACTAAATGACGTGGGCTATTGGCGAATTTCCTTTAGGCCCATGCTTTCTTCCAAAATCACCCAAACTTCATTCTTGACTCGAATTTTATTGTTTTGCCCATTATTTATCCAAAATTACACCAACTATTCTAACTTACCAAAATCACCTGAAACACTTTTTTAAACCCATTAAATACACGAAAATACCGGAGAAACAAGCCCAAACAATTGGAAATGGGGGCCTAAAATAGGTATAAAATTGGTGCGATCACCGCCTCAAAGCTTTCTCATTCGAGTTGTCCTACATCTTAAACAATTTTTGGGACTGCCTCATCCGTCACTCAAATTAATGCAACAAGAGGGCATCATAAGTTGAAGATCTTTTGAAGCGGTCGATCATGTTCCAACAAGGAAATATTGCTATTTCCTCCTAACTATCAAAGAGTCCTAAACAGGAAACTAACCCGAAGCTTCTAGAAGGATAAAATACTAAATAGGAAATGAATCCTAAATGGGTTACTCAACCAGAATCCCTGTATCCTACAAGGATTCTAATTGTAAATCCGTTACTTATATGGCAAGGATTAGGGAAACACCTCATCAACCCATATAAATACCAACAGAAATCGTTGTATTACGATACAAGTAATTAATTGAGAGAAGGGGAGTATTAAGTGTGTAAACTTCAAAGCATAGTGATATTTTCCTTATCGTCTCCGATAGCCGTGGTTTTTTCCCAACCTTAGGGTTTTCCACGTAAATCTCGTTTCTACTACTTTATTTTTATTTTATTTGTTCCATAAACCATTGATTCCACCTAGTAGACCATCCATAATAGGCTATTCGGTGATTGCATCACATCCATGTGGAAGAGATGAGTTTTGGCTATTTCACCTTGACCAGTCACCGTCTCTGATCTACCTACGTGTTATTGTTGGTGGATTGACTTTTCAAAGATCCAAAAATCACCATTAACAAATGGATTAAAAAAAAGACGAGAGAAAAGAGAAAAGAGAGAAGAGAGAGAATCATAGTAGAGGGAGGGAAAAAAATTGTAGAGAGAGAAACACAAACGAATGAGAGAGAGAATGTTTTAAGAGGGAAACATGTTAAAATTTACTAGATGGATATCTTGATCAATACACATATTATTTAGGGGTATTTTCATCAACTTAGTAATAAAAATTGACAAGGAAAACATTCCAAAAGCTGCCAGTTTTGTATATATTTATTACTAATTCAAGGGAAAAGCGGTGAATTTCCTCTAAAAGATTTGCTAACTAAATGAAGACAAATTTGATCATTTTCCAATCCAACCCTGTTTCATTGTTTACATGTGCCATTCTTTCAATAATCAAAATGCAGAAAGTAAAATTAAAAATAAATAAATAAATAAATTCTTATATTAGTTTCCAACGAAGCAAACAAACCAAAACACATTCTCTATCTCTCTCTATATCAATTTTCTATATAAAGAGTGCATGAGTCTCCCAATTCTTGCATAGCCAAAAAGCCTTTCTCTAGACTTCATTTTAACTTTCTCTACTTCTTCCTCCTAGATAGAGTAATGTTGAAGCCACAGGTTCACAAATCACTGTTGGAAACAGACAATCAATCAATATACAGAGAATAGCAGAATTGGTAATCTGGAGATAGAGGCTTGCAGTGATTTGCAATGTCCTAAGACAGAATTTCTCCCCTTCCGGTGCTTGAAGGACGAATGGAGACTGCCCCCAGGATTCAACTATCTATCTTCTGTGTTGAAGCACTCAACCCAAAAGTCTGGCAAACTACAGTGTTTTTTCTCTCTCAAATTTTGGAAGACAGATAAAAAAATAGTTAGTAAGTAAGTTTCAAAGTTTCAAAGTAACTTGTTTCTGTATTTAAAGACATGAGATGTCTGTTTAGAACAAACACAACTTTTGAAAGAAAGTAACGTTTATTGAAAACAAAAAGTTATAACTCTTCCTGACAAACTTGAATTTTGAATTTAAAAAAAATTATTTTTTAAAATACAAAAATAGATGTCATTTGGGCCAAGGCCCTCCAAGGCCCAGGCACCACCCGAAGGCATCCCGAGCCCAAGAGCCCATAGTCCATGTATCATCTATTTGTGGGAGCTCCAACAAGCCTGGGTCCAAATCCAAGCATGTTGGCCATTCGATTTGTAGTGGTCTCATAATCACTTATATGTAAGAAAAGGACTTTGTTTTTTGTCGATGTGGGATTGATGGTTTAAATCAAACCATTTAAACAATCACAACCAATCTCAATCCTTCAAAACCTTATTCACATTGCAGAAGCCATTCCTTCTTGGAAATGGCGACCATGCTTTCCGTCCGGTTCGATTGAGACCCTCTTCAATCAAAGCACCAAAAGTTCGTGTAGGTTTTTCTCCAACTACCATCAAAGCAATAGCAACTCCTCTTGCCACTAAACAATCTGTAAATGTTAAGGCAGTAACACAGTTGTTACTGTTAAACAATCCATTGGCGGTGTCCTCTCTAATTTAAATGTTGAAGGAGGGCTTGATGACATACAAGATTGGTTTGGCAAATCGATCCTCTTGGAACTTGTCAGTGACGAGCTTGATCCTAGTAAGTATTCATATTATTGTAAAATACTTGGCAAGATTTAATTGTCTTCTATTATCTCTCTTGTTTCACGTCATTAAGTTTTCTGTTTCTTGACAAAGTTGAGGTTATAGGTTAGTCCAATATAAACTTCTAACGCCCATATCAATAAAATTGTGGATTAGAATCAGGTGGAGCCAAATAAAAAAAGTATTTAAGTAATTGCACCGGTAAACAATTGTACGTAGATATGAATTGGATCCTCGTATTAATATTTGCTTAGTATATTTGTTGCTTTTGATTTTTTATTAAAAAATAAAAACTATTGAAAATAAATAAATTTAACCATATATTATTTGTATATTGATGATTCACCGGATCCTTAGCTAGGGAAGGTGTAGGAGATGAATTTCTGAATGAATTTCGAAACTAAGAGAGCTTGCATGATTTAATTTTAGAATAATGCTAAGCTTCTCAAAAAAAAAAAAAAATTCCTAAATTCATTTCCAAATGATGTGGCATGTAAATTGTCAACATCTGGTAAATTATGAGATTATGTGAGGAGTGTTGTGATTTTAACAACTTACAAACCACGTCATTTGGAAAAAAAAAAAATGAAAATTAGGAAGCCAAATACTTTACAAACCTTACAAACCTTGTGCATTGATTAATTTTACTTTCTAAAAACGTGGTCCATTTCAGAAAAAGCCAAATACTTCAATGTAAGCTGCGAAGTTTGAAGAGAGAATCACTGTTTGGTTGTTAAATACAAGAATAATATAATTGTTAGTATTTAATTTAAATTCTATAATGCAAATGATATATTAGATGTTGAATTTATATGAGTCTTTATTTATTTAGTACATACACCCACATTCTTTTCTTTTATTTTTTTCAAGTAACATTTTTTTTTTCTTTTTAAATGTTAAATTTAGAGTTTTTATTTACTGCGTAAGTGCACACTTTTTCACTTTATAAAAGTGGATGGATTGAATGATATGATTGTGGAAAAAAAAAAAAAACATGTATAAAATATTAAAATGATATATATTAATGATTGTAGATACGGGATTAGAAAAGCCGACGATAAAAGGTTTTGCACACACAAGTAAGAAGGTGAAGGACGGGGACGTGACATACGAAGCAGAATTTCAGGTTCAGGCAGAGTTCGGAGAAGTTGGTGCTATTATTGTTGAGAATGAGCACCACAAGGAGATGTATGTGCAGGACATAGTACTTGATGGGTTTATCAATGGTCCGATTAAGATACACTGTGCCTCTTGGGTTCACTCCAAGCATGACAGGAAACACAAGAGGGTCTTCTTCACTAACAAGGTCACTCCTTCACTCTAAATAATTATACTTACTTTAAACTTTATCCAACATTTTATTATTGACCTCTTAATTTGTTAATTACAAAAGCTTTCATGATATATATTTCTGAAAATTTTGGACTTTGTTAGATTTGATATTGTTTTTTTTTAAAAAAAAATTGTTGAAATTTATCTAAATAAAATATCTTTAGAGGGTTGGGTTACTTGGGGTACCTCTCCCTTTGCTAAGATATATATAGACAATGTGATTAATTTCAATATTCAAAATTGTTTTGGGGCATATATTCTTAAATTTAATTAGAATTATCCTTTATTTTTGTTCACAAAATTTATTCTTTATAGCGTAGAAGAGTCATTTATAAAAATAACTCGGAACTGAATATTCTTTCCACTGCACTCTCTATCTCTATCATTTATGTATCAAAAAAATTATATATATACATATATATAATTTAACTTTCTTCATTAAATTATTTTTATATAATTTTAATTTTCATTAAATTTTTACAAATAATATTATTATATTATCATACAATTGAACCATAAGCGGTCCCCAATAAATTTCTCTAAAATTATTATAGGACTCATTTGAATTTAACCTCCGATATAAAAATAAAATTAAATAAATACTTGAATAATCTATCCCATCGTTTGATATGATTCCACATCACAACCGAAATCATATCAAGATATGAAAATGACAACTAGGTCACGTGTATAACCATAGAAGTGGACATTCCAGTGGGTTAAAATTAAATGAAAGTGAACAAATGTTGTTACACAAGTTAACCTTTTTCGTCCTCTCTGGTCCTATCACTCCTTCCATTATTGAAAAATTGAAAATTAGGCTCTAGGATGATCTCATGATCACCATGATCAAAATCTAATGTCCTTCTAGACACCAAAAGAATCTGGATCCTCTTTTGATAGGAGCTTCAATGTTAATTATAATTCTAATAATTGCTCAAATCGATCTAATACTATTAAACTGGTCATGGGTTAACTCTCAACAACCATATTCATCTATTAACTGAGAGTGCTTTTATTTGAAATAGTCATTTTTACCGTCAGAAACACCGGAAGGATTAAAGAGATTGAGAGATGAAGAGCTAGTGATATTGCGAGGAAATGGACAAGACGAGCGCAAAACCATTGATAGGGTATACGATTATGATGTGTACAATGATCTTGGTAGTCCTGATGAGAAAAACTCACTCGCAAGACCGGTGCTTGGTGGTAAAGAACACCCTTATCCTAGACGTTGCAGAAGTGGTCGCCCACGCTGTAAGACAGGTATGAAATTGTCACTTAAAAGGTGTTTAAATTAAAGAACAAATTAAGAACACTTTATAATCTAAAGTAAGTGAATAAAATTTATAAATACTTGTATATACACGCGTGGCCTAATTAAACTGGCCATTGTTATGTCTGTGTCTGCCCTTGAGTTGTGATTGTGGGTTTGATCATCTCTGGCTGTAATTTATCCTATCTCTTAATGTATACGACGTAGAGGACATAATAAATGGAAAGTTGGGAAGAGGTAAAGGACAATAACTTAAAATCAATTTTGGAAAGTCGTGTTAGCAGACCCATGAATTTTTTAACCAGGTAGGGCACTTAAAAAAAGTAAAAATTATATATTAAAAAAATACTTAAAAATCAAGATCATAATAAAATGATGTTTTTTTTAAAAAAAATAAATAAGTTTTTTATATTAAAAAAAATTGATAGTATAATGAAGTTTAGATAAAATAAAACAAATAGAACACTTATTTAAAATAAACTAAATAATCTTACATTAAAAAAAAAAAAAAAAAAAAAAAAAAACATGAAACTTGATATTAAAAATAAATAATAATAAGAAAACAACATAAACAGTGAAAAATTATAATATATTTTTTAAAATAATAAATTACAATCTAATTTTATAATAAGAAATTTTGTTTTGAATTATAATGAATTCAATTTAAATTTATACAAAGATAATTGATTAATAAATATTACTAAACATGTTTTTTAATTTTTTTTAGCTTCTAATTATTGATAGATTATTGATTCTAAATAAATTAAAACTATACAATAAAGAAAATACTAAGGATAAAATAAAATAAATTATAATAATAAATGGACTATTTTAATAAAATAAATTAAAATTTGAAATTTTAAGGTTTATAGATTTAATGTGTTAGGTATTTTAAACTAAAACTATTGACAATAATAATAGATAATTTAATATAAACTAAAAATATTGGAAATAATAATAGATATTTTAATATAAACTAAAATTTAATTAAATAACCACAAATTGAGGGTAATTAAAAAGTTGATAATAACCGAAAAGATAAAGTGAATTGTTTGGTTTCATCAAAAATATTATTAAAATCATCCGATAAAATTGAATTTAAAAATAAAAAGATATTTAGTTTGCTTGATACATGGAAATAGTAGGAATTGAACCCAACACAACAAACTATTGCGGAATGGAGGTGACCAGCTGTGTTGAAAGGTAAATTACTGCAATTTGTGGTAATTAATATATTTATACTTTATCACGAATACTACTTTACTCACGCATCACACCATGCCAAAGAGTCGAACACATTCATACAGGACTTTTATGCTAAATGACACAGTTAGGAGTTCAGATTCTTTCTTGAATTGTCTTTTTAATTTGAGTTTTTCTTATTCATAAAAAACAATATTACACGATTAGAAAACTAAAATACTCTTAAAAAAATCCACTACAAAGCCAGATTAAGAAAAGATCCACATTAGAATGTTTATTCAATTGCATCCGACTCCCATGCAATGCCTTTAATTATGGCACACATATATAATTAAATTGTTGTCATATACCTAGAGCCGAAGCTAGATTCATCAAATTTGGAGAGTTTGAAAGTTATGACAGAATATTTGGGAAGTAACAGGTTGTATTTTAATGAAATTCAGATCCAGCATCGGAGACAAGAAGCAGCAGCTCATTCTATGTACCGAGAGATGAAACATTCGCAGAGATTAAGCAACTGACATTTTCAGCCAAGAAATTGTACTGTGTATTGCATGCGTTGGTACCAACCTTAGAAACTGCAGCTTTGGACACTAATCTAGGGTTTCCATTCTTCACAGACATTGACTCTCTCTTCAATGAAGGAGTTAACTTGCCTCCACTCAATCTCCAAGGCTGGAAAACAATTATTCCCAGATTAGTCAAGGCTATTACCGATACAACTGAAGATGTTTTACGCTTCGAGACCCCCGATACAATGCAGAGTAAGAACACCCATCTTCTTGTTTTACACGGACATAGGTTTATTACCTAGAGAAAGAAAATGAAGAGAAAATTTTCAATATGACAGTCTTATTGTCACTTGGTAAGACTGTTCAATGAGATTGCATCAAATTATAGTTTAATAATATATATTTTTATTCTCGAGATAAATTGTGTATTCTCATTAAGACGGTCTCACCAAGTGACAATGAGACCGCCCCATTGAAGATTCCCTCGAAAATGAATTCAACTTTGAAAACACAAAAGGTAAAAGACTTTTTGTTAACATTTTACAAATGTGTTCAAAAATAGTGAAAACTTGTTTGTCGGCCATGTTTTGGGAAACAATTTAGATTTGTTTATTTAAATTTTTTTCATTAAAGCTTCTAGAGATTAAGTTATAATATATAGGAAAATTTTCTCCTCTCAGTGCGTGTACTGATAAATATATATCAGTGCCTTACTTTTGGACTATTAGATTTAATTGCTTTGACCCAGTCTGTATGCACTTGTCAGTGCGACTATATATATATATATATAGGAAATAGGAAGAAATAGCACCCTTTTATGTGGACTTTTAAGAGTGATACTAGTTTAATAAGTTTAATTTTAAATGACACCAATAGACAAAAATACCCTTATCTCCTTCTTTTATTAAGTTTTTGTCATTTTTAGGGTTTTTTTTTTTCAAAAACATTAATGTGGTCCTCTATCAATGGAGATGACAAAGATTTTTTTTTTTTTTTTAATAATATATTTAAGAATAGAATTTTTGGATCAAGTGATTACTAAAACTATTGATGATTTAAGTTCAGCTAATGTAAAGATTGAATACTTTTATAAAACTCATGTATATTTTTTATTTCCAGGAGACCAATTCTTTTGGCTTAGGGATGATGAATTCGCTCGGCAGACTCTAGCTGGTCTGAACCCCTTGAGCATACAGTTGATCACGGTATGATAAGAAATTCTTCTTCTTATTCTTCTTTTTTTAAAAAATAAAATAAATAAAAATTCTCTTTTAATTTTCCTCATTTTCTATGCAATAGAGAGAGTCATAATAGAAAACGAAAAAACTATTTATAGTAATTAACGTCATGGGAGCAAAAAAAATATAATTCCAAGCTTAAAAAAAAGTTTGCAAAATTTGATGTAGGAATGGCCATTGAAAAGTAACCTTGATCCAGAAACATATGGTCCGCCGGAATCAGAAATCACCAAAGAACTGATCGAGAAAGAAATCAAAGGCTTCATAACTTTTGATGAGGTATAACAAAACACCAATATAAATTGATATTCATATTCGTTGACATCCAATTTCTTCAATGATAAAATTAAATTTAATTCTTAATTTGGCAGGCCTTAAAACAAAAGAAACTGTTCATGTTAGATTACCATGATTTGTTGCTACCATATGTGAAGGAAGTGAGAGGGCTGAAAAACACAAGCTTTTATGGATCTCGCACGATATTCTTCTTGACCGAAAGCGGCGCGTTGCAACCACAAGCAATCGAGTTGACTCGGCCACCAATGGATGGAAAACCACAGTGGAAACGAGTGTACTCACCCAGTTGGCATGCCACTGAATGCTGGCTTTGGAGGATCGCCAAATCTCATGTCCTTGCTCATGATTCTGGCTACCACCAGCTTGTCAGTCACTGGTATGCATATTATATTTATATATATATATATATAAATATTAGTGCATTGCTATATGATTAGTTTGTATTAATTAACATGAATATTGCGCCACTGTTTTCTAATTGCAGGTTAAGAACCCATTGCTGCACAGAGCCTTACATAATTGCAACCAATCGCCAACTTAGTGCAATGCATCCAATCTACAGATTGTTGCACCCTCATTTTAGGTACACAATGGAGATCAATGCTCTAGCTCGACAATCTCTAATTAATGCTGGGGGTGTCATTGAAAGTGCGTTTGCGCCTGGCAAGTACTCTATTGTGCTTAGCTCTGATGCCTATGACAAGCAGTGGCGATTCGACTATCAGGCACTCCCAAAAGACCTAATTAGCAGGCAAGTCTTTAATTTGCTCTCTTGATCAGAACATTAATTTGATGTTCTTTAGAGCAAACATAACACATTATATATATATATATAATTACTAATTAATAATTTCAATGTTTTGTTGAGCTAACTAGGGGATTGGCCGTTGAAGATCCAAGTGCGCCACACGGCCTAAAGCTAACAATTGAAGACTACCCATATGCAAACGATGGTCTGATTCTATGGGATGCCATAAAACAATGGGTTAGTGACTATGTCAATCACTACTACCCTGACCCAAGCCTTGTGGAGTCAGACAAAGAACTCCAAGAATGGTGGTCGGAAATCCGAAACGTGGGACACGGTGACAAGAAGGACGAACCATGGTGGCCTGACCTGAAAACCCCAGAAGACCTAACTGAGATCATCACAACTATTGTGTGGGTAACATCTGGCCACCATGCAGCTGTGAACTTTGGGCAGTACACGTATGCAGGTTACTTCCCAAATAGGCCCACAGTTGCAAGAACCAACATGCCTGATGAAGATGCTTCTGAGGAACAGTGGAAATTCTTCATGGATAAACCTGAAGTTGCACTTCTGAGTTGTTTCCCTTCACAGATACAAGCCACCAAAGTGATGGCTGTTTTGGATGTGCTATCGAGCCATTCGCCAGATGAGGAGTATCTAGGGGAGGTGGTGGAGCCATCATGGGCTGAAGAACCATTGATAAAGGCTGCATTTGAGAAGTTTAGTGGGAAATTGAAGGAGTTGGAAGGGATTGTTGATGAGAGGAATGCACACCCACAATTGGTAAACAGAAATGGAGCTGGGGTTGTGCCTTATGAGCTCTTGAAGCCTACTTCTGAACCTGGTGTCACTGCAAAGGGAGTTCCTTACAGCATCTCAATCTAGGCATGCCCTAAGTAATTAAGGTTAACCTTTTTAATAAAAATAAATAAACTTCAGATTGATTCAGATGACAAATATTTTGAATCAAACAAGAGTGTAAGAGTATCTTTGAAAAATGATCTGCTAGACAGCTACAATGGATCAGGTATATATGATTTATTGTAAGCAATGGGGATTGTTTGATTTGCTGTTGTATATGAGTTGTTTTTGCTGTACCTCCTCCTTTTGGTGTCGCTTCCCTGTTTTTTGGCAGGTTGGGTTTGTTTGCTCTGTTTCTGTTGGGTTTGGGTGGTGAGCTGCGTTTCTTTGTTGGCTTTGTAATGTTTCTTGCGTGCTTTTGCCTTGTGGCTTCAATAAATTTGCTGTTTTCCAAAAAAAAAAAAATTGTATGCATTTTTGTTATGAAAAATGATGAATCAAAATCTGAGTTACTACCTTACTAGAAGAATTCAATTAGGAGAAAAAAAGGTATGATCAATAATTTGTCATATGTGTAAGCTTCTCACAGCACAGTGCACACTCCAACTTCTACCTTACAACTATCAAATAAATGAAATAATGAGTTTAACTGCTATTCAAAATAGTTATAGAGTTGTCTACTAAAAATCAAATATTTAACAAAAAAATTAAAAATAATAAATACCAACAAAAAAAAAAATTCCTCTCATAACTAATCCCCTAAGGGTGGGCAAAAAACCAATAAACTGAATTGAACTGAACTGGTGAACCGAACCAAACCGATCCAATCGGTTTTTTTTCCGGATTTCTTATGTCGGCCGGTTTAGTTCGATTCAAGTTTTCTTTTAAAAAAAAGGTATTTTTATTGACTTATATATGTGTGTGTATATATATATATATATATTACTGTTAGCAAAAAACCAAAATATTCATAAGTTTTTTTCTTTTTTTCTTTAACTATTTAATCAGAGATTGATGTATGGAGATAGGGAATTTTTTTTTTTTTTTTTTTTTTAGAAATGGAGAGAGAGGGTAATTAGGAGAGGTAATAATAGATTTAGGTTAGGGAGTTTAATACATAATATTTAATCTAATGATTTAGGAGCGATAATTTCCTTTTTTTAATAATTTAATTAGTTTGGAGTGTCTTTAAATTTTTTTTGTCTTGGTTAGTAATTTTAATTCAGATTAAAATTGTTATTAATAAAATAAAATAAAATTTGAGTGTAAATATATAATTTGTGAATTATAAGGAGAAGCTCTCTATTTTTAATCCTATCCCAAATGTTAGTATATATATATATTGGGTATATATTGGGTACACCCAAGATGGGTCCAAACCCAATTCTATGGTATTGGCCCATGAAGCCCAACCCAACACAACACATAACCACTTGCAACAGTTATAGAAAATAACTGCCCACTTATGCAGTAAGTGAGTGTTTGTAGGACACTGTGATATATAACACAGAGTGTCTGTAAGTGAGATGTGTGGCTTTTAACGTGAAATACAGAAAAGAGAGAAAACAGTGAAAGAGAGAGGATTCTTATACTGTGAATAGAGTTTGAGTCCTAATTAATTGGTGGCTCTTTCCTGACCTGTGAAATATACTGTATTCGTTCCAGAACCGAAGTAAGGTATGTAAATGTATCACTTTCTTCCTATATTTATATGATTTAGAATAAATCATCATTGGTATCAAAGCCTGAAAGTATGTTTTCTGGTTTGGAAATTTTTATGATGAGCATGAATCAATGTTTTATTGTTGATGAATCAATAACATGTAAAACAAATTGATTGATGTTTTTTCGGAATCATTATACACAATGTATGTGTTTTAGTAAAACAAAATTACCATAATTTTTTGTTGTTTTATGTTCCATATGCAAATGGATTATATGTACAGTTTTTTAATGTATATGTACGGATTATATGGACTTTGTTAATTTGTGAAATCAAATGATTGTCTTTCAACATGATTTAAGTTGCCATAATTTAACATATGTTGAATGCCATGTTTTTAATTTTCTTGGCAGTTAATAAGTTCATATATATATGTTACTGCAATTTTTTGGTGAATTGCATCTGAGATTTTTTTTTTTTTTAATTTTGAATTCATTAATACATGTAATATGCTTATATGAATTTCGAATTCTATGAGAATTGTTTAATTTTTGTTATATGCCATGAAAACTTCAAGTTTTTGCATATGAACATTAAGAAATAGAGCCCTAAAACCGAGACTTTAAGATAGTCATAGAGGGTCATAATTTACATAATTTGTTGTCAATCCGGTATCATTAGAATCTAGAGATCCCAAGCTTTCTAACGACACCGCAATCGCAAAATTTTGTCAAGTAACAAGTGAGAACGAGTCAATTGAAAACTGGGTTGGGGAGCAAATTTTTCCAGAATTTTTTTTAAAAAAGGTTGAAGATGATGAACAGTACCACGCGCTATTAGGGCGGTGAGTGTACTTCAGCCCAGACTTATTTTTCAAAACTAAGGGCATTAATGGAATTATGAGGAAATTTTGAGTCGGATGGTATATTTTCGGTCAACAGACGATTCCGGGAAGGCGGCGCGTGCATCACACGCGCCTGTTATGCGCGTGTGAATGTGGGCAGCAGTTATGTACTATTGATACGTGACCAACAAGAGAGTGACACGTGGAAAGGGGTCTGTCAGCGATGACACGTGGCCGAATTCCTTGCTGCCACGTGGCACCAACGTGTTACACCACAACCGTCGACCGTTTCTGGCGATCGGAACGGTTTCCGACGAAGATTACCGGCGACCGACCGGTTCCCGATGTCGATTCCGGCGCCGACCAAAATTTTCCGACGACCGACCATTTTTTTTCCGGCGATTTTTTCCGGCAACCCAAAGCGGTTTTCCGGCGGCCTATGGCGGTTTTCCGGCGACCGATGGCGGTTTTCAGGCCAAAAAAAAAAAAAGAGTAAATTTTTATTTTTATTTTTCTTTTTCCATTAATTGTTTTTCACTCCAGTGGGAGTTGAATATAAGCCCAGTAATTTTTTAAAGTTCTCAAATTTTATTTATTAATTTACTGACAAATTAATTAATGGGTGTCTGTTTTTCATTTCTCTGTAGATTGAGGAAATGTGTAACCATAGCTCATCTGAGACTGATCCTCAAGAGGAGTACGATCCTCAAGAAGAGTACTCACCACAATCGGTAGAAAATCATTCACTATTGTCGAATGACTTTGATCCTCAAGAGGAGTATGATCCTCAAGAGGCGTACTCACCACTGTCGGTAGAGGATAATCCACCATTGTCGGATGACTCTGATCCTCAAGAGGAATACTCACCACAATCGGTAGAAGATTATTCACCATTGTCGGTTCAATATAATCCTCCAGAGGAGTACTCACCACTATCGGTAGAGGAATATTCACCGCATTCGGTAGAAGATGATTCACCATTTGCGGATGAAATGTCCATAGAGGAAAATACTATTGAAGAGTATACACCTGAGACACTTGAGGACGATGAAAGTCAACAATCTCCAAGGATAGAGATGGATGAAGCATATATTGAAGGGTACAGGAATTTCGAAAGGCTACTAGCTGAGTTCATAAACAAACTAGAAGATCAGAAAATGGATTTTAGTATTAGTCTTTATGAACAGTTGTTAAGGTTTGGGGATCTCATCGTTTCTGAATGGCCTTGGAGTGATGGTGGGATAGAATTTATTTGGAAAGAAATTAGTCATGCCCTACTTAAGGTTCTACCAGAAGAATTACGACAACATAATTATGTATTACTTGCTTTGATAGAAGGAGATGTTCTTACCACTTTTAATGAAACTTTAGAAGTCATTTTGGATTATGATGAACATCGAGTGCGTAGAAATCTTAGAAAGCATGCGGCTTTGATTATGGGTTCTAATTTGAGAACTCAACAACGTTATAATCCTAAGGCAGGATGGTATATAAATGAAGTTTTTACTAAGTATATGGTTAAGGAGAATTACCACCTACCTATGGATGATGAGCGGAGTATCTATGCACATTTTGATAGAATTCTGCATGAAATCCCAGAGAGTTTTAGAATTACTGATTGAGAATGTAATTCTTAGGTTGTATATATTTCTGTAAATACTCCTAGTTTGTAAATACAACTCTTTATTATTAATGAAATGGGATGTTTATGCACATGATTATGCAAAGTTTTATATGTTTGTGCTTATTTTATATGGGTGTTCTAAATTGTAAGAAACAATGTTAGAACTGTTTTGCGCAAAAGGCACTAATAAATATAAACCAGTGAATATTAAAGACTTGGATGATGATCAAGAGCTTTGACTCTTATTTCGATTCCTATCCTAATATTCCTCTTATTATATTTTTTATGTGCAAGTTTACAGCATGATATTGAGCTAATTGTGAAATTATTAGAGAAACATGCTAAAATAACTATTAATTACACTATGTGTTAAATAAATTTTCAGGAAATGACTTCTGCATCTAAGTCAATTGTTGCTGAGTTGAACAAGGGAGAAAAGCTGAACGGTGATAACTATGAGATGTGGCACCGAAAGGTTCAGTTGATCCTTGAAGAGCAAGAGGCTCTTGAAACTCTTACTAATACCATGGTTGAACCACCAGTAGGTAACACTGCCCAACACAGGAGAGAAATGGAAACGTATCAGACCTGGAAGAGGAAGAACAGTCTGGCTCGTATTACGATGCTAAGCAGTATGACTGATGCTCTCATGTGTGAGAATGAGGGGTTTGACACTGCGCAAGATATGTGGATTGCGTTGAAAGACAAGTTTGGTGGTACTTCTACTACCAAGCTTAGGAGACTTACAATTAAGTTTGACACCTACAGGAAGCGCCAGAATCATGATATGAGGCAGCACCTGAGAGAGATGTCAAACATGATACGTGAATTGAAGTCTGCAGGTCATACCTTAACTGATGAGCAGCAAATCCAAGCAGTGATCCGGTCTCTTCCAAATAGCTGGGAAAATATGAAGATCAACATGACCCACAATGATAATATCAAGACTTTTGATGATATATCACGTCATGTTGAACTGGAAGATGAGCGCCTAGAGGCAGCTAAGGCTTCCGGTCAGCTTTACATGGCTGAATCCAGCAAGCGTAAGACTAAGGGTTTTATGCGTAAGGGAAAGAAAGGGAACTTCCAGAAGGGAAAATGGAAGGGTCCTAAAGAGAACCTTAAGAAAGGTGGAAACTTTAAGAAAGGTGAGACCAGCTTCCAGAAAAGGGGCAAGAGTGCTGGGTTCAAGAAGGATAAAGCCAAATTGAAATGTTACAATTGTGGCAAACAGGGTCATTTTGCTCGTGAGTGCACTGAGCCGAAAAAGGTACGACTCAATTCAATAACTGATAACTATGTTTTGGTTTCTAGTTCTGACTGTAGACTCAGGAGCCACAGACCATGTAGCTAGAGACAGAGCAGCGTTCGTAGAATATCGTCGAATCAGTCAGGGGACTAGATGGATTTACGTGGGGAACAACTCTAGAGTTGAAGTGAAGGGTATTGTCACTTGCAAGTTGTTGATGCATGGTGGCCAAGTACTCTATCTCCATGATGTTTTATATGCTCCTGGAATCCGACGAAATTTAGTTTCAGTTATTGTCCTTCTAGGTTTAGGTTATGCACTAAACTTTTATGGTGTTTGTATGGATATTATTTTTAATTCTGTTTGTGTTGGTACTGGATATTTGTTAAATGGTTTTATTGTTTTAAATACCGAGTTAGACGGTTTTAATTACAGTGATAGTTGTTTTTCGTTAATTGCTTCCGCTAATGATGTCAATGTTGATGTGAATATTTGGCATGCTAGACTAGGTCATATTGGCCAAGATAGGATGAACAGGTTGGCTAGAGAAGGCCTTATAGGTTCATTTAATAAGATAGTATTATCTATCTGTGAAAATTGTCTAGCTGGAAAAACAACTAGAAAGCCATTTGGAAAAGGAACTAGGGCTGAAAATCCATTACAGTTAATTCACTCTGATATTTGTGGTCCAATGAGTGTAACAGCAAGGCATGGTGCCTCATATTTTATTACATTCATAGATGACTTTACCCGTTTTGGTCATGTTTATTTGATTTCTCATAAGTCTGAGGCATTGGATTGTTTCAATTTGTATTTAAACTTAGTAGAGAATCAATTAGATAAAATGGTTAAAGCATTACATACTGACAGGGGACGAGAATACCTTTCAGATCAATTTAAGGAATTGTGTGATGAAAAGGGTATACATAGACAGTTAACTGTTCCTAGAACTCCGTAACAAAATGGTGTGGCGGAAAGAAGGAATAGAACATTACTTGAAATGGTTAGGTCTATGATGGCACAAGCAAGTCTTCTAGTACAATACTGGGGAGATGCATTGTTGACTGCCACTTATATACTTAACCGAGTTCCCTCGAAGTCAGTTACTTCCACACCTTATGAGTTATGGACAGGTAGAAAGTCTAACTTAACTTATCTGCGACCATGGGGGTGCGCGGGATACGTACATGATCCATCCAACAAGTATGGAAAATTGGGTGCAAGAGGAAAGAAATGTATCTTTATTAGATACTCTGAGCATTCAAAAGGATATGTACTAATAGGTGAAAACTCGGATGGAAGTGTGACTGAGATAGAATCACGAGATGTGAATTTCCTAAAAGATGTGAAATTGATAGAGATATTCGATTCTACGAATTGGATAATCTGATCGAGAATACAAATCTAAATACTCCATTAGAGGTTAATACGGATCTATCAGGGACTTCTGTCCCTAGTGGGAGTGAAACTCCACTTGATATAAATATAGATCTACATGGACCTTCTGTCCCTAGTGGGAGTAATAATGTTGTTGAAACAACACATTTAGATTTACCTTCTCGTAGAAGTAACCGTGGAAACGTTCCTCGTCGTCGTTTTGAGATTGAGGGGGAAGCGTTTATGGTTGCTTCACATGATGCTGATGAGCCTAAAAATGTGAATGAGGCTCTCAAATCACCTGACAAGGAACTATGGATTAAAGCCATGAAAGAGGAGATGGATTCAATGAAAAGTAATCATGTCTGGGACTTGGTTGACTTACCACCAGGAAGGAAAGCCATTGGAAATAAATGGGTCCTTCGAATCAAGCGAAAGGCGGATGGCACAATAGAGAGACATAAGGCGCGTTTAGTCGCAAAAGGTTATACTCAACAAGAGGGTATTGATTATGAAGAAACTTTTTCCCCTGTGGTTAGGTTTGCTTCAATACGCCTTATTCTGGCAATCGTTGCGCATATGGACTTAGAATTACATCAAATGGATGTAAAAACAGCATTTCTCAATGGAGAACTGGATGAAGAAATTTACATGGAACAACCAGTAAATTTTATTTCACAAGGCCATGAGCGCAAAGTATGCAAGCTCAAAAGATCAATATATGGCTTGAAACAATCATCTAGACAATGGTACCTACGGTTCCATCAGGCAATTGTGTCTTATGGGTTCCAAATGGTTGAAGAAGACCATTGTGTGTATATAAAACGGGATAAAGATAAGTATGTGTTACTATCTTTATATGTGGACGATATTTTATTGGCTGGAAATTGTAAAGAATATGTATTGGCCATTAAGAAATGGTTGTCTTCAAATTTTGAAATGAAGGACATGGGTGAGGCTGCCTATATATTAGGAGTCAAAATTACAAGAGATCGTTCAAAGAAACTACTTGCTTTGTCGCAAGAGACTTATATAAAGAAAATTCTTGAACGATTTAATATGGCTGATTGTAAGCCTATAGATACACCCATATCAAAAGGCCAAAATCTTAGTCTTGACATGTGTCCCAAAACTCCATAAGAACTAGAGAGTATGAAAAATGTTCCTTATTATAGTGCTATCGGCAGTCTTATGTATGCTATGTTGTGTACAAGACCAGATATCTGATATGCGATAGGATTCGTAAGTAGATATCAATCCAATCCTGGACGAAAACATTGGATTGCCGTGAAGAGAATTTTGGCGTATCTAAAAGGTACTGCCGACTACTCCCTTTGTTACCAAGGTGGAGATTTACGTCTCATTGGATATACAGATGCCGACTGGGGAGGCGATCTAGATGAGCGAAAATCTACATCAGGATATGCATTCCTACTCAGTAAAGGTGCTATCTCTTGGAGTAGCAAGAAACAGACATGTATTGCACTATCAACAATGGAGGCTGAATTTGTGGCTTGTTCGACAGCAGTACAAGAAGCTGTCTGGCTTAAGAGATTTTTGGAAGATCTGAATGTCTCTAAGGGCATGGGAAAGCCAGTAACTGTTTACTGTGATAGTCAAGCAGCAATTGCTTATACTAAAGACTCCAAGTATCACAGTAAATCTAAACACATAGAGACAAAATACAATTTTGTCAGAGACATCGTATCGAAGAAAGAAGTAATGATTCAATACATTTCAACCCATGAGATGGTAGCTGATCCTCTCACTAAAGCTGTGACTAGAGACGTCTATGAATCACATGCTAAGTCATTAGGGTTGCGTAGATTGTAAATGATATATTGAATCGTTGTACTGAATGATGTTATTATAGTTATAAATAAAATTAGTTTCTGTTTTTGAAATCTTATTAGCATGTTATATTTCACATATGAATTGTTTTTATAAAATGTCGTCAGGTTAAGACCGGCATTCTTACACATGTTGTCGCCTCAGTTGTTTTGAGAGAACAAGTTGAGATGAGACACATATATAATGTAGAATATGAGAAACATTCTAAAAGGAGCTGATATATATGAAAATGTCGCTTTGACTGTGTCAAGATGAGGTTCTTAACAAATATACATATATTTTAGAACTGATCATGATAGACCCCACTATCATTGATACCTGATTTAGCCAGATATGAGATCTTAATGTGGCGCTAGAGAATGGCGAGCTTTTAAGAACTCGGGTTAGTCACAGGATGTGACTGAACTTAGATCTGTACAGTGAATTAAAGAAAGACATAATCGTTCTCGTTTAGAACGACAATCACCGTAACACATGTTTCATACCTCGTGTGCTATTAGTGACTGATACGGAAAATGAGAGAATGAATCTCTGCTTCCTCATTGTGTAAGTTCCATTAAAGTTATATAATACTTTAAATGATGTCCTTTTGACCATTCACTTTGTCTTAAAGTGACAGAATAGTGTTAGCACCTTTAGCGTGTTATTTCTATGGCTATGATAATACAGCCTATGAGGCATGTCTAAGGTAGCAGCTATTTTGGAGACTAAGAGACTAAGATAGAATGGGAAGATTTAATACTTTTTATCTTACTTATGTGTTCACCGGCTAGCCAATTGTATTTGGAGATACAATTGTGAATACATTAAATGTGATAAAGTCAAGCATAGCTTCATGAGGGGTTAAGTATGCTTCGGACTGATAAAAGAGGTTATAAAATTAAATCTAGGACACAATAATGAACAATATTATATCTCTTGTAAATAGAGAATTTACAATTGAGATTTTAAAGCTCTTTATTTTTTACATTGATTGTTCATATGTCACACAGTATATTTGTCCGTATGAATACTCTTGTACAATTTTATGATAATGTCATAATTATGTTCTCTCTGATGGAGCTGTGTTGGACCCACTTGTGCGAGTGGGAGATGTTAGTGTGTGTATATATATATATTGGGTATATATTGGGTACACCCAAGATGGGTCCAAACCCAATTCTATGGTATTGGTCCATGAAGCCCAACCCAACACAACACATAACCACTTGCAACAGTTATAGAAAATAACTGCCCACTTATGCAGTAAGTGAGTGTTTGTAGGACACTGTGATATATAACACAGAGTGTCTGTAAGTGAGATGTGTGGCTTTTAACGTGAAATACAGAAAAGAGAGAAAACAGTGAAAGAGAGAGGATTCTTATACTGTGAATAGAGTTTGAGTCCCAATTAATTGGTGGCTCTTTCCTGACCTGTGAAACATACTGTATTCGTTCCAGAACCGAAGTAAGGTATGTAAATGTATCACTTTCTTCCTATATTTATATGATTTAGAATAAATCATCACCAAATCATTCCAATTCCAAACATAAGATTGAACTATTTTAGTCATATCTCATGTTACACCAAACGATAAACAATGTTATATTTAATCTTATCCAATCCCGTTAAATAGTCCAATCCAATCTCACGCACCAAGCTGGGCCAAAAAGTGTTTGAAATGAGGATTTCATGGAAAGATTTACTTTGGGCATATACACCACAGTAGCAAATGCATAAGGCCAAAAGTGAAGAGGCGTGTGTGAATGATGAAGTAGTGTAAGTCCAGTTTCAACTATATGACGATGACGGCGTTCTCAGAGACCATGTATAATGTGATGGTGGAATGCTTAAAGAACCTTTCTACTAGAGCTTCGAAACATATAAAATGTCATGGACATCATTTTTTTTTTCTTAAGAGAGTAGAACCACCAGATATAGCCTGGGTAATGATCAACAAATATCACATAATATTTATAACCATCATAAGAGACAACAGGAGAAGTCCAAACATCAGAGTATAATATTTCCAAAGGATGAGAGCTTGTAAGCGTTGAAAAAGAAAACGGTAGCTTGTAATGGCAAGAATTGCACAAAAACTTAAACACAACATGGTGATAACATAGGTAAAGTTTGATGGGTTCAAAAAAAAAATTTGTCACTATTTGGGGCAGTTTTTGTAAGAATATCACCACTTTATTAATACAAGTTTAAAAAGAACCTATTTAGATGACCAGACAAAAATACCCTTATTTTGTCAATTTGTGTCTTTTCAAACCTAGAGAGAACAAAAGTTGAGAGAGAGAAATCTGACTGAAAATCTCACGGTTGCAAGAAATACGATTGAAATCTCATGGCAAACTCACCGGCGGTGGCGCTATAGTCCCTTGAAGTTGACGAGAACATGCAACTGATAGTGAAAAGGCTCGAAGAACAAATGAAAAGACTCGAAAAACAAATAAAAAGGCTCGAAGGTTCAAAATTAACAACAACAAAAAAATGATTGTTGAAAAGACTCGGAGAACAAATGAAAATGCTCGAAAAACAAATGAAAAAGCTTGAAGGTTCAAAATTAACAAAAAAAATGATTGTTGAAAAGGCTTGAAGAACAAATGAAAAGGCTCGGAGAACAATTGAAAAAGGCTCGGAGAACAAATGAAAAGGCTCGAAAAACAAATGAAAAGGCTCGAAGGTTCAAAATTAACAACAACAAAAAAATGATTGTTGAAAAGGCTCGGAAAACAATTGAAAAGGTTTGGAGAATAAATGAAAAGGTTCGGAGAACAAATGAAAAGTCTTAGAGACTAAATGAAAAGGCTCGAGCCTTTTCAATTGTTCTCCGAGCCTTTTCAATTGTTCTCCGAACCTTTTCAATTAGGTTCAAAATTCACACAACCAGCTTAAGATTTACAAAAGACTTGAAGAACAAATGAAAATGAACCCAATCTGGGTTTTAAATTGAAAAAAAAAAAAAAAAAGCTCTGGGGCGCCGTCCCCTGCACCCCCGCAAGGGCCCACCGCGAGCTCAGCAGGGAGCTCGACCCCCAAATGCGTCTGCGTAGCGCCACAAAACTAATTATCCAATGAAGATGCATTGATAATGTTATGATGTTCAACCTCCATTGGAGGTCTGTTATAAAAGGAAGATGAAAGAATAAAATCTCAGAAAACTTCAAAGTAAGAAAGAGAATGTGTAAAATAAGGGTATTTTGGAAATCTCTTACTTTAGTGTCTTTTAAACTTAAGTTATTAAAGTGGTGACTTTCTTACAAAACCCGGTCAAAAAGGTGACATTTCCCACCATTTCCACAAATTTTGATTGGAAACTAAATGACGCAAAATAGTAGGTGACGAATGACCTAGGCGATGGTGCCATTTGTCGACTGGGACTTTGATAGAGGAGAAGGCAATGACAGGCTTGGCTGTTGGTGACGGATGCCATCACTCATAAGCACCACCTCTAGTCGCTCCTTGTAGTAGTATTGCCCTCGTGTGGAGATCCTTCACAAAAAAGGAGGATGGTGAGAACTTAATAGAAACATTATTATTAGAGAATTACTAAAATACAAAGATTAAAAAAAAAAAATCATGGAAGGAACACAAAGAACATTATTTGAAGGGTTGAGAAGATGATGGTAAAGTGGTAGATCCGGTGTGAGTGATTGGAATTCTAGTACCATCATCGATCATGATGTTATCTATGGCGGCATAGTTGGAGTGGATGGAGAGATTTTACAGGTCAGTGGTGACATGGTGAGAAACACCCGAGTCAAGCAGCTATTCGATAGCAGATTGAGGGTGCAACGGGACAGGCATAGTGAGCACTAGCGGAATATGAGGGTGTAGTGGTAGTTTGAGACGGATAGTTGTGAGTCCAAGGCATGTAATTGAAGGTAGAGCACTGTTTTACGGAGTGGCCTTGTTGACCACAAAGTTGACATTTGCCAAGGTAAGGACGTAGATTTGGAGCTGAAAAATTGGATGGGTTTGATTGAGAGGTAGTTGTATATGTAGGGAAGGGTGTACAATTTTGTTATTAGTGGATGAGGGGCAATGACAATTTTGTTGATCAGCTTTGCGAGGATGTAAGAAGGGTTTTTTTTTTTTTTTTTTTTTGTACAGCATTGACAGTAGCAGGCATGTCGGAGAGATTTGACTTTTTTTGCACTTCATACTTGAGATGGGCTTCGTGGTTGATGAGTTTCTCGTGCAACTCATCATCAAACGTGACTGGAGTTTCACGAACTCGCATGGCAGGGCAAAGGTCCTTGTAGTCTTCATCGTGGCCGGCTAAGATCCTTAAGACAAGATCCTCATTGTCAACAGGCACGTTGAACATGGCAAGTTCATCCACAATGATCTTCACTTGTTGCATATAATTAGTAATTGACTAAGTGCCTTTTTGAATAATTCGAAGATTTTATTTTAGTTGTGTGAGTCGTCCTCAAGAGAGCTTCGCATAAGTGTTGGCCAATATGGTCCAAGCCTCGTGAGATGTTTTTGCAGACGCAATGACGGGCGCAATATTGGGAGAAATGGACCCAACAATGGCACTTAGAATTAGTTGATCTTGTTGAATCCATGAGAGTAGTAAGGATTGGCAGTTTTACCTCTAGGAGTATTGAGAGTAGGGGATGGACAGAGACGGGTTCCATCGATGAATCCAATAACTTATTGGCAATAAGGTCATATCCTATAAGAACAGCATGAAATTGAAATCTCAAGGATGTATAGTTGGAGGAGGCGAGTTTTATGGGTATTTGAGTGGTGGTGCTAATGTAGAAGAAAGTTGATATATTTTTTTGGTAAAAAGAAAGTTGATATATTGTCAAACGGATTGACGATCATGGGTCGGGATTGTAGGAACATGGCGTTGGGGACACAAAAATCAGATATAGAAAATAGAAGAAGAAGAGATCTGTTTATACAATAAAATGTATACAGTAAATTTGAACACACCAAAAACTTGATATTTCAATGTAGAAAATATATTGCAACAAAATAGCAAACTTATATTTCTTTTAGAATGAATTGCATTCCGATTTATAGGCTCGGATGCATCTCTCAGTAAAGACATATCTTTTGGGAATAGTTGTATCTCTCGATGAAAAGACACAATTTCATTTAAAAGACACAATCTGGTGAAAAAACACGACTCATTCAAAATTTCAACACATGTATGCCTGCCTAGCCCATTTAAAATAAGTTGCCTAATCATTTACTCTGTACCTGAATTACCGATTGAGTACTTACCTTCCAATTAAATTTTTAGATCTAGGTGTTCTCATATGTCTGTATTTGTATTTATCATACCATCATTTAATCTCTAACCTGATAAAATCAATTACTACATTTTCACGGTCCGTCATTACTTTACCAAGATCAGGTTTTCATGTTTGTGGTCAAAATATATTACTTCCTTAGTCCCATCACTAAGATATTATATATATATATATATATTTCTATATATCAGTCCTGTTACACACTGATATAACTTTATAACCGTGTTACATATAGGTCACTGATTATGGAGAAGCACTAACAAGTGCACACACACTCGAGTCAAAAACTCAAAGCATGTAATTCTAGTGGTCCACGTGCAACGTAAAGTTATATCGGTGTACACTATTTTGAAATTATATATATATATTTATATTGGTTTGAAATATTTTGGAAGAAAAACAAATGTAATGTTTGTATATTAAGTGAATTAAGTCGTCATCAAAACACACAGGTAAGATGTAGAATCATGACAAATTGACAAACCGTGTGAATATTAGCAGAATAGTAAGATGTTTATGTTTAATCTATAAAACATTTAATCGCCTCTAAGAGCGTATCTCAGTTGGAAGATGTACGAGTTTGAGGCTTGGGTAAATGACTTTCAAATCAGCGGTTCAAATCTTACTAATGTCAAAAAGCTTACAAATAAATAAATAAAATAAAACATTTGTTGCCCCTCACACAAACACAATAAAATTATGGGTTCGATTCTCTAATTCCTGTAACGGGCATACGTTTCATTCCTAAACATACTTATCTGATTGGACTAAATGTACCATATACATGGGCTGGCCTTTAAAAAAGCCCAAATGTCCCAAACCCAATCTAATCTTATCGTACGGCATATCTTGGTTTTATGATTTAATCACGTGGGGTCAAGTCAGATCACAGAACCCACATGCTTTTCCACCGATTTGAATTTGTTAATCGCACTATAAAAGATTCTCATGTCCCCTGAATTACCTCAAACCACATACCCTTTTTTGTCCATTCCACCCAACGGATATGCGGCGCAAACATCTGCTGTTCACGCTATTGCAGCTGTTTCACGATCAGAAATTCCCAATTTACCCCTACCAGACAACTTTTTTTTGACTGTCAAAAACTTTATCCTGTCCTTGGCCTCTTCAAATATTTGTCGTCTTCTTCTTTGATGCTGTTTAATACATCTCATCACTAGTTCACTCATCAGGCTCATCAGCCAATTAAACGTTTCCATCGCAAAACCCTAACTCGTTTTCGTCTTTGACTCACTGAGTTTTCATTTTCATTTTCACCAGCTAAACTCGGTAAGAAGAATGAGCCGATTCAGGAGGATTGAGCTCGTGGAGCCTTACTATCCACCACGTTTCGTCAGAGAAACCTCCATTTTCGAAACGAAACCACTAGCTTTTCCATCGTTTGTCGAAGACGAGCTCGACCTCAGCTTCGCTCTAGATCTCTTGAACCCTAGCCCTAGAATATTTGATTTGTTCGACACTGTCACCGATCTGATCAAAATCGAGAAAACGCCGTCGTTTTGCTCGTACAAGAGGGTTTACCAGAGAGTCGAACCTGAGTTCTCGTTGCAGACTTTGTGTGACCGAGTCAGCGCGCTCGAGTCGAGGTATGACCGGCTGGTGAACGCGAAGGTCAACGGAGGGGAGCGGAAGTACACATGGACGGCGGAGATCAAGAACGGTTCGGTTGAACGGAAGTACAAATGGACGACTGAGATCAATGAAGAGAAGAAGAAGAAGGAGAAGAAGAAGGAAGAGAAGAACTATAAATTTACTGCTAAGATTAAGGGAGGAGGAGAGCAGGCACCGGTCTTGAGGACGTACACTTTCGAAGCATCAAGTGGCGGCGATGCAGCTGATTGTAGCAAATCAGAGAAGAAAGAGAAGTCGAAGAAACATAAGATCAAATATGAGAATGACACGCGTGTGGTGGAGATCGAAGAACCCAGCGATCATAGAACTGTCGTTTTAAAACAGGTATGTGAAAGTGCAACTACAGCTTTTTTAAAATTTTATTCCTTAGAATATTGTTTTGATAATTAGTCTTGTGTGGCCGTGAGTATGATATTATATTAAATTCAAAGTTGATTGTGTTTGTTGCATTGGTGGGGTCAATTTTGATCGAAACAATTACACTCTAATGGGGACGATTGATCTGATAAGTGTGAAAATGACCATGACAAAGAACGTTTGGGAATTTTGTGATGTTGATGGTTTGTTTGGTGTCATCTATTTATTAATTAATATTATATATAATCAACTGTTATTATTCTTAATTACACATCATTTATACTCATTAACATATGATGGGAGAAATGAGACGAGGTTGACCATTGTTATGCCACTCAGACCTATACCATGAGGTTATAGATCTCCCTCGAACCTTGAATTTATCGTAAATTCGTAATAGTTAAAAAAAAAAACATATGGTGTACTAAATGCATCATGTTGGAAATCATTGTGGATTTTCACCACTCTTTTCATTGTTATGTGAATATAGGTGGCATGATAATAATAAATAAATATAATCGTTCCCTTCGTTAATTGTATGGAATAGGGGGTATATTATAAGTAAATGTAATCGTTCCCTTCATTAGTGTCTATGTATTAAGTTTTCTCTTTGTAATTGAGGATCAATTTACAGATCAAGTAATGAAAAACACGAATGTTTGTATGGTCCGTTGTTATTAGGTGTTTGTTAGTACGTATATGAGAAAGTTGTTATTATCTTTTATTTATAACATGTTATCAACACCACTGTTCTTATTACTTATGAGCAAAGTCGACCCTCCATGAGAAGCCATTAGTTAGGTAAACAAAGAGAATTGGCCAATTGGGAATTTGCTCCTATTTATTCAAGGGTTATTAGTTATTACTGTTAGTTAAATCAAAAGAAAAAAATACATATAATTAAGAGAAGATAGCCATACCTCTTTATCGACTTGAGATGTTAATTGAATCATATTGTTGGAGAAAAGAATTGGTTCACTTTGAGCTTTTCTATCTGTCTCTTACTTTTTTTTCAAAGTTCCTTGAACACCAAAAATAAACCAGCAAAATGTTGGGGCCTAGGGTTTTCAGACTTGGAATTGAATTTTATTTATGTATGTTAATTGAGTATTTGTGCATTTAGCTTATAGACTTAATGTGGGCCTTTTTGAATTGGACTATTCTATTTTTTTATTTTTTTTTTATTAGATCTCATTTTTATGCTTATTTTAATACATTAATTGAACCTAATATAATATATAAATAGTACAAAATTTTGAGGGCCCTAGGCGATCGTCTCACCTAGTTGCCCTAGTGTCGGCCCTGCTTGTGAGTATGCTCTGTGGTCGCCCCTCTGCTGGTTCCTCCACATCATAAAATAAGTATAGTTCTATCTTTGTTTAAAATCTCTATATATAATTTTATTTACATATTTAGAACTTGAATCCGCTCATTCCTCCACATCAGAAAATAAGTTGAGTTCCATCTTTGTTTAAAATATCTTTATATAATTTTATTTACGTATTTAGAAAACCCCGAAGTTTTAAATTTCTTCCGAGTATATTTGACTTGGCTACATAAGAAAAGGCTTAAAATAGAGGATGATCGATGTAGCTCAAGGATGAACCTGTGGTAGTCAGGTTAGCCTACTGCTCGGGGCCTCCAATTTCTTTTACTCTGCTACCCTTTATATATATTATATTAGGTCTAGTTAATGTAAAAAATAATAATTAAGTACTAATAAAACATAGAATAGCCAAATTTAAAATTGCCCACATATTCATTAAATCCATAAGCTAAATATCCAATTTACTAAACTAAATAATAATAAATAAATAAATAAATCTTAACCTCAAATGTGGAAACCCCTAGGCCTCAACCTTTTGCTCTTGTGGTTTATCTTTGTCCTCTTTTCCATTTTATAAGAAAGGTAAAAACCTATTTAGGACATGCAAAGAACACTGGTGTTTATGATAATCCAGTTTTTTTTTTTTTTTTTTTTGGGGGGGGGGGGGGGGGGGTGTGGGGTTTGAATTTCGTATTATGTCTGTGTGATGAATTTCAATCGAAGTATAAGTGAATTCCCGACAAATACGCGTTATTTAATACTAAATTCTGTGAATTGGTAGAGGAGTTGTTCTGGACCATTCGCTGATTGCATGTGGCAGAAATGCAATGTCAACTTCATTTATTCAGGCATTCCTAAATAGGTACTGTATAATTGTACAAACAGGAGGCATGCAGTCATGTTTTCACTTGAGAAATCATGGCCTCCAATGGATTTTAGTTCCTTTTGTTCTCCTTTTGAACATGAGATTTTTTTTATACTAATGTTATTTTAAATAACACAGCACACAATGACTCGTGGACTTATTAAACACTCTATGACTGTATTATTGAATATTCAACATAATAATTTCATTTACTTGAGTCATCTCAATCTACTGAGGCATTGCTTTCTCTTTTTCTTGTGGAGGAAGGCTTTTTCCAAAAGAGCTGGAGCTGTTAAAAATGACAGGGGGAAGAACAAAGAACTGTCTCCTCAAGATGCAGCAATGATGATTCAGATGACTTTCAGAGCTTATCTGATCCGTAGATCTCAGGCTCTCCGTGCCCTAAGGGATCTGGCTGTTGCCAAGACCAAGTTGAAGGAGCTAAGATCATTGTTCAACAACTTCTCCTACCGCCGTCAAGTGGCCCGTGACGCAGAAGAGAGACAAAGATTCTCTGAGAAAATTATCATTTTACTCCTTACAGTAGATGCCATCGAGGTAACATAACCCCCTATTTCTATCAATTCAATATTTAGGAAGCTTGTCACCCTCTTTGTGATTTTTCCTGAAATTCCAGTCCGTTCACATTCTTACATCTATCATGCAACATGCCTATTCTTTCGAAGCCAGCGAGTGCCTTTTCATTAATGATTTGCTTTCTTTATTTTTGATGTTAGTTAACCTTTCTTTATTTTTGACAATTTAATCCAGAAATGCATTAGTGTCCTAGCAGGGTGATCTCCAAACTGGGGACAAAGTTTCCTGAGCAATCTCTTGATTTAATTCTCTTTCAACTCCAAAAAAATGATGATACTTTATTCAGGCTGAGCACTTTTTAATTTTTAGTTTTTTTTTATCACTAAAAGCTTTAGTGGCACATCAATTCTCACTGGTGTAGTTTTTCTTTTCCTTTTCCAACAACATAGAAGCTATGAAAAGGTGCATTGTCTGAAACTGGTTTCTCATTTGGGATTCTGATGTACTTTGTGTTGTTTTAGGGATCTGATATGATGGTGCGAGCTGCAAAGAAATCAATGGTGGATGAGCTGGAAGCAATGCTTGACGTGGTAGATCCCCAGCCCCCTGGTAAGAGGAGGACCTTCGATATGCCTGATGGTATGATCCAGAAGGAAATTGCCGCTGGTGTCGCACAGGTTGTTCAGATGATTAGCCAGGACGAGAATAATTCTGGCACCTTTGAGGCATGCCTGTAAGAATATGGTTCTGTGTAATGTAATTAACAAATCACCCCGGTCTGGGTTTGTTTGTTTGCTTGCTTGTTGACTTACCTAGCTAGCTATCAGGATGATGTCGAGTTCTTGTTATAATTATCACCCTCCTTGCTGTTGCTTTCTCATTTCCTGATGATTGTCTGTACTTGATCGTTTAGACTTGTATCTGTGCTGTTTTAATTATAAGTTGGTTTTTTACTTTTTGTTTTTTAGTGGCGGGATTCGAGTTTCACCATAAGTATTTTACAAGCATTAGTGTCGTGGCAGTAGATAATTCTGTTATGTATGATCTCAGTAGTAAAGAGTGATGATATTGTCACCCTTCAAAAACTGTTTGTACACTCTTTTCGTAATTACACTAGACACCCATAAGATGTTTTTAAAATCTCTTGGTTAGTAAATAAATCCTATTTAATACCAAAAATGCTCTTTCTTTGATTTTACTGTATTATATTTTTATAAATGTACTCCCATTATTTTGTTATCTAATCACTTTTATTATTATTTAATATAATTTTTTAAAAAGTTTATTTTATATCTTCTTATTCAAATAAATAATTTATTGTATCAAATAATAATAATAATAGTTTCTGACACCCGTAAAAACATTATTTGGGATCATTTATAAGCTTTCTGAACAAAATTTCTTTTCATTGTATTAAAAATTTAATTTTAGTTCTTTTAATTATTTATTTTTAAGCTCAAAATTCTCTCAATCTTTCCAATTCCACCAAATTGAAAACGCTCAGATGTCAGTAATATATATCGATGGAATTGGATTTGGTAGGTGAATATAAAAATAGGGGATTCGGCTGAGAAGAATCTGTATTCGTTGAAGAATCCCTACTTCAAATCCTAAAATTGTAAAATTGTAATAGTTCTCTTCTCCTCTCCGGGCTCTTTACCCTCGGGTTGGGTCATTGTAAGCCCACTATCACTTTGTCTTTAAGGCCCAGCACATGGACTGGATCTAATCTGATACAACTTTGTAGTGAAGAGAATACCAATTTATTTTTTCTCTTCATTTTTTATTGGTGAAAAAATATTGTTTCATATCATCATGTTATTGTAGTATTTTTTTTTTTCTTTTTCATTTCAGATTCGAAAAAATAAAATAAAAAATGATCGATGTATCCTAACAAATACTTTACAAAGAAACGTGGTTCCCAATTGCATTTCTTTATTTGATTCATGGTCTACAAATAATTTATAAAGAAACGTGGTTCCCAATTGCATTTCTTTATTTGATTCATGGTCTACAAACAATTTACGAAAAAAGGTGGTTCCCAATTGTATTTCTTTATTTAATTCATGGTCTACAAATAATTTACAAAGAAAAGTGGTTCCCAATTACATTTCTTATTTTCTTTATTTGATTCATGGTCTTGTTAGGTCGAAATTAAAGTTTTGGTCAAAACTACAAATGCATTCTTATAATTTCTTTTTCTTTTTTTTTTTATTTTTTATTTTTTATTTTTAACATTCTTATAGTTTCAAAGCTAGTTTTACTCGATCAACATTCAACAATAATTTATAACTCTATTTTTATATATAATTTCAATTCAAATAAACAATCATTTTACAAATTCAGAAATATTAAAAAAAAAAAAAATTCATTTTCTATTAAAGTTTCAATAATATATTTTAAAATGGATTTAAATACACTTCCCATCGCAACCGTACTTCGCATTTGGTGAGGATCCACCCACCGTGCAGGAGCCCATTAATGTCCTTTTCACACTCTCGTAGTCTCGTTGCATTGCGTGACACACGTTGAGTTTTTACTTTATAATAAAAAATTTATATTTGTACTTTTTGATTTAGACAACGTGATTCTCAATTCTTCATTTTTTTATTAATTAAAAATTAATCATGTCTTTGTCATTACCTTTACTACTTGCATTATTTCTCCTAAGTAAAGGGATTAAGTATATGTTTGTTGCGGCTTTTGAAAGGATCGAAAGCGTTTTTTTTAATGTTAGAAGTTATTTTGAAAAAAAAATTTAGTTATTTGATAAAACTCAAAACAGTTTTTTTAATATATAAATTGTCTTAATTACCTTTTAAAAAAGTCATTTTATATCTACTTGGAGAAGTCCAAAATTTGGGCTTTTCCAAGAAGCTTTTTTTTTTTTTGAGTTTTTTTTAAATCATATGAATTGTATTAACTACCCTTTATAAATTTTAGATATTCCACCATAACTCTTTTATTATAAATACATTGTCAATATATATATATATATATTTTTAACACCTCTTTTTGTAATTTATACAACCAAAAGTTTTTTTTATTAGAAGCCCAACTCATTAGGAGCTCTCTTACAAAAAGATCTACTCTAGAATCTTAAATTGAAAAGTCATATCAAACACACTTAAGAGATCTTTGGTTTTGTCAAAAAAAAAAAAAAAAAATCCTATTAGTTTTTATTTTAATTTTAATTTTATATAATTATAAATAATTCGGAATTTGAAAGATTAAGACATTACTCGAACACATGAGTCGTTATTATTCGGTTTTGTTTGTTTGATTTTAAAGATTTAGATTTTAATAAAGATCATGCCATACCAAACACACTTAAGAGATTCTCTTTGGTTTTGTCAAAAAAAAAAAAAAAAATCCTATTAGTTTTTTATTTTATTTTATATAATTATAAATAATTCGGAATTTGAAAGATTAAGACATAACTTGAACACATGAGTCGTTATTATTCGGTTTTGTTTGTTTGATTTTAAAGATTTAGATTTTAATAAAGATCATGCTATATCAACTCGAACCCATGAGATATTAAAGTCAAGAAATTGAATCCAAAATTTGAGTTGAAAAACATAAAGAAGTAGAAATAGTTTTCAAGGACCCGTTTTCAATTTTTTATTAATTTTGAAAAGAAAGAAAGAAAAAAACACATTTACAAACTCGTTATTAAATTAGGTTGGTGGAGAGATTGCCTAACTTGCTAAGTTAAAGCCGTCAACTTATTGAAAATCAAAACGGTTGATTTGATTTCTTCTTAAAGGAATCACATTTATGCATTAAAATAAACTGTTGCGTTTGGTAAACTGTCACTGATTTAGTGGTATCAACTAATAATAGTAATACTGTACTAATGAAGTAATGATCATGATCATGATCATGAAGATAGTAGTGATTATGATGACAATGGTAAGAAAATCTATTATAGTCATGGGTATCAATTGTGGACACGGCACGAAGTCACGAACAGTACTACTAGAAAAATGGTGAATGGGTGAATGAGAAATTGATACTCAAATGTGCGGCTAGTGCTCGTTTGTGCATGCGTGAACCAACCCAACAAACAAGGAAAGGATGCCTCTCCAAGCATCTGAGAATGATTCGAGTTGAATAGGGAAAACAATAAGTCTCACGATGGTGGGAAATATATATCTAATCAAAGGTATATTTGCTTGTGTGTAGAATAACTTACAAGCATGTGTAGCTTAGTTTCACGGACTGCGGGTTCAACGACTTGTATACGGGCAGAAATGCAACAATGGTTCGAACCGCGGGTGCGCATCCATGACTTAGAGCAACTCTAAGACTCGTTAAATCACTTCATTAAAATAAAGGGTAATTATCCTTGTGGCCATTAACTTATACCACCGCTATCAAAATGACCATGAGATGGGGAATTGGTTTATAAATGACTATTTTTGGCAAATAATGTTACACTAATGGCCATTCTGTTATAATACTGTTAACTTTTTCTAAGAATGTTACACTAATGACCATCAATTTGTTCATTTGGTATCAAAATAGCCATTATAATCATTTTTCTCCAAAATTACTCTAGTAGCCATCCATTTGGTCAATTGGTATCAAAATGACCATTATAATAGTCCCACTTTTTCTAGAACATATGTATTGACCATCCATTTTGGTTAATTGAAATGAAGACTTTTATTGCTTTTTATTTATTTATTTCCTTTTTAAGCTATACTGAAATTGGCAATGTTTTTTGTTTAACTGAAAATGCACTGCCTTTTATTAAGATTGGTAGTTATTTTAAGTACCATGAAATTTGGTTGGCAAAATTTTGTGTTGTTTTGAATATGGTGCAATCGGGTATGGTTTTTGAACGGTTTTCAGATTAAAAGGAACAAGCCGGTATACTTGTGTAAGAGATTTTGGTATACTTGTGCAATTTGACTAGTATTTGATGTGTGTGAGACTGAAATTATATTGAATCAAATGAATTCAAGTAGTATTTGATTACTTACTCTATTTTTCTAATATAATATAGTTGTACATATAATGATTGTTTTGATATCAATTAACCAAATGGATGGTCAATATACGTGTTCTAGAAAAAGTGGGATAATTATAATGGCTATTTTTATACCAATTGACCAAATGAATGGCCACTAGAGTAATTTTGGAGAAAAATGATTATAATGGTCATTTTGATACCAAGTGAACAAATTGATAGCCATTAGTGTAACATTCTTAGAAAAAAGTTAACGGTACGTGTTATAACGGAAATGGTTATTAGTGTAACATTGTTTCTAAAAATGACCATTTATAAACCAATTCTCCATTTGGTGGCCACCGGGATAATTACCCCTTAAAATAATATAAACATATTTCTAATTGAAGAGCCAGTAAGTAAATAGACATTTGAAGAGTGAAAATAGAATAGCCTTCTTGAGTTGCTATTAGACCGGTGTTTTGCTACCTGATTAATTTTTTCAATTCAAAATACCAATGTATTTAATGAGTCATAATCAGTTTTATTTTGAATTTAAGATTATAATTACCATTTAAATGATGATTAATATATAAAAATAGAGAATAAATCTTGAATCTTGAATTTAAAGAATATTCAACTGACAAATTAATAGAAAATAAATCTCATATTGAGTGGCCTTTATTTGCTGTTGGTTTTCAATTTTCCTCCTTTGTTTTGCAAGTTGATAAATTGTCTGTGGGGATTTAATTCTAGACACACGAAATATTGACTTAAGAGAAACAATATTATTCTCTCCTCTCTCAGACGCAAAGCTGCTTGAAAATTTGTTTGGCTTTCTTTTAATTTCCAGTGTGTTCTTTCGTGGTAACCGGTAAGTGACTAAGTTCAACCTAAATCGTAAGTTAGTCGGTGTCGTGTTGAAAATACTAGCTACTAAAACCGTTGTATCCTGGGAGACAGACACCGAACACATACGGTGTAGGGCGAATCTGTTTTAAGTATACTGTATAAAATATGGGCCGGTTTTGTCTGATTTTTCGTTTACCAGTCTTTTCGTTTTTTCGATTTATTGTTATATAAAATCATTTTCTGTTTGTAATCACAATCCTGAATAAATTTTATAACGTTATACTAACAAACACTATACGAAATTAGTGAGTTTAGGTTCGAGTCACTAACGAGTCAACATATTAAATACGTTAAGTAAATGAGTTGTGTTTGGATCGATCCCTTCCAAACTTAACCTACTAATTCATTTAACATGATTAAATATCAAAAATAAAAACGGAATTTATAAATATATATAGAGAAAAATAACTATTTTGATATTTGAAATGTTTAATTAAATGAGTGTAGTTGATTGAATTATGTAATTAAATTTAAAAGGTTTAATTTATTTTTAAAATTTTAAATAGAGAAACACTTTGTACCACCGGGGTCGTGGCACTTTGCGGCCCCGTAGTGGAAAACAAGAGAAAAAACACGTGGGCCCACATATTAATTACGCGGGTCCTAAGTGTTTTCACTTGTTTTTCCACTACGGGGCCTCAAAGGTGCCGCAACCCTGGTGGTACGTAGCAGCCCTCTTTTAAATAGGTACATGAATTAATTGAATTACGTTTTATCATGTAATTAACGGGTTAAATAAGTTATATCGGGAAATCCACTATTTTAATGGATTGTATATGAATTTTTACTTCTGTCACAATAAGTTTAATGAAATATATTCGGATTGAGACAAAAAAAAACAATACGCCATGTTTAAATTAATACAAACACGAGACTATAAACCATATTGTTACTCCTAATTACATTAGAAAAATGTATCAAAGTCCATGTGTTATGTGTATAAGAAACCTAACTTTGAAAAGCTTTTATGGAATTGCCATCGGCTTTGATGGACACAATATAACTTCATGACTTCATGTTGGATTTTTTAATACCTTTGAAATCTTTAAGATGACAATTCTGTGTTTTCATTCTTTTATCATACTCAAAAATAAAATATTTATTTAAGCATCAGATTGACTGTGTCATGTACACTGTTTTCAAGTCACTTGCTTGTTTGGGAAAAATTCTTGAATAGGATGCCTTATTCTCCAAGAAGTTTATTTTGTATGATTTTTTAATATATATTTTTTTAAAAAAATCTAAATTTTACTTTTCTTGTGTCAATTATTGATGTTCTTTTCTTTGAAAAATTTGTATGCATGACATATGACATTTATAACCTTCTTGATTAGAAATCCCATAAAAAATAAATCATAATCAAAGGTAAATCACACAGGAGACCACCGACACTTGTGTTTTTACCATTTATTTTCCTTTCTTATATTTTAGGGTTAATAGCACAATGGGCCCCTGAATTATACGCAAAGTAACAATGTATACCTTAAACTTTTTTTTCTTGGCATTAAACCCTCTGAACTATCGTTTATTAGCAAAACCCGACTGTAGATGCTCCCTCTCAGGGAGGAATAAACCCAACTGTTTACCAATAAATGATAGTTCATGGGGTTTAATGCCAGAAAAAAAAAATAAAAAAAATTAGGGAGCACATCGCTACTCTGTATATAATTTAGGTCATTGATGCTATTAACCCTATATTTTAACACATGATAATATCACTAAACAACGTCATAGGTATGTAATTGTCATTTGTCAATTCCTAATTACAAGTTTACAACTAAATAAAATATATTCATAAGAACATTTCGTAACGAGTGACGATCCCAGTGGCATTGTTTTTAAATTCAAATTGTCACTTTACTTAATATAACAATTTTTAAACTATGATTGATGTCCTCACACTTCACATTGCGTGTCATGGGTACAAAAAGTTATATACGTCATGATAACATATGCCCTAACACAAATATTAAAAAAAAAAAAAAAAAATCATTCATATGTATTCTTTTCATACACTAATACACGACTTTCTACTGGGCTTGTGCTCGATTAGTTTTATCTGTGGAGTCCCAGTTTAGTTGTATCCTTGCCCTGGATCTGGTGTTCCAGATTTTCAGGTGCTCCTTCCATCAAAAAATAAAAAAATAAATAAAAAAAAAAAATAATAATACACGACTTTCTATATCTTGGAAAAAAATTATAAAAAAAAAATTGTATTCACTTTTCCGATACTTGCTATTTGACCTAAGAAAGAAAAGCTTTAATAGTTTGGGTTTATAAGATCAAGCCACTTAAATCATGTTATGTGACATGCATTTTTCGTATGAATAATTATTTATGTCATATGCTATGAATGCGTTCGAAAATTTAATAACATTATTTAAATAATGAGTTTTAAGACTATTACCGATATAATAACTTAAGTTTTAATAGCACATAAAGTGTGAATTTGATAAAAATATCCTTAAAACACATTTAAAAAAAATAAATCTCACGTTATTTTTTTTTTTTTTTATGTTTTCGAGACTTATTTTGGTATTTCTGATACTTATTTTCTAATTTTCAAAACTTATTTTGTTGTTTCTGAGACTTATTAGGTAGTTTTCTAGACTAATTATGCACATTTGTAATTTTTGAGACTTAATGGGTAAAAATGAAATTTTAAAATTTTTTTTTTTTTTTTATCATCAATGGAGGTTTTTGAAAGAAGAAAAAAACAATAATACTAATTTACTAAAATTTAGTGTCCAAATCAAGTACCAAAACTATAATTCATTCATTTAAATTGTATTATAGTGATGTTATATCATCCTGGTATCAAATTTGGATATCAAATTTAGACAAATTAGTATTATTAAAAAAACTAAAAGTGACATACATAATAAAAGAAGGAAAAAAAAAATGATATTTTAGTCGATTAATGTCATTAAACTTAACTTATTCAACAAGTAATACTCTCACGATTCAATATAGAAATATCTATATTTCCCACGATTTCCACATCAATGACTTAAGGTTTAAGACAAATCCAGGCAAGCAGGAGCCATAGGATTTGTCAAGTCAACTATGTAAATAATAATTACATTGTAAAGCAAAAAAATACTAAAGAAAAAGTCATAAAAAGACAATCAAAGTCCACACTCAAAAAACCAAAGAAAGACATTATTGTCAGAGGATGGTTGCAAAAAATCAAACAATAGAAATATTCAATTCAATGCAGGCTTTAATTAAACCCTAGATCATTATTATTACCCACAAAACGCGGCGTTGAATTGGAAGATTCCATTAAAATTGTTTTGTGAGTTCATAAGATACACCACCAACCCCAAACACCTAAACATTAACTACATTAGCAGACCAACCGTCAGTGGGACCACCACCAGTCTAAATTTTAATTAAATTAAATTAAATTAAATTTGATAATTTAGTATTCGTTGTTGTTTCGAGGTTACTTCACTTTTTGTCTTGTCAGCATATTTATTTGACCGAGTTTAAAAAAAAGAAAAAAAGAAAAAAAAGTGAGTCTTTGATTGAATGTCGACAGCTTCGACTGGACCCCCATCTCTCGCCAATCAAACCACACGAATTCAGAGTTTCTAACTCCTCCAAAAGCCCACCACCTCTTGACCAGGGCCTTTTAATTTTAATTTTTTTTTAATATATATATAAAAGGTAATTATTAATCGACAAAATGCGGTTAGTTCATAGCACATCATAAAGTGTTAGGTTTGAGTCTTTTCCTTTTCCAAATACTTCGAATTATTGTACATATAATCGAGCTGATGATGTGCACTATTCCTTTCATGTTAGTGGTAAGTCATTGTAAAATGACTATTCGACTATATTAAGAGACTATATACCGTCACGTCAGTTTTAATTTAAATTCACGTGCTTGTATTATGCATCACACATCTTATCTTACCTTCTAAGAAACTAATTGATCTAGATGGATTCATACATTTCGATTCGTTCAAGTGTCCAATTTCAAAAATAGAAATATAAAAATCAAATGCCTATTCGATTATACCAAGAGACTACTACATACCACCACATCATTTTAACCTAAATTCATGTGCTTGGATCGAGCATTGCAAATCTAACCCTACTTTTTAAATAACCTTTTGCGATTACAAATTTTTATTGAATTTTAATATAAAAGAAATTTAACTTCTAATTTAAATAAAATAAGATAAATCTAAACCTTTTTATTTTTATTTCAAAGGACTTGTTATATTGTGTACATTTAAAGTTGAATTGAATGGAAAAAGACCGTATATTAGGTCCCATCAATGTGACACTTGGAGGTCCCTGTGGCTACGATTTCTTGTATCAAGTAGTTCCACAGAGTCCCATATTAAGCCACGTGGGCCCATTCAATTTTATAATTTTTTTTTCGGTTAATATTAAAGGCATCCCTTACCTTTAAATTATTATCGGATGTCTTCATAAAAATGCTTTTATTTAATAAACATCCCCTATTATCTAACAACGATGGCTCAACTGATTGAGTTTTAATGTTAAAAAGTCTAAAACATCTCCATTTAAGCTTCAATTATATGAATTGAATATTATACCATCTTACTTTTACCAAATAAAAGTATTGTTTGTTAGTTCACAAGGGGTGCTTCTGAAATAAAAGCATTTTATCTAGACATCCAATAATAATTTAAAGGTGAGGGGATATTTTTAATATTAAACCAATTTTTTTTTTTTTAAACAGACAAATACACAATGGAACCGTCACCGACCGAAGACTACCCAGCTGTGACTGAAAGCGACGACACCCTCTCAACACGTCCAGTACTTTCGTGGCGGGGCCCGCTTCAAAACGTGGCCACGTCATCCCCGACTCACTCACAGGTGTCATCACGCGCTTTGGCCACAAAGTCACCACTCCACGTGTAATCTACTCGCGCTCAAGATTCCTGTGGGCCCTCTCTACGCTAAGGCCGTTTTTTTATTAAACTAATCATAAAAGGAGAAGCCTTTTCGGTTCTTTCAGTTATTAACAAGAAAAAGAAAAATCGAAACCCAACCTCACGCGCCGTTCCACGTCTCTGCCACCTCACTCACGCCCACCGTCCCGTTACGGGTGAGGTTACACGTGTCTGTTAAGCGAGTGGCCAAACGCAATTTTAATTTTAATTTTGGTTGTGTTTCCTGATTCAACAACCGCAAAATCTATATATACCGGAACTCTAATTAAATGCTTCTCTTCTTTCATCTCTCTCTCTCCCTCTCTCGCGTCTCGGGTTTCTCATTTTTCGTATTCACCGATATTTCGCTTGATTCTCGTTCTCGTTCTCTGCGATTTCGCTCTGCGAAAAACGTGAAAAAGGTTTGTTCCGGTCCGGTTTATTTTGTTTTTCGTCGTCTCTTTATTATTCAGCTTCTTGAATCTTCTTTTTTGGCTCTGTTGTTGTTGTTGCAGAGAATAGCGTTGTTTTTTTTATACGGTTCGTGCATTTGAAGATTTGTTTTCGTTTTCGGTCATTTTCTTTTCCGTATTCGAGCTCTCTTACAATCAGGTGCGTCACGTTTCCTTTTCAAAAAAGTTGATTCAGTTTTTACAAGAAATGATGTATGTGTTGTGTATACGTTTATTATGTCGTTCATTTTCCTGGGAAAAAAAAATGCATGTACTTTTTGTTTGCAGAAATTTGTTACGTTTGAATTTCAAATATTAAATTTAGCTCTCTTGAATCAATTCATTTTTTATTTATTTGTTACAGTTTTTATTAATTTATTAATTTTTTTTCTCCAACAGCAAACCGAATACTGTTGAGATTTGTTTCTAATTTGTACGTTTTTGAAAACGTTTTCATGTGATATTGGTCCAATCTTTGATAATTTCATTTACTCTGTATATAGTTTTGTTTTGTGGTCTCTGTACACTACAAAATAGAATGGTCAAAATGTCTTCTTCTTCTTTTTCCACCACCAATGAATCTAGACCTCATATATCTACTCAACTGGGGTTTTGATTTTTCAGTCTTTTTTTTTTTTTGTTTTTTTGTTTTTTGTTTTTGTTTTGAGAAACTTCATGTTGGGTGTGGTGTGGGTACTGTGGTCTCAATTGGAATGTGTGATAGCAACCCAATTATGGTAACTCAATTTAGCTGAATCTTTATGTACTGGGTCCATATGTTTAATGATTCTCCATGCTTTTGTGGACCATCTTGTGTAGTTGCATATGGTATTGTTTCCTTTCTCTCTCTTTCCTTGCATATGTGGGGATGGTGGACCGATGTTGGCAGAGACCTTTAATTACAACACAACCACTGTTTTTTCTCTTACAGTTATATTATTACTTCTGTGGGCCAATTTTTGACACTCAACACTGTTTTCAGTTTTTTTCTTTTGCTATATTAATATTGTGCATATGTTGTAAACAGTATTGTATGTTTGTCATCTGGTTTTTCCTTTTTGTGCTCTTCTTCAGTTTTTGTGTTATGAAATATTAGGTGATTTATTCAATTGTATGAAAGTATATATATTATATTTTGTTCAAACACCAACCTTTTTCTTGTGGTTAAAGAAATGCAATTTGAAGTTTTCTTTTCTGGCTGCTGGGTTTTTGTCTTATTTGTTAAGATATGGGGGCTTTATGAGAAGATATATGAATATTCAACTCATCTTTCCACCATTGCCGTGTGAAAATCTTTATCTTATCACCTTTGTGTTGGACCATAAATTTTTACTTTTATGTTAGCTGAGATACAATGAATGGAAATGGTAAATTTGATGATTTACATATTATATTTAGCAGTTCAGTATGCATTTTACAGTGAGGTTTTGTTCAGTTGGATTAAGATGCAGAAATTCTTTGAATCATTGAGATTGCTATATATCATTACCATTACCAAAATGGCCCTTTTCAGTCATTTTCTGTGTTTTTTTCTTAAATTTTTCTGGATTTCATAATATTAAAGAGCTTCAGGCTCAAGATCCCCAAATTTTGTTGGTTGGTATTAGATTTTCTATTTGTCAAAGAGTCTTTATTATTGTTTCCTTGTTTTATGAAAGCTTATAATTTGTGTTGTTCTGTTTACTATCTTTATGTTTGAAGCTGATGTATTCATGACTGAGCAAGAAAAACTTTATTGCTTCTACTCTTTGAAATATCATAATCTGTAATGCATGGCTTTTTCTCAATGTAAATTCAACATGTTTTAGTGATGGTAACATTTCATAGATAAAGTAAGCTAAGTGTGTGAGGTTATGCTTTTTCCTATAGCACTTTGGAAAAATCCTTCTTTACCAGTTGACATCTCTATAAATGGTTAGCTTTAGCATCTTTTTTTTTTTTTTAAACTAAATTGTGTTTCACATGTCTATAGCTTTTTCGGATTAAAAGGAGTCATTTTTCTTATTTGACTGATTCAATAAAATGGTTTTGATCCTGATTTGCATGCCATCTATATTCATGCTTATTTTCCAAGAAATTTCTACACATTCAAGTTGAAGGCAGAAAAATTTTCTTTTCTGAAAATTTTAATAATACCTTTCTTAAAATCCCCGTTGTCTGCAGATAGCATTCTGTCATCACGTTAACGCACATAGTGGATAGGGAGATGCAAAAAGGTACAGGTACAATTTCTTTTTGTTTTGATTGAAATTTTTCATGATATTGAATTCAATGGGATATTCACTTAACAAGTTCATTGATTGATGATCAGTTAAGCCCTCTGTTTGATGGACTGCTCGCCTAATAGCTGTGACAAGAAAACATTACAAAGGTGGTTCTTCATTGAAAAAAGGGTCGGGTAAAGAGGATTTTGAGATTGAAGATTGAAGTATATTTCTTTGCTTTTGTGTGGATAGTCCGGTGTTGAAGTGTACTGGCCTTATACTTTATAAATTGCAATAGAAATCTGGATACCATGGACTTGAAATCTAACCATACAGCTCCAGTTCTCACTGATCCATCCCCCATAAGCAAGTCAAGATTAGGTGTATACCCCAATCTGTTGCCATACTCACACACGGGGGCTTTCTCCTCAGAATTAATCTTAAATATTCCTAGGAAGAAAACTGGAATACTTGATGATGTTCGTGCCTGTTCTTGGCTGGATGCCATGAAAGCTTCGTCTCCTCCACATAGGAAGATGATGAAGGACTCTAATAATGAGCTTACACCAATTGATTCTGACGCTGCTTACCGTGCCTGGATGGTAATTATTTCTCCCTTTAATTGAACCTGAGAGTTATTTTGAACAAAGCTTTTAGATAAGTTATTCATGTAGTTCTTCGAATCTTTCTACTCTGGTTTTTCAGCTTCAGTATCCATCAGCACTCACATCTTTTGAACAAATCATAAATAGCGCAAAAGGCAAGAGAATAGCATTGTTCCTGGATTATGATGGAACTCTTTCACCAATTGTAGATAACCCTGACTCTGCCTTCATGTCTGATGCTGTAAGGATGGATTCTTAGATTGAACAATATCTGAACATTTTAGTGAACAATCTCTCTTTTTTCTTCATTTCAGTCCCACCATATTTTCATTGACACGCTGTACTTTTTCAGATGCGTGATGCTGTTAAAAAGGTTGCAAAATATTTCCCTACAGCAATAATTAGTGGTAGAAGCCGTGACAAGGTAACTGGCAAACCTCTTTTAATGAATCTGATATTTTTGTAACCTTTTTCTTTGCGATATTCATATCTATACTGTTAGTTGTGGTCTCTGTTATTGACAATTGTTTTTCTTATTCAGGTTTACGAGTTTATAGGACTAAAAGAACTGTATTATGCTGGAAGTCATGGAATGGACATCATGAGTCCTGTTAGACAATCTGTATCGGATGACCACCAAAACGACATTAGCTCTACTGACATTGAGGTAGTTTGCAAAGTTTCTCTCACCCCTCAAATTCTGTCTCGTATTTTTTTTTTTTTTTTCTCGTATTAATTATTTTCCTGTACTGTTTTTTGTTATACTTTCTTTTGACATAGGATAAAGAAGTTAATCTTTTCCAGCCTGCTAGAGAATTTTTACCTATGATCGATGAGGTATGTAAACATCTCTCCTCTACATGACAAATCACAAATTCCTATTGTATTCCTTAATGTAATATAGTCTCTGATTTATCCACATATTAACAGGTCCTTAAATCCCTTGTGGAGAATACCAAGGATATTAAAGGTGTACAGGTTGAGAACAATAAATTCGTTGCTGCAGTACATTACCGAAATGTAGATGAAAAGGTAAAGGGTTTTCTCTGAGTGCTATAGTCTTTACTACGTGATTGATTCTCACAGCCAAGAGTAGCTTTCTTTAAGCCTCTTATTAACATCTGCCTGATATTTTCTTTAACCTGTTTCAGTATTGGCAAACAGTTGCACAACGTGTCCATGATATTATGAAGCTCTACCCACGTTTGCGATTGACACATGGGCGGAAGGTAATCCTTCGAGCTAATATGGATACTGATCTATTTTCCTTTTCAATCATTAAATTTCAATATTTTCTGCTTGTACTGCGTTGATGACTACTGTTTCACTAATTTGTATTCCCCCGATTCCATGAATAGGTTTTAGAGGTCCGACCTGTGATCAACTGGGATAAAGGGAAAGCTGTCATGTTTCTGCTTGAATCACTAGGTGAGTAATTTTGATTTTTGAATCTTACATGTGGTCTAAATAGATGGTTCTAGGATTTACGAATAGTCTAATTGAGATTATCACTTTCACGTTGTATCCTTTACCAAAGCTGAAAAACAATATTATTTCAGGGCTAAGTAATTGCAATGATGTGCTCCCAATTTATGTTGGAGATGACCGGACAGATGAAGATGCATTCAAGGTAATATATAGCTTTTTATATTATTCGTATTTTAGGGGATGTGTAGTAATTAATTATCTAACGACTCAACTTAATGGGCTTGTAACAGGTTTTAAGAGAGGGAAACTGCGGTTATGGCATTTTGGTTTCAGCTGTGCCCAAGGAGAGCAAAGCATTTTTCTCCCTCAGGGATACATCAGAGGTATATATTCTTTTTCCAGGAAATCAGCCGGTTTAGACATCGATTTTAATTATTTCTAGTTTCTTGGTTGTTCTAGCTATTGACAAAGTTACCTTTGTCGATCTAGGTGATGGAGTTTCTCAAATATTTTGTGATGTGGAAGCAGTCAAGTGCCCTATGAAATATTATTACGCATAATAATATATGTGGAAGAGGCAAATACTAGTATGATAATACGCATATGAATGATAAGATAGCCTATATATATGTTTTCGATATTGTAGGAAAAGTGAAGGACCTCCATTCAGAGGACAATAGCACTGTGGAGGGCTCATACCAAACTGTTTCTTCTGCTTCTTCAAAGCTTCCTGCCTTGATTGTAAATTCTTCCTTACTTGACTAAAATCTTTGCTTTTTGGTCTTTTATATTCTTCTCATTCTTTTTTCACCACCCTTTTTAACCTTCAGTCTTGGTCAATACCACCACCACCGTCCATATTGGAAGAGTATATTATTATTATTATTATTATGGAAATCTAAATATTTGTTGATTCTTTTGATTATAGAATTGCATGATGTGTATAAAAGCTAGCAGGCTTTTTTCCTGGCTGGCGTTTTATGTATTTCTCCATCTTATCCTGAATCGGGAAATGTCCGACTTTTGACCTATTTGTATCCGTACGATTTGATCGCTGTAATCAAATTTTATTTTATTTTTTCTTACCGCAAAAATCTTGCTCTTCCCGATCAGTGTTAATGGTACTGTTTAGTGAAGCTTATGTTCATATTGTTTGGTTCTTGCCACCTTGGAATGATATGAATGAATGAATGTTCTATGTGCTCGTGGGAATTTTCAGTCAACCAAAACCAGTTTATAACCATATGTTTTGTTATTTGTACTACTTTTTTTTTTACAAGTCTCACACCGAAAGAGTTAGGGGTCTATAGAGATTAAGCATTACATGAACGAATTAAATATCTATTTCTGTAACCGGAACATATCAATTCCTATAAAATAGAAAAGAAAGAGTTTGGATATATCGAGATCAAACATTAGATGTGTGACCCGGATATTTATTTTTATAACTGGGTGATATCTACTCCCATAATTTGAAAATATCAATGCCTACAATGCCGAACAGAAAATTCCATTATGTTATATGAGGAGATTGGAAATTGTGGATTTTAACCGTTATGTTGTATGAGGAGAATGGAAATTGTGGATTTTAAGGTCTGATTTATTGGTTCACAATCACCCTTCTTGATTGTGGATTGGCCTTAGTAGTTTGGAATATAAGTTTCCAAGAACACAACCGCCTGGACGGCTGGACCGATATCATTGTCACTATGAACCTGACCATTTACATGGTCAATTGAGATCGGTCGTTGTCTCTATGATGTGCCAAAAGGGTCGCATGGCTCAACCCTGACTTGACTCAAACCCGCAATCTGAATGTCCGGTTAATGGCAAATATCATTTTAGCAATGTCGTATTATAGTAGTATTAGAATTTTAAAGTCTTATTTTGTTCGTTTTTGTTGGGGATCCCAAATTTTTATTTTTTGTTTTATTTTTGTGGATATAATAGGCTTCTCTTAAATTTGAGATCAACCATTATCCTGACAATGATCGAAGAACGAATGTTCAGCGATGAAAACACCGAATATCTACCGGTCGCTACGTCAAAGTTATTTTAACCTTACCATGTTTATTTATTTATGGGCACCAGAGATTGATGGTTCTCACAGACATTCCAAATGGGTCCAGTGGCTCGAGCCTAAACTGTGCCCAATCCCCTATTGTAAGGCCGAGTTTGATTATTTAGGCCTTGAGCCTCCATGGGCTGAACTTGCAAGTCAGGCTGGGTTTCAAGAATGAAAAGAAAATTTTAGAATTACAATATTTATATCCTTGGAAAATTGTACGTGTACCCCTTTTTATATCCGTTAATTTTTTTAAAAAGATTATATTTTGTAATCACACCCCAATATTACCAAATATGCTCTTTTTTCTATTTTAAAAAATTATTATAAAGGAATGAATTCTAAATAATTACAGTGATATTATGAAATTCTATGTGATTTTGTAAGTTACTGTGGGTGAGATGCCAAAAAGAAGTGTTTTTGGGACGATTTTTCTTAATTAGTGATTCAAAGTGTCTTGCGTCAGATAGCTAGAAAGGGACGGACTCATGGATACAATATACTAATATAGTGGGTGATTATATTTCCTCACTTAGCAAAAAAATATATGATATTAATAAATAAAAAATATCTCCATGGCCTTTATATTTTTCTTAAAAAAATAAATAAAAAAAAAAAAAACCTCAGTCACCTTTTCAATCTCAACTAACACTATTAATTTTGTATGGAGAAGACTCCCACTTTTGGATTGAGATTTTGTTTTCGGTTTTTTGTTTTATATTTTTTGTTTTTTGTTTTTTTATTAAATAGTTTGATTTTTAAAAATATTCAGAAAAGTAAAATAGTTAAATATATATATATATATATATAATATCTTTCCATAAAAATATTATTCATTTGATTAAAGGAGAATATTGGAATTTAGAAAAAAATTCAAATTTGGGGTATACAAACGGTTTCAGAGGGATGATAATATCGCCACTCAAATTTTATTGACATTACAGTTTACACAAATGTCTATGTTATTGTCCCTCATTAAAGTTATATTAATGTCAATAAAATTTGTTGATTCGTAGTTGTTGCTTTTATAAACCAAACCGGAGACTGTTATGGGTGGCGATAATTAGCTAGAAACTCTAGTAAACAAATTACAAAAATAAAAAAAAAAAAAAAAAAAATCATAATCATAGCTTTTTATCATCGAAATACATATTGCTTTTAATCAAATTACAAAACATAGTTACTTCGCGGTCCCAAAAGCAAGATTCGGAGCAGGTGACCCCAAAGTTGTCTTCTTCCCACCCTCTTCTGCATGTATTCCAGCAATTGCATGTTCTTGTATCTACATTAACCTTGTTATGTATCCACAAACTCGAAACGACCCGTTTCACTCTCTTTCTGCATTCTTCGGCTTTGAAGCAACTTCGTCGTTTCAAACAAGATAAAAGATTCAACCCTTGTCGTCGTAGTCTATTGTCACCACGAGAGAGTGACAACAATAGAATGCCAACAACATAGGTTGCTTCTATATGTCCCTTATGAGCGGCTTTTTGCAAGAGCATGAGTCCGGATTCTGTTTCTAACAAAGTGAAGTATTCAAACATACCTTGTCTGAATAGAGCCTCGGCGTTGCCGCTCTTTCTACAGCGTCTCAAGAACAAAGAAGCATTGTCGCTTATGGGCCAGGGAGCGATGGGGAAGCAGTCCATGCAAGCATGTTGTAGGACGTAATTGTCGTTTCCTACTTCGAGAAGATCTTTACAGCTCCGTTCCATGTTGAACAAGTCGGCAACAGAACCAGAAGCCACACGGGCGAGAACGTCGATGAGCAAGTCCTTAGGAAGAGACTTGATATTGCAACTGCCACCAACTTTGTTGTTGGGTTCGGTTCTTTTCATCTTCTTGACCACCATCGAAAGAAAAGAGAAAATAGAAGACGAGCGAGCTGGTAGAATATTTTTGAAGAATTAATTTGTGTGCATGGTCCGTGTGATTTGGAGGAGCATATATATAAGGATGTGTTCCTTTTCCGATTAGGAGGAGGATTATGTTATTCATCTGCATTTATTTTTTGTTTTGGATTTGGGTTTCCTTTTACGATAAGTATTCTAGTTTCCTAATCCAGTTTAGATTTGGTATATATACATGCCCAAGTTTCCATATTTGATAGTTTTTTCTTTTCTTTTTTCTATTTGGATAATTGAGGATTTAAATTTAACAAAAAAGAAAAAAAAAAAAAAACTGGTTATATATAGTGCTTTGTTTTTATGGGACACCAATGAAACTTGAGATTTTACAACCTTTGCGCGATTAAATAACAGATAATTTTGTGGTGAAATTCCAATTCTAAATATTCCCTTTTCAAAGATTAATGAAAGTAATTTCATGGATAAAATTAATTGATTAACGAGTAGACAATTCGTCTTCTTTTTTTTTTCCTTTTTTTTTTTTTTCAATTTCCACGTGATTTTTCTCTTCACAATATTGAAGGGTAAATTTGGTGATTTGAATTTTTGTGCTCATTGGCTTGTTGTGTTTTATTTGCAATATTTGTTAATTTGGTGACATTAATTTGATTTTCAAACGAAAAAGGCTTTGAATTTTTTTTTTTTTTTCCCAACAGGAACATCTTAGTTCATGAAATAATGCGATCGCATAATAATATTAAACAAAAATTATAAAACCAAACCATTCCTAACTAAGCAATTCACAAACTTAATTCAGGTTCCCATAACACAAGATTCACAACTAGTTGTGTATATTCTTCTTCCCATCCTGTATTCCTATTTTTCAACAAAAAAAAAAAAAAAGAAAGCTTCGTAGCTTATAATAGGCCATGGAGCTATGGGGAAACTTCTACATGGATGCATGCTCGTAAACGTAATCGTCATGTCCTAGTTTATAAAGATCTTTACTACTTAATTCAAAGTTAACAAGACCGCAGACTGAACTGGAGGCAACAAGAGCAAGAACCTCTGTACTGTGAGCAAATCCTTTGAACGGGTTTAAAAAATAAATGACACTTTTTCACGGTGTAATTTTAAAAGTATCATGTTTTAATAACTTAAATTTAAATAGCACTTAAAGTGTGGATTTGATAAAAATACTCTTAAAATACACTCACAAAAATAAGTCTTGCATTTTTTGTGATTCTGAGGTTTATTTTCGTGTTTTCAAGACTTATTTTATTTTTCCGATACTTATTTTCTAATTTCCGAAACTTTTCAGATAGTTTCCAAGACTTTTGGTGGTTTCCGAAACTTTTTCAATGCTTTTTTTTTTTTTTTTTTAAAGACTTTTTGTAATTTTCGAGACTTTCTAGGTAAATACAAAAAATTCCAATTTTTTTTATTATCTTCTTCATTGAAAGTTAAAACCTCCATTGGAGGCCGATTTTGACCTCCAAACTGATCTCCAACGGAGGTTTTTCATCTCTCAACGGAGGATTTTTAAAGAAAAAGAAAACGGTGGCACAAACATAATAAAAGAAGGAGATGAGGGTATTTTAGTCCTTTAGTACCATTTAAACTTAACTTATTAAAATAGTGATACTTACAAAATTCAACCTAAAAAAAGTGCTATTTGATACCATTTCTAATCCTTTGAACTAGGAAGCACGGATACTTCATTTGGTGGAGGTAACTCGTATCGAACTCGTATCCAGTTTCGATACTTCTCGGATACTCCAGGATACGTATCCGATACACCAAATGGCGTATCCGTTGACTTTTTCACAAGTTTGACTGGAGGATACTTGGAGGATACTTGAGGGATACTTGGAGGATACATTTGGGGTAATATTATAATTATTTTAGTATAAAACGGGGTCAAATTATAATTTCAAAATATTAGGGGTCAAAATGAAACTGTAAAGAAATTTTGGCTTTGATTCCATTGACATGGAGAATAACGGGATACTTGAGATTGCAAACCTTTCACTTGATGAACCAGAGTTAGATGTTGAATTATTTAGATCCTTTAACAATGTGAATGATGATAATGAAGTTAATTAGGAATTTAGTATCTATTTTATGAGTTTATTTTATGTATTATTTGGATTTTGTAATATACTATAACTTATGTGACATATGCTTTATTTGGATTTTCAATTTTGTAATATGTTATGACTTAATTTGGATATTGTAATATGTTATATTGTTATGACTTAGGTTGTTGTGTGACATGTTTTATTTGGATGATTGGATATGAATATGTTTTGATTTTTGAATGAATTATCAAATATCCTTTTATATATTCTTATTTTTAAAAAATATAAATATATATTATTTTAATTGACGTATCCTGCCGTATCCGTATCCTAGTTTTTGGAGATTTACCGTATCCCCGTATCGTGCCGTATCCGTATCCCGTATCCGTATCCGTATCCGTGCTTCCTTGCCTTTGAATTGTGTGATTTTTATATATATTCCCTGTTTTTTTTCCCTCTTTTTTGTAGACATGAGTTTTATTATTGTAGTGGTTAAAAAGCCGGCATACAGCTCAATAATCGAGCCCACCACTAACAGAGATCATTTTTAGCCTACACAAACTCAATAAAACAGCTACTCTGTTATTAAAGCTTTGAGAGAGAAGAAGAGCATTAGAAAAATACAGAGAAAACAGAGAGAATTTTATCTTATTGAAGCCTTATGTACCTAAAAGAACTGAGGAAAACAGAATACAAATCAATAGCAGCAAACAACTTGCTGCCCCAAAAGGGTTGAAGGACTTATAACCAAAATTCCAAGATACAGATTTGATCATTTGAACTTCTTCTCTCCAGACAACCAAAAACATTCTAGAATCTTGTGGTCCTGTTAAAAGAGAACGACTGATTTAGGAATTATACAGACAATTCAACTAAAACAATGGCTCATGCAAACTACAAATGCTTGGAATAGACATTCCATCCAGGTTGTGCAGCTTGATGATTCGTCTAAACAATGTTGTACGTACGTCATATAAGGATCCACATATGAGCATTCTGGATTCACTTTGCGATATTAAACCAAAAAAAAAAAAAAAATGGAAAAAAAGAAAGAAAGAAGAGATAGATGATTGATAGAGACTTATGAATAGGCTGCATAACACGACTTAAACAGTAGCAAATGCTAAGTGAAAAGAGGCAACAAACTGATTGCATAGCATGAACAACCTTTTAAATTGCAAGAAGAAGATTCATTCTCAACAATGTTGTATGAATAGAGATGCAGAGAGGCATGGAAAAATGTGAATCTAACAAAAATGGGGTGCTGTAAAACGACCACTTCTTTTTTTTAAATTCCTTGGTCCACATGTTAGCCAATCATTTTTTTCAATCACCATGATCCACAAGTTAAAATGTCAATGCAATAAGTATTGTTGTACCTGGGTCTTCATCACTCTCTCCACCAAGGAGAAATACATCCAATTCTTGTTCTCTAGCTGACGAGGTTGAAGTTTTACTCTGCTTATTTGATTGCTGCGCCTCTGATTTAGGAATTCTTTCAATTTTTGAAGGTTCTTTTGCCACATCTTTTATTTGTTCCGAAGATTGGAGTTTAACCTCTTCCATGTATCGCTTCTCCTAGCTGAAGGAAAGCACAAGAAAGGACAAATCAATACACATGAAAAAGAAAAAGGAAACAAAGAATGGAGCTGGAAGCTAAGTAAACAGCAATGTAGAGTAAGGGATGTTTCTAAAAGTACCATAGCTTCCAAACACATGTACAAGTATGAAAGCAAGCATTTACATCAATGTCGTATGATGTAAACATCGGCTAAGTAAACACCTAACTAGCTGTCCGTAAAATCGAAAGCTTACCTACTTGATGTAAAACTATAAATGGAAATATGCTTGAAAAGATCAAATAAATTATATAATAAGATTTGATATATTTCCAGGAGAATTTTTGTAACCTATTAGATGAAAATGATATTCAACTGAATCAAACAATTGAAATTTGGCCTATTTCATTCTTTTTGTTATACATTTTCCACAAATAGATATACGAAAAGATGGAACATTACCTATAGCCTTTGATGCCTATAAACCAAAGATAAGAAAGCATGTTTGAGAGAGAGAGACCGGTCGTGGAGCTCACAGTAGTTGAGGTTGTAGCAAAGTTCACGATGGAGGAATTTCCATAGTGTGAGAGAGAGAGAGACCGGTGAAATTAGAATTATAAGAAAAAAAAAAAAAAAAAATCTACTCGTATAAAATTTGGCTTTTTAAAATTGTTAGAAGGGAGCTCAAGGTTGGCTTTTAAAATTGGACTTTTGAATAATTGAATGTTGTATGCACAACTTTGATTTTGATCTTGCACATGTTGTTATTAAACCCCTAAATTTGATAATAACAACATCCTAAATTTGAAAGTTGTCGTTGCGCATATTCAACAACTTTCATTTTTGCATGTTGTTATACCCTTGTTGTTAAAGACATATATTTGATGTAGTGCATGAAACTATTGGTACTACGATAAAAATAGAATCCATTTATTTATCAGCAAATCTACTCTCCAGTAAAATTCAGCATAATATGGCAAGTTTGACATTTTTAAATCACTTGAATTTGTCCAACAACAAGTTGACAGGGAGAATTTCTTCAAGTACTCAACTGCAAAGCTTTGATGTATCCTCTTTCAATGGCAATAAACTCTGTGGATCTCCACTAAAGAATTGCACTGTTATTACCATTACAACACCTAGGCAAGAAAATAAAGAACATGAAGTGGATTGGCTTACATATCTCTTGGATTTATGGTGGGCTTTTAGAGTTTAATTGGTCTAAAGGTGGAGATATATGTATGTTCACTCCTTGGATCGAGTCGGAGACAAATTTTATTTTGCGGTTTGCTAGTTTTTGTATGCTATGCTTTAATAATCAAATCGATAAAGTGTTGTAATTCTTAAAAGAACTTCATTTATGTTAATACATTTTGAATAATTTGTTGCTTGGTTGGTTGCAAAATACATTTTGGTGTCTCTAGCATTAGTTGATTTATAATTTATTTATCATCACCATAGGCAAATTTTAAAAGTTTATTATTACTTAGATGCAGTTGAATAAACAGAAAACAAAAATAAAAAATATATGTACAGGTCCATTAATGAAATTCGATAGTTAATCAATGTCCCTAATCCAATGATCTAAAGTAAGTATCTAAAAAAAATAGAAAAAAGATAATAATCAACGGAATATATCGACTTGAGTTCATTGCCTCTCATATCCCCCCATGTGTATACACTTGATTTATCCAACAATACATTGTCAGGATCCAAGATCCATTGTCCAATTTTTGTTCATGAGATAATTGAGCCATGGAGAAGACAAGTTCTAAAATCTCTATAATTTTAGATTTTTTTTTTTCACCTCTAAGATTGGAGACCAAATCTAACAAAATGGTCTTATGTGTGATATGCTCTGCTTTTTAATAGATATATGACCCAATTTCACCTCAACATCAAGATGGAAACAAATAATTAGACAAATTTGCAACACATCAACTAGACCATTTAAACTGTATGTATTCCCACGTATATTAATTATATCATATTAATTAGTTTGAATCTATTGACTCGACATATCAATTGATGCAAGTAGTTGCTGGTTACAGAAAATGGGGTCCATCATGGGGCTAATTATGGCTATGAAAAGTCTTACAAATTTTGGTGCAAAGTCTTGATCGAGGAAATTTCTTGCAACTTGTATGTAGAAACCAAAAAAAAAAAAAAAAAGTCATATTATTTTGTCAAATCCATTGTTCCCTTTTCCATTGGAGATTAAAGATCTGTTCCGTAATGTTTTCGTTTTTCGTATTCTATTTTATATATTTTCATTCGAAAGCGAGAAATTAAATTTAGGGATATGATAACCCCCCGCCCCTCGAGATATTTTTTTTTTTTTTGAACGGCGAAAATTTTATTCAAAGATCAGCCTACGAAGGCCACAAGAAGCTACAAACAAGACAAAGGGTAACAAAACATACCAAAGACAGAGCACAGAGCAAGCCTAAAAGTCCAACCGCTAAGACCAACTAGCTGAGGCCAATCCCAACAGCTCTCAACAAAGAGCTGCCAACCGAACCACCAAACAAAATAAAACAACAGCCCACCAACCTAAAAGCAAACCAAAGCAACCCAAAACTAAGTTGGGAAACGAGTCCGAGAACCCACACTAGGCATCAGCTTCTTCAACAAGATAGCCAAGATATCAACCATCTTCACTTTCTTTCCTTTGAAATCTAACCCAATTTCACACCGGTCTCAATAATCTTAGAAATCCCCTCCTCAAGGTTCCGTGAAACCTTGAAATTAACTTTGGAATACCTTCATAACATGTTTCTTGACTGACACACTCGAATCCCTCACTTTCCATTTCTTTCGGTCCTCATTTCTACCATTACTCTTCCCACTTCTAATTGGACCAGCAAAGCCTTCTCTAGAACACCCCATCTTGAAATTTTTGAAATTAAGCCAACAGCCCTCCCTCCAAGAATTAATTTGATCGAGACAACTCCCCAGTCCCCACTTTATCCAACGCCAACTTGGCAATAGAGACAAGAGAAACTTTGTCATTCGTTAGCTTTACTTTATCAATATTTTCCCCAACCACCTTATCTCCAAATCCCTTAAAAAATTAAGGGAAATTATCATTCTCTTCCCTGTAGTTTGTTATATTCTCCAGTCTCCTTCCTCTAGTTTTAAAATTCTCCAATTTCCCCCCTCGTATGCATTTTAAAATTCTCTAATTTCCCCCCTCCTATGCCTATTTTTATATGATAAAATTGGTTGTATTTTTACATAGGAGAGGGAAAATTTGAGAATTTTAAAACTAGAAGAGGGAGACTCGAGAATACGGTAAACTACAAGGGAGAATAATAATTTTCCAAAAACTAAAGATGACAGTCTTTCTGTCCTTCAAGTCCTTGCCATTGACCAAATTCAGCTTTGGCTAGTGCCAAAGTTTTATCTGCACAAACCCACTGCCCAATACCATTTCTTCCCTAAGTCTCCTTGCCTTGATTCAATCAAACTCTCAACTCTAGTTCTATTAATAGCCATTTTCCAATCTGAAACCACTCCAAAGGTCCTTTCAAAAAAGAAAAAGAAAAAAGAAACCACTCCAAAGATTTATTATTATTATTATTTAAAAACAACAAAAAAACAAAAAACAAAAAACCCTTACATATATTTAAAGTTACTAAAATATATTTATATATTGGGTAAATTACACTCACATCCTTAAGATTTGAGGTAAAGACACTTAGATGGAAAAGTTTAGTTATTCTACATTAACACCCCTATATTGTCGAAAATGCCCTTGTATAATAAAAAAAAATAGAATTTTTTTACACTAACACCCAAGGGCATTTTGGACCTTACCATGGTCAAATAGGGATGTTAATGTAGAGTAACTAAACTTTTCTATCTAAGTGTCTTTGCCTCAAACCTTAAGAGTGTGAGTGTAATTTACCCTTACATATTTAGCTCATATATATTATAATTAAAATCAATCTTCCCCCACCAATAATAAAATTAAAATTAAAATTAAAATTCCTCACAGGATTTTTGAACTTTGAAGAATTCCAACTCCAATTTTGAAATATTAATTCAAAAACCTATCTTCATCGATATAAACAGTATATATATATATATACCGACTTTACAACGTCATTGAATTAATAGTTAATTAGAACTACACGGATTATGCAAATCTGGACAATATCAGGTCAATGATTTAAAATAATAATAAGGATTGCTTTCAATTAGATTAATTAAGGATTGCTTCAAAATTGGTAAACGTGCAATTACTCAATTATTTTCTACGAAAATAACAGTGATTAGGTCATAGTTTACATTGTTACAAGTCCATTCATATTTCATATCTTAAGTGATTGTGCATTTCCCTTTTACATTCTCGATAATAGTTCGAGTTTTACTCTAATTTACCTATAAAAATCACGGTGGGAGATTGACATCTTCTCTATATCAAAAGTTTGACTCAAATCATAAATCATTTGTCTAAAAATAGTGTCTCAATTTATATATAACCAATCAAATTAGGATTAGGATGTGTCTGTATTTAATTTTTTTTTTTTTTCAATTAACTTCTATAAATATGGAGATATATCATAATTTGGTTGGTTAGACACAAATTGGGATAACATTTTTGAACAACTGATTTAAGTCTATAAAAATTGTTTTATGAATTGTATGCCTGTATGGTTAATCTCGTTGGATGCTGGTTGGGTGTTGACAAACATTTGACCCGAATTTAAAAAAATCAAAAATCAAAAATCAAAATCAAAAGCCTTCCGGAATCATAAGTCGTGGCCCACCATTTTTAATAAAATAATTAAAGAATTGAAGACATTTATGAATGCCTATACAAATTCAAATCAATATCAAATTTTATATTTGCGTTTATAAAGGTATCTTAAACGTATTTATCAAATGTACGAAACCAAGTTCGAGATGATCAAGTAATTACTGTGGTAGCCAAAAAAGGCCTATAAGCCTAACACTTGAGATCCAGTCCCTTCTGTATTGGAATCCTATCCAGACCCACATATAGCAAGTTGACCCAAAGCTTCCATCAGCTGAAAGTTGGTTGATTGACTCAGTTCAGCTGTGGTTACTATTTTTTGATAAAACGGTTGTAACCGCTAGATTTGAATGAGAGTAAATCTCTCCTAAAAATCCTCCCACAATCAAACCTTGACTAGGTGAACATTGGAGAAAGGTTCTTGACCTATAAATAACAAAGTTCAATCACAGTAAAGGGTCTTTGAAAATTCTGGAGTAAAACAAAGCTATCTAGCGTATCGAAATTCTGCTCATAATTTTTTCGACCATCGGAATTCGATCTAATTCACGATTACTACAGACAATTGCTCAGCCCAAACATACCTAAGGCTAAGAATCAAACCCCACTTTCATCATTTCATTATATCTGTATTTTTGTTCTTATTTTGTTTGGAGGTTCAACAAAGAAGACAGCTCACCCCAGGTCGACCAACCAACCTTTTTTGTAGGTTTATAGAGGAAATGACAACACTCAATCGACAAGCCCAACTAAGTTGTCTTGGGCCTAATCTAACCCGACCCAATCCACATCAACTGTAGTTTGACCACCTACAATTACTAATTATTGAACAAGTTTTAAAATAATTTTCTTGCGACAATCTTCCCATTTTGATTATTTTGGCTATATAATAACCTTATCTTTTTTTCTTTTTTTTTTTTCTAAATAAATAAATAAAAACAGGCTTCAAGACCTTTAGGTTCCACATCTGTGAATAATGCTATAAGAAATATGTAATTTAGCAGTGTTTTTTTAAAAATATATATATATATATATTTACTGCATGTTTGTTTAGGAAAAAAAAAACCTTGTCATATAATATTTAGTTATCTAAAAATTGTTTTAAAAATTAAAACATTATAATAAAATTACTTTCAAAGGTTCATTACCGTGGCCAAGATTCAAGCTTACGTACTAAGTGTGTATGCACTTGTCAACATTAGTGGCTCACATTCAATATCATCATGAAGTTATATCATGACGTCCGTATGAGAATGAGATTATATATATACAAATTTTCTATTGTCAATTCGTCATAATATATTTATCAAACCTTTATCAAAAATTGGTTTGAACAATTCTATGCTTGTCTGTCTCCGTGACGGACGGATTATCAATTATAAAGAATCTATAATTGGTATAGCAGAATTGAGTCTCACTTATGGACCCAATTATCTTCAAAGTTATCCAAACTTTCAAATAAGCCTTAAATCTGATGAACATAAAGAGAAATGCCTAGTTGTAGATATTCAAATCCACAACTATGAATTTATAAAAGGATACAGTCCTTATAAACTTGTTTACAGAGTCCACTACCACGTCTAGACTTATTCCTAGCTACATACCTCCTAAAATCCCGACAGGCCAAACCATTTGTTATAATGCATTAGAGGTTGTTAACATGATGGTCCCATTGGGATAGGATTAAATTTCCTGATACCTGGACAAAAGAAAGAGTTGACCGACCCACATTCAAACCACCCATGAGAAATATAGATGATTGTATAACTAACCAGGATGGAAACTTAAGAATATCTTTCAGACCATTAGAAAAAAGTCTATCTAGCAGAGAACCAGCAACTGCTAGTAGCAACCTGCAAACAGCTAGACGTTCCTTATCCAGCAGATCCAGACTAAGAATAGCTGAACAAATACCTGATTATAGACCAAGCCATAGTGAAGCTTCTTCACAATCAGACCTTATTCATAGGCAAAAGAGACCTATCGTTCCACCTATAATAGAAACCAGAAATCTACCATCAGTTACACCAACAACAAAACCACCTACTCATATAACTAATGTCTATAAAACACCAGAACAAGTGGCCCAACCAATTCATGTTTATGACAATGAAGGACCATCATCTCCAACTCCTTCTCAAGTCCTCACAGAAATCGTTGACTATGAACCCAAAATAAGAACAATAGATGTTCTCAATAATCCCAAAGAAATCGACAAAACCTATTTATCCCAAGAGTATTACTACCCAGAAAACATTACTATGAGAGAAAAAATATGAGAAAAATTACTCAAGCTACAAAAGAAAACAGTTCCATTCTAGATAGATGAAATGTGTTGATACATTAGAAACGAAGATACCATTTTTCCAGTGGTATACCAATAGGCACAACTTAGAAGAACAATGTCTTGTCTTATACCAACAAAATTTCAAGACTTATAAATCCAGTAAAAGAGATGAGACAAGAATGCATCCTCCTCCCAGAAAAAGTACTATTCAAATAGACAATGAAACTCCGGGAAACATTAGTAAAACCCTAGAATGTGTCTCTTTTATCATGTTTGACGAAGAATTACCTCATGAAACAGTAGCTTCCTCACACCAGATTGGTGTTGTCATAAAACAAAACAATTTTTCCAATGAATACCTTACAATCATTGGGGAACAACTGGACAGGATAGAAAACAATCAATCTCAAACACCTATTATCCAGACAATACCATCAACCTTTAATATTTCCCCTAGAGATTATAAAATGAAATCCAAAATTGCTGAATATGTATCTGAGATCTAGCTCTTCATCCATGGCACACCATTCCTCATCCTCCATTTCTCTTCTTGAACTCATCTAATCCATCCAACCCTCAACACAAAACCTTGATTACTTCACTACATCATTCCTCATCCCACCATTTCTCCACCAAAATCCTTAGTCACTTTCCACCAAAACACCCACATTCCAAGACATACAAAATGTTACAAGAGAACTTGTCAAAATGTTACAAGAAAGATTAGACAAGATTCCCAAACCAGAAATTCGAACTTTAGATGGTCATTTCTCCTCAACCCTAGACTCCAATGTTGATATTTCAGACTTAGATAATATGATTCAAAAATTGACCATTTCTAGAATAGATAGTCATGTTTATAATAAATACAACAATGACACAAAACCCTACTATCCCAGACCTACACCTCCAGATCTCCAATATGAAGAATCTGTGTCATGTAGAGCTTATACAGGTAACGCTTGTTATCAATTTAACATTGATGGCTTGTCAGAATATCATATTATGACTGTTATTAGGCAGATGTACACTATAGGCTATATTTATATTAAAAAACAGAATATGACTCATAGTGATACAGTTAATTCACTTGCATCTGGCTTCGAAGGATAACTTTTGGGTTGGTGGACTTGTACTTTGTCACCCACTGCCAGAGCAGATATTATTACCTATACAAAAGAGGTAGCCACCTCTAAACCATTATTCATAGCAACAACTAATGCTCCTGAAACCTCAACTACGCCACCTACCACATCTTATACCACCAGAACCTCCCAACTAGATGGTATAGATGTATTATGCCATACTATTATTCTACATTTCATTGGAAACCCTAACAGATTCCAAGACAAATAATATTCCAAACTACAGAATCTTAAGTGTAAAAAACTTAGCGATTTTAAGCGGTACAAAGATAATTTCCTAACTAGAGTTCTTTAAAGGGCTGATAATGCAAATTCCTATTAGAAGGAGAAGTTCATATCTGGGCTACCTTCCTTATTTGCTGATAAAGTTAGAGATAAAATGAGGGAGCAAATGGCTAGTCCAGACCGGTCCTAAATTGATCTCAAGTACACTTGGACTTATGGAAAAATTATAACAGTCATATCATGACGAACTAACAATAGAAGGACTATATATATAAAACAAAAATGTAATCAATTGGATATAAGCACTTCATCATATATATATATATATATATAATTTCCATGAGATTTGTAACCAAGTAATCACTTTCTCATTATTCTCTTAATGATAATCTGGTAGTAACTGGATGATTTCATTTTTCAGGTATAAATTATTAGGCTACCCCATTGCATACTTTATTGATTAGGATTGGAAAGCAAAAAATATAAAACAATATAACCTATAATGTTTCACTTTTCAATAATTGTGTGAAGAAAAACAGAAATTAACTAGATGTGTAACTGCTGCTTTATTACAATTGGATGCTTCCATCAAATAACTTTATTATTATTTTTGTGAAATTCACTTTTCTATTCATTGTGGTATTCTTCTTCTCTTCTTTTTTTTTCCTTTTTTTTATAAGATTATTTTATTCTTTTTTTCTTTTTCTTTAGCAGCATTTGAGTTTGGGGACATCAACCTGTTCCCTCTATCAATATTAATTCTTTATACTCTATTAATTCAAAATTGTGTTATATATATATATATATATAACATTACAAAATGGTATTGGTCTCAATAGACTTTTGAAAGTTACAAAGTCAATTCAGAAATATTATACAAAGTTGAATCTTCACACAAAAAATATGTAGTGTTCCACTATTTCAAGGGTTTTCTTCTCAATATGCCCTAATTATATATACATATAAAAGATCGAGTCTTCTTATATATTGATAAACACTTACATATAATTAGTAACTTTTAGAGTATATATAGAGGAGACATACACGATCTTCCTTCACAGTTTAATTTACTTATCTAGATCTAATTAACAGTCTTAACTACCATTCGATCGGTGGAAAAGCCAAAAAAAAGGAAAGTGTGTTTGATGTCAAAGTGAGGGATATATACTTTAATTTGAATTAGCTGGAGCCAATCTAGGGTTTAAATCAGTAATTTTGATAATGTTTAAAAATTAAAACGTCTCACATGACGTGACCTGATTCCATGTTTCACCACTTTAAGTTTATTTTATTATTTGCTCTCATATTTCATTTGTCTTGTAAGTTGTCTCTCCATTAATTATGTTTTGTTATTGGCTGTTTTACTTTTTATTAGTGGTTTAATTGAAGTTTACAATATAAATTAAGTGAATTCCAAGTAAAAACTTTTTGTGATTTGTACACTCTCTTTTTCTTTTGGATACACACTTGTGAATATATGATATATCTCAAATACTTATAAATACATTCTCAAATCTCAGTTATAGTATGGAAGCATCCTAATAGGTTCGGTTGATTAAGAAATTGATGTATATAGGAATGGAAAAGTAATGAATTAATGAATTTTATTATTATTATTATTATTATCATCTAACAATAGTCGAGGTCGGAATTTGTCGGAACCCAATGAGATCAACCGTCACAAACACAAACCATAAAGCAATCGGCACTATAGAGGAACGATCTCCCCACATTTTTGATTTTATAGATAAAACTGGTACTTGAATCCCTATCATGGATGTGAAGGGAAAGAGTTGGAATCCTCTGCTTGGTCCTTGTTTTTCCTTGGCATTCTTCAAGTGTAATTTAAATATTAAGTTGCATGAGAGAGAAAAAAATGAACCAATCTTGACTATGCATTTTGTATTTTATTTAGGTGTCATTGGATTATGGAAAGTCAAGGAAAAACGAGTCAAGGAGTGAAGGAGAAGATCTTAATCCGAAGGTAAAATGCACAACACTCAAACAGTAAGTGAATGTACAATTAATTAATGAAGTATTGCTTGTTGCTTAGAGATTATAGATTTGAATTAACAATTATTTCCAATTTACTGTAACAAAAATTATAGAATCTCCTTGTACCTATTAATTTATGGTATTTGATTGATGTAAAACCAAAGTGCTTTTAAATTTACAAAAAAATAAAAATAAAAATAGTTAGAGTGTTCTCTCATCTCTAATTGCTAGATAACTTCTTAAAATTCTTTTTCAAAATTTTAATAGATTTTTAAAGTTTAAAATTGTATATTTTCTAACTCTTTAACACTTAACATTTTACATTTTTAGTGATTCCCGCGAATGCAATAATGTAATAAAAATAATATTTAATTATCCAATGAGGCAATGACAATGAAATAACACCGGATCCAGAGATGAATCAATGGATCATAGATGTATAACTCATTCTACAATAATTACAAAAAGACAAAAATCACTAACATGTTATCATTATCTTTTGGGACCAGATATCACAATTTTGACCATATGTCCAAATCTTCCCTCCAATATCCGTTCCATCAATTTTCCCCGTTTAATATGTATTTCTCGGCCGTCTCCGGGTTTGAATCTCACATTAGAGTTACACAAAACCCCCCATTAGGCCCCATCCCCATTTGGGGTAAATATCACCCGTATATTGGGATGGGGGTGGGGGTGGGGGTGGCATGGTGAATATCTCCCTAAGTCTAAATGGATCACGATGTATATTTTATAAGTATTTACGTGAATTTATTTATTTTTTATTTTTTTCTAGTATTGTGAGAGTAGAGACCTTTTGACTAGAGTATATATACAGTTTGTACATATAATGCTTATTTTGATAAGTCTCGACAGACTTTGACCCATTCGTAATTAGATTTCCAAAAAAATTCAACAAAACTAAATGGAGGCCAAGGCCCACATTTTATTTTTCTTTCTAAAGAAAAGCTTTTTTTTTTTTTTTTAATAAAAAAAAATTATATAATTTGAGGTTTGACAAGAGAGAACATACTCGACAAGATGCGCGAGAAGTAGAGATGCACATTTTTCCCCCGGGCCCCAATTCCCCGCGTCCCTATCCCCATTTGGGGATTTTTTTTTTTGGGGGGGGGGGGGGGGGGGAATGGGGAAATGGGGAGGGATGGGGATGAAAATCATCCCCAAATTGAAATGGGGATGGGGATGGGGGGACCCCTCCCCATCCCCATTTCCCCATTCTCCCCACAATTATGTTGAAATGGGGATGGGGATGGGGATGGGGATGGGGATGGGGATGGGGGGGAGGTCCCCCATCTTCATTTCCCCATTTCCCCCAAACATATATAAATATAATTATAATATATATATTTAATTTTTTTTTATTCTTTAAAAACCCTAACTCCCTAAGTATATATACACATTTTATATAAAATGCACTAATGAATTTTATTTTATATTTGTAATGGAATATTTGTTTTTTTAGTTTAATTTGTAGTTTTTAGTCAAATGGGAAAATGAGGGAACGGGGGAAACGGGGAAACGGGGAAAATGGGGAATTGGGGATGGGGATGGATATAAGTCCCCCCAAAATTCCCCATCCCCATTTTCCCCAAATGGGGAAACGGGGGGGTATGGGGGAAGGGTCTGGGAAGTGGGGATGGGGATGGGGGGACCTATATCCATCCCCATTCCCCAAACGTGCATCTCTAGCGAGAAGTATGCTAATAAACCAACTTCATGTGGTAAAAGATAATGAGATTTATATGTTTTGCCCCATGCTAATTAATTTTAGGTTTTGTTGTAAAGCTTGACAATTGAAGTAATATAAAATCTTGGTCCTTGATCAGTTATGTCACATGATTCTTCCAACGTGAAGTAATAGTTAATTAGAACTACACGGATTATGCAAATCTGGACAACATCTAGTCAATGATTTAAAATTATATCCACTTTCAATTATATTAATTAAGGATTGCTTCGAAATTTTTTTATTTTTTATTTTTTGACAATATCTATTAATTCGGAACCAGTTATTTTTTTAAAACTTTCGCCATTGGTAGGATTTGAACCGCTGACCTGATAATCATTTATCTAAACCCCAAACTCGTCCATTTACCAGTTAAGCTACGCCTCTGTTAATGATCGCTTCAAAATTGGTAAACGTGCAATTACTTGGTTATTAAAATAACAGTGATCGGATCATAGGTTACAAGTCCTTTCATATTTCATATCTTAAGTGATTATGTATTTCCCTTTCACATTCTCTGTAATGGTTCGAGTCTTATTTTAATTTTGTCTATAAAAATCACAAAGTGGGAGATTGATAACTTCTGCATAGTAAAAGTTGTATTATGAAGCTTATGGTTAATCTCGTAGAGTGGCGACAGACATTTGATCTACATTTAAAAAAATCGAAAACAAAAGCCTGCCGAAATCAGAAATCGTGGCCCAAATTTTTTAATAAAATAATTAAAGAATTGAAGACATTGATGAATGCGTATACAAATTCAAATCAATATCAAATTTTATATTCACGTTTATAAATGTATCTTAGAAGTATTTGTCAAATGTACGAAACCAAATTCGAGATGATCAAGTAATTAATAATTATTGAACACGTTTTAAAATAATTTTCTAGTAACAATCTTCCCATTTTGATTATTTTGGCTATATAATAACATAATTTATTTATTTTTCAAAATAAATAAATAAAAACAGGCTTCAAGACCTTTAGGTTCCACGTCTGTGAATAATGTCACAAGAAATATGTAATTTAGCAGTGGTTTTTTATTTTATTTTATTTTATTTTATTATATATATATATAAATATTTAATAATGTTTGTTTAGGGAAAAAAAAAAAAAAAAAAAAAAAACCTTGTCATATAATGTTTTGTTATCTAAAAATTGTTTTAAAAATTAAAACATTATAATAAAATTACTTTCAAAGGTTCATTGCCGTGCTAGTAGATACTTCACAATCTCCATCAACTCACCAAGATTCAAGCTTTTGTACCATATATATTGTCTCATTAATGTCTATAAAACCACAATAAATGTGGGGAAACCTCTCCCGATGTAGTGAGCCGATCAACTTCTTCGATTATGGAATTAGATATTTGGACACGGGTCGCGTTGTAGGGTTACTTGATCTCGGGATCTATTTGTATGATTATGGAATTTCCCATAAAACCGTAATAAATGTGAGAAGATCTCTCCCGATATTATGAGCAGACTTCTTTCAATTATGGAATTAGACATCTGGGTGTGGACTGCCGTAGTGTTGCTTGATCGGGACCTATCTAGGTCGCATAATCGATAGGTCCCGACAACCATCAAACCTGTTTGGTGTCAATTTGTTTTTTTTTTTTTTTTTTTAAATAAAAATTACAAAACAAATATATATATATATATATACAACTTATACCGTAAAATATGATATTATAACATTCTAAAAGCAGCTTCATCCTTTTATTTTATTTTATTTTTTAAGAAACATTGGAACCTTTATTTTTTACAGAAATATTAATTGTTCCTTGTAACTTGTCGTTATAATTTGACTAGAAGGTGAGAAACTGCTCACACAAGTAGATAGATTATTTAGGTAGGTGTGGATACATTTTCAGTCAATACAAGTAAAGTCCCCACACCATTCTAAATTTCCATTTGTTCTTTTTAACTTGTAATCTCTATTTCTTTTTATATATTATGTTGTAAAGTTTCTTCAACCTTGAATCATGACGTAATATGTCAATCTATTATCACCATTTTTACCGTCTTGCTCGATTTAGTCAATTTCTATTTTCTAATGTGAGCCCACCTTAATTATATATATATATATATATAGTCTTCCTATTGTCAATTCGACCTGATATAAAATATATAACTGTATTATATGTGTGTCATAGAGTATGGAAAAGTACTGACAAGTGCATATAGACCAAGTCAAATCATTTGAATCTAATGACTCATATTCAAGTCACTAATGTATTTTATATTAGATCGAACCGATAGAAGAAAGATTATATATGTATATATATTAATTATAGAGTCGATTTCAACCTAGGTAAAGTTCACCCATGGGCAGAACCATGTGTAAGCTAAGCTGGGTTACAGCCTGACCTAGTTTTGAAAAAAAAAATATCATTATTTAAATTCAACTATAAAATATTGATTTAGACTTTAATTAATTACGAATTATACATTTAAAACTTCCTAAATTAAAATTAAAATCTCATAACACTTCAAATTCATTAAATAAAACTCAATTTTCTTACCATCTTAATTGTGTATGGTTATATTTTAGTGAAATATAAGGTGATTCAATTTTTTTGTTTCTTTTTACTTATTTTTGGAAAAAACTTTACATTTCCATTTCTTTTTTGACATCGGTACCAAATGACATTAAAATTTGATTTAGTCCGGTTTAACAAAAATTGCTTTCCAAATTGTACCCTTCCAAACTTAGAAAGAAAAAAAAAACAATTAAAACCTTAAAGCCGATCTGAGTTTGAATATTGTACGGATTCGGACTTTGTCCGTATCTAATCGAATTTGGATAAATCAAAATCCAAAAAATAAAATATAACCCTAAAAATTGATCCGAGTTCGGATATTATATTTATCGGATCGGATCGGATCGGATCTATCTAAACCTGTATAATATCGGGTTGGATTTATCTGAATCCAAATAATTAATATCGAATCGGACCTAGACAACACAAACACATATCTAACTCAAATTGAATTGGATTCTATCCGATCCTTTTAACACCCCTAGTAACATTATATAATAGCCTCCATAGGTTGGACACAAGACAAAAAGTCACAAACCATTATTCCAGATAATGTTATATTAATTTCGGGGATGGATGTCATCCTAATATCCATTTTATTTTCGGGGATCCCCATCCGGATTCATTATAGATTTTAATATTTTAAATATATAAAAATATATTTTGTAATTTTTAATTCTAATTATATAAGTTATTATTAATTTTTATATTTGAACTTTATTGGATGTATTTGTTTCTCTTTAAATAGGATAAAATGTACCGTTACATATGTTAGTTATATTTTTCTCTAGTAAACTATACAAATTTAAAGTTTTTTCATCGGATACGGATATAAACAGAGTTAGGATGGATATCTCTACATTAATTAGCGGATTATCCGAATCTGCCTTGCTCATTTAGAAATGGGGATGGATATTGTGGTATCCATACCCAATTCGATCCATTGCCATCCTTAATTGTGATTTGATTTTGATGTTTTTAAGAAATCTAAACTCTATGTGATGTGATATTATGGTGAAAAATTATTTTAAATTTGAATTTTGATATAACAAATTTAAATTCAAATGTATTTTTTCTATTAAACTTAAAAAGCCTAAATCGATCAACCCAACCCAACTCAACCTAACCCGATAAACATTGGATTGGATTAAAATTACATTGGGTTGGGTTGAAAAATTTTCAACCCAACCCAAAAACGCCTACCCCCACTTTTAACACACCTAGTAACGCTATATTATAGCTTCCATAGGTTGGACACAAGACAATAAGTCACAAACCACACATGGTTACTCTCTCTCACTCTCCATCCTCCAACTAAATTGTTTTGAAGCATACTTTCCAACTAGATTGGACAGCCACCAAGCCTATTAACTACTTTTACCAAAATCTACCACACCAATCGGTTTCTGACACATACACATCTCTCACAAGTCACATCTTACAACTGTCTCTCTTTAATCTCTATTTAAACCCCATTTCACCCTCAGATCGCACCACGAAAAACATGGAAACCCATCCTCCTCTTGCACCATACTACACTCCCTTGCCAGAGCAGCCCTCCGTGGCCGGACCTCCGATGAGTATCCGGCGACCCTTTAAGGGTTTTGCTTTGATTTTGGCCTCAGTCATTTTTCTCCTGTCTTTGGTGGGACTAATCATTAACCAAAGCCAAGAACAATTACCAACCAGTCCCAACAATGATAACATTCCATCACCTTCGTTATCGTTGCCATCGTCAAAAAATACGACGTCGTTTTCGAGAGGAGGGATCCCGAGAGGGGTAGCAGAAGGTGTATCAGCCAAGTCAAATCCATCTCTATTCGATGACGAAGTTTCATATAACTGGACAAACGCTATGTTTTCATGGCAGAGAACTTCTTATCACTTTCAACCTATCAAAAATTGGATGAATGGTAGGTGGAAAATAATTACAAATTTTATTATTTTCAAACTATGGTTCTTTTTTTTATCACGTATTCACGTGATGGTTTGGCTTAATGACTTTCTATTCTTGGTAGGATGGGTAGATAAGATTTGTACTTTTTGATTGTCTCTCTATATTTGACATGGTTTGGTTTTGATTTTTTTCTAAATAGTTTTATAATTTTATGATTAGTTTTTGGTCTCTCTTGCACTGACCCCAATTTGTTGGCATTTCTCTCCATTGCTGCTGTTTGGTGGGGTATTCTCGGATGTTTCTGCTTCTTCAGATCCCGATGGTATGACCTTTCAATATCACTTTTCTCTTTCTTTTATTATTTTCGTTTTAGGAAAAAATATATTAATGTGATAAGATATTAGTCTAATTTTGAATCTTTTGATATAATTTGTATAGAATCTATACAAAAAATAAATTAAAAAAAATAATAAAAAAAAAAAATAAAACTAAAAAACCTTTAAAAGACCCACATTGAATTAACGATACATGGCGTCTGACTTTTTTAGTGAAAATGTTATTGAATTAGTTATACTATCATCTAATCTTGATGTGTTTTTTTTTTTGGTTTAATTTTGAATCTTTTAATATAATTTAATCTTGATGTGGGTTTTTTTTTTTCTATTATAAAATTTTAAAAATGAAGTGATTTTTTTTAAATTATTTATTGCAATGTAGGGTTTTTTGCTTAAGAAATAAAAACTTTATCCTTGTAGTGATGCATGGGCCTATATGGCTATATGTGTGGAAAGTTGTGTTCCACTAACATGGTTTGTGTTAGAAGACATGTATTTTGGTTAATCTAAATCTCTGTAATTATTGTTTTAAGTAGGTTTTCCTCTTTTAAATTGCTTTCCTTATTCAGGAAATATTCTATCTCTTTAGGGTTGCTTAGTGAAGTAGGACTCTTTTATTTTGTTGTATATATTGTTCATAATTCAATGAAAAAGGTGTGCAAATATTTCACCAAAACCTAGCCACTTCTATATGGTATTAGAGCAGCCGATCTTCTTCCTCAAATAATTTTTTTTTTTTTTTTTTTTCACTTCTATAGTTTGAACTAGCTAGAATCAATGATCATGTGTCCAGAGGTGTAACTCAGTCGGTATATGAATGAGTTTGGGGTTTAGGTGAATGACTTTTAAGTTAGCGGCTCGAATCCTACCGATAGCAAAAAGTTTCAAAGAAATACCTGATCTAGATAGGTAGATAGATAATGTCAAAAAAAAAATAAAAATATATCTAACATAACAACCGTCTAATTATGGTTTGACTTGTTGGTGTAGCCATTAGATCTAAAGAAGAAGAGGTTGCAAACCAAGGCCACGTGTTTGTGGCCACCAAATAATCATGTAGTGATTAAATTATAAGTAGATTCAATAAAGAGAGAGAGAGTGAGAACTTTTTTCAGAGTTGTAGACCAATCAGACATGCCATGTCTGACCTGGCATGATAATGTTGGACTGTCAGTAGGGTCCTCATGAGATGTAATCTTGTCTGATTGACTGATTATACTTGCCGTCTTGCCCTAGTTTTTATGTATGTCATTAAGTACTCATGATTTTCTTGTGTGGTGTACGTGCCCCTTGTAAAGTCTCCCAACTAATCACCTAAAAAAACAACACACAAATAAGTGTCGACATATCTCATAGGCGTAACTCTGTTGGTAGATGGACGAGTTTGATATTTGAGTAAATGATTCTTAGGTCAGCGGTTCGAATCTTATTAATGACAAAAACTTAAAAAAAAAAAAACTTGATTTAGATAGATAGATAGATAGATAGACACCGTTTTAATATATATATATAGTATATGTCAACATTTATATTTGTATGATAGTACGATAAGAATTATGGAGAGTTCAAAAACATCGAAAAATTATAGGGACAGAGTTAGAAATCTTTGTCTAAAGGGTTCATTACATTAAAATAAAAAATTAATATTGCAAAACAACACCCAGTGCGTAAACACACATTCCGTTTGAAGTGAAAAATTTGAGTCTCATACTACGTATTTTATAAGTAGTGCATAATCTTAATAGGTTTCAGTTGATCATTGACCCGATTAGTGTACAAAGGAAAAAAAAAAAAAAACGAACACACACAAAGTATGGGCACTATTGTTTGATTGTTGGTTGGCTAACTTCGATTTGGTGACAATAACAAATATTCCATGATCACACAGGTCCACTATTTCACATGGGTTGGTACCATCTATTCTACCAATACAATCCTGATTCAGCTGTGTGGGGTAACATCACGTGGGGCCACGCTGTATCTAGGGACCTGATTCACTGGCTCTATCTTCCATTTGCCATGGTCCCTGATCATTGGTATGATATCAATGGTGTATGGACCGGGTCAGCCACGCTCCTTCCTGACGGTCAGATTGTAATGCTCTACACTGGGGACACTAATCAAACGGTGCAGGTGCAAAATCTTGCATACCCTGCGAATCTATCTGATCCCCTCCTCCTTGATTGGGTCAAGTACCCTGGTAACCCAGTTTTGGTGCCCCCACCCCATATTCTACCTGAAGATTTCAGGGACCCGACAACCGGATGGATCGGACCCGATGGTAAGTGGAGGATCACAATCGGGTCAAAGATTAATACAACTGGTGTTTCACTTGTGTACCACACCACTGACTTTATAAGTTATGAGCTTTTGGATACCTTTTTACATGCGGTTCCGGGTACGGGTATGTGGGAATGCGTGGATTTTTATCCGGTTGCGATAAATAGGTCAATCGGATTGGATACATCGGACGGTGGCCCGGGAACTAAGTATGTGTTAAAGGCTAGTATAGATAACACAAAGCTGGATTATTACGCACTCGGGACCTATAACCCGGTGATCGATAAATGGACACCCGATAACCCGGAAGAGGACGTTGGTATCGGATTACGGTTAGACTATGGAAGATACTATGCATCCAAGTCCTTTTATGATCAATACAAAAAAAGAAGAATTTTGTGGGGTTGGATTAATGAAACGGATACCGAATCCGATAACTTGGCAAAGGGTTGGGCCTCGGTTCAGGTATACCAAACCTCGATTTTTTTTTTTAATTTTTTTATAAAAAAATTAAATTTCGAAATCACAAGATTGTTTATGGTCGAATTTTGTCTAAATAATTTGGTTATCGGACAGACGATACCAAGGACCGTGTTATTGGACGACAAGACAGGAACCAACATCCTCCAATGGCCAGTACAAGAAATTGAAAGCTTGAGACGTACGAGTACAGACTTTGAAGATGTGTTGATTGAACCTGGTTCAGTGGTGCCACTTGACATAGGCACGGCCACACAGGTCTAAATTTCTCAATTCTTTTGATGTAATAAATTAATTACCAATTTTTTTTTTCTTACAAAATTGTGTTGGCAGCTAGACATATTTGCAGAATTTGAGACTGAATTGTTGGAATCAGGAGGTGAGGAGGAAGAGGGCTACAGTTGCAGAGGTGGTGCTATCAATAGGAGCACAATGGGCCCTTTCGGGCTTTTGGTTATCGCCGACGACTCGCTTTCTGAGTTGACCCCAGTGTTTTTCCGGCCCACTAATACAACAAATGGCACTCTGGATACTTATTTTTGTGCTGATGAAACAAGGTTGGTTTGCTTCTTTTTTCTTGAATTTTTTGTTGTTTAAACAAACAAATAATGTAAGTTGATTTATTTATGGTTAATTTTGCAGGTCAACATTGGCTCCTGAAGTTCTTAAACGCATTTATGGAAGTAAAGTTCCTGTGCTTGAAGGTGAAAAATACTCTATGAGGGTATTGGTAAGTTCTCCCTTTATTTAAACTCAAATGACGTGGTAATTGGTTTATCTTCACTATAAATATTAAATGATATAGTGAATGGTTCAACCCGATCCAATATTGTAGCTGGTTCTGAAATTTGTAACATACTTTTCTTATAATATCGTGAAATCTGTATCTTATATATGAAATTTAAATGTTGATTCAGGTTGACCACTCGATTGTAGAAAGTTTTGCTCAAGGAGGGAGAACAGTGATAACATCAAGAATTTACCCAACAGAAGCAATATATGGATCAGCAAAGCTATTTCTGTTCAACAATGCAACTGGAGTTAATGTAAAGGCCACACTCAAAATATGGCAGTTGAATTCTGCCTTTATTCATCCTTTTCCCTTGTAAAAAAATAATTTACAACACGGTAATTTATTTTATTTTTCTACTCAATTGAGTGAGCTTATTATAAATTCTTCATTGCAAGAGGTCTGTTCTTTCAATTTTCGGGGTAGGGTTGTCATTGTTGCAAATTGCAATGATGAAGCCATGCATATATGTATGTTCGATTCCTTCAACAATGAGAGTAAAATTCAGTTATTTATGAGATTCTTGGCTGCCATTCTTGCATTATGTGTTTCTCTTCAATCTATACTTGTTTCCCTAGAGACAAGTAGGAATGTCGACGGGTCAAATGGGCGGCGACAGTGAAGGAACCTCCCCATCTGGCCATCGCTAATCACTCATTTGACTTTGTTTGATCTCGTTTCTCTATTTCCTCGTTAAACTCCATTCGGGTTAAAATTTAAAGGACGATTACTAAATTAGTCCTAGACTTTTTTTAAAATTTCAAGTAGTTTACGAATTTTACCAAAGCAACTAAATCAGTCCCTATTTTTTTATGGAGAACCATTTAAAAAAACAATCATTTCCTTTAACTACCGTTGTTTTCACCATTACTTTGACTATGATTTACTCTTAAAAGACAAAAGTACCCACAACCCACCTAAAGTTAAAGATATTTAAATAAAATAAAAAATTACATTACTGCAACTCTAGACCTCTAGTTGATTCTAAAAATCACTAGACACTACCAACAATCTTCATCGTCTTCAATAAAAAAAAAACAGACCTAAACCCAATACCATTAGACAACAAAAAACATCTCAAAAGCCCCCACAGATGATCTCCTCAGAGTGGAATCCGCCACTGCCACAAGAATTAGAAATCCCAGATCTCCAATGAAGGACAGAGATCGGAGGAGATCTCCTCCACCAGCTTCGTGGGTCAGATTTTATGTTTTTGGTTTGGCTTGAAGTCAATGGGTTATGCTGACAACAATAGGTCTCTGGGTACTTATACTAAAGGCATATCCATCATCATCTGGTTCATGTTCTTGTAAAGAAATCATTTTTTTTTTGGGTTCAATATGGATAAACAATGTAGAGACCTATATATATATATATATATTTGGGTTTTGAATTGATGAAAAATTGAAGAGACCCATGTTGTTAATTAATTGAACTTTCCATGTTGTTAATTGAACTTTAATATGGAGATTAGTGAAGATACGGTATTTGTTGCTCGATAAACAATGGCAAATCTCTGGGTTAAGGAGAAGCATATGATTCTTCTATGTTTCTCTTCGGGGAAAAAAAAAATGAAAAGTTTACCGAAAAGATATCAAACTCGAAATTTGATATCTGCATCATATTATTTTATATGTTTTACTTTTATTTAAATTTAATTTAATTTAAATAAGGCTTCATTATATTTCCAAACTCAATTTAGCTTTGATTAGCCACCTTGAGTTTGAGAGGAAATGTTGAATAATTGATTCTCCCAATTATTATCTCGAAATGTTGAATATAAAAGATTTTATACGGTTACTTTTTGTATTTTGATTTGAATTAAAATTTGAATTGTTTCCGTAATTTTTATATTTCCATTTAAAAAGATGAGTCAGTGGAACATATTTGTCACTCACCATATACTTTGATTGATTGATTTATTTATTATTATTTTTTTAACATTATAAATTCGGGTTTTTTTCAGGGAGGGAGTGACTAAAACCCGACAAGTATACGAGGTTTACTACTAAACCAACCTTATCTTGTCATTATCATATACTTTGATACCCTAAAACTCAAGTCAATAAGTAATAACATAATGCAAAGTCCAAAAATTCAGCTGAAATTGATTCTATTTGGACCCATTTCCTCAAAAGGAATACGAGGTTTTTTAGTTTGTCCCACTAATAATGGTAGAATAGTATATCATTCGTGAACATATTATTTGTAAATTTTTAACTATCTTATTGTGTATCAAAATTCAAAAAATTAATAAGAACTTATATTTATTCATTGAAGACATTTTTGCAAAGCTCCAATGTGTAAGGAGTCGACACATGTAAGGAATGTGGAATTTCTAAAACCACATGAGCCCTCATTTACTTTAATTTAATTATATGGTTTTTATTTTTCTTTTTGTAGGTCCATCGCACACATAATTGGACGAATTAAACAGCTAAAGGGTGATGAAATTTCCAGGCTAGTTGAGCAAGACGACTTTCACAAACTAACAATAAAATCAGTAACCGATAGTGATGGACAATGAATATAATTCAAGGGAATATGCAAGGTATTGGGGTAGAAATTGTATCTTCGGTCATTAGACGTATCGTGTCCTTTAGAGGGCTTTGCGTGAGCATAAATAGATGTAGGTTTGATTACCCAATGGTTAGTTTCAGTTAGGTCTAGTAAAAATGGAATGAGTTACCCTTTAAGCAAGGTGAAAAGGGATTTATATAGGGGTTGGGCCTAACATAGAAGGTGTCTTGTCTTAGTTCCATTGGTTGGTTTTGACAGGTGTCATCATTAGATCAACAAGTGGCGATTTGTATGCAATGACACCGATGATGAATCGGTGGATCATGGATTCCAGGAGTCTTGTGGGGCTCGAAGTCCTGAACATCTCCTTCGAAGGTATTATGTATTGGTGTCCAAGTCATATCTCGGTATTTCACAAATATGTCCAATACAAGGAAATTAATTTAATTCACAATTGTCTTCTCGATATATCATGTGTTCTAGGGTATGCTTTGCTCCGTCTAGAAATATTATAAAAGATAACAAAAAATAAAAAATAAAATGGCTTGGAAGAATGGTTTAATTGCTCTAGAGTCTGGAGTGGCCCAACGGGGACCTCTTCCCTCATCTACTGGTGAGAAACTGAGAATTGTTTTTTTTCGAAATAATTTTGTTATGTAATTTTTTATTCTTAATTTTTATTTGATTTTATAAGGCAAAAGACACAAATGCCCTTTGACTGTTAGGGTTAATTAACTAAAATTTGTAAACTCATAGATAAATTTGGTCACATTTATAAAAGTCGTAAACTAATTGGAATTAAGAAAAAAGTCTGAGACTTATTTATTAATCACCCTATATAAAATACAGTATTATTTATAGAAATCTGAAACGGACATAGAAAAAAATAAAAATAAAAAAACAACTTATAATCCGCGGATTTAAGTCTGCTCTGAGGTTCAGGTCTGCTCAATTGTGCAACTTGCACACACTTGCTCCCAATGATCTACTATACTCTGCTATGCAACTTGCACACATTTCTCATGCATCATCCGCTACCCTAACCGGGCTAATCCCCTTTCCCTTTGCATCCAGGAGATCTAGGAGGCTTACTGGGACCAACCCACCCTCCTGAAATATCAAACAATTAATAAATTATCAAAGTTATTAGTTTTAAGCTAACAAATACATATTCTTATTGTGGCTCAAAAAAGATCTTATGCAAGAGAAAAACTTACATGGATGGTCTCACTGTCACATGGTGAGACCATCCAATGAAAGTGTATCATTTATATTGGAAATATAAAATTATATTTTTAAAGTACCATATAGTACACTTTAATTGGACGGTTTCATTTCCATGTCAATGATACCGTCCCATGCAAGGGCGGACTCAGAAAATTTTTACCCGGGTAAAACTTATATGAGTAATACTATATAACCCAAAAAATTAAATCAAAATTCAACCCAAATGATGTGATAAATAAGTTGTCATTAACAAACAAATCATGGGGTGATGTGGTGAATGATATGGTAAGGACAAATCATTTGCCACATCATTTGGATTGATTTTTGGACTAAATTTTTGAGTTGACTAGCATTAGTGAACTTATATATGTGTAGGGACATAAATAGATTCTTCTTTTGACATAAATGATTTTACACGTATGAAAATTTACTCGTAAAGACTAGTTTGAATTGTTTAATCTAACAACTAGGAAGAAATGAAGTTTATACGAAATGTTTAATTTAACAATTAGAATAAAATCAAGTGAATATGTAATGTATAATCAAGCAATTGAAACAAAATCAAAGAATTATATAAAACTTGCATACAATTACATATTTGTAAAGACTATTTAACACATGCAATGTTTTATATTGAGTTAGAATAGGTAGTAAATTATCAAGCATTCAACACACTAAAACCTATAAATCAGAAATAATTTAAGGCTAAAGTTCTATAAATCTCAATCCAAACAAATGAACAAATATCACAAGCAGAATATATTTTTTTTCAACAAATATGGAATATTGTTGAAATATGTGTTATGTTGTTAATATTTTTTTATAATTTCAAAATTATATAGGAAATATTTATTTTATATATATGTATAAAATTATTTATTAAAAAAAATTCAATTAAACTAAATATTTATTGATTTTTTTTATATAAAAATATCTATTGATATATTCATGATAAAGATATTTAAAATTAATTATTAACTATTTTTTAAAAAAAATATTATATTTTTTAATATAAAAAAATTTCAATAAATTCATAAGAATAACTTTATATAATATAATACAGTACATCACCAAATGCAGGTTTGTATTAATGATAATCCAGTGCAATACAATACAATATAATTCAATACAATCCAATTCAATGTGCCAAACAAGCTCTAAAATTTCTCGGGATCAAACCACTTATTTAAAGATTTGAAAGGATTAATTTTTTTTTTTTTTTTTGGGATTGTATGGTCATATAAATTTTTTTTTTTTTTTAAGTATATGCTTTCCGGTGTGTAGACAACTGAGCTCATCCCATGTTAATGATTCGGCCCAAGAAGGCTATATGCATCATGTATGAATCATGATGCATTTTAAAAAAAAACCGTTTTCAATATTATAAATTTAAAAGAAATTACAAAGAATGTATAGTATGTTTAATTTCTCATTTTGTCATGTCACAGTTCAATTATATATATATATATATATAAATGTTCAAGTCAATAACTTCATCAGTGCGTTGGATGTGGACCATTAGATTTACATACTTTGACTCAAAGTATATGCACTTGTCAAAACTTCTCCATAATCAATGATCCACATGCATTGGTACTGATGTAGTTACATCAGTGCGTACTGATGTGAACGGGACCGTATGTATATATAAATATATATATATATATAGCGTACATCATCAACTCCCCTAAATCATTTAAGCCCTATTTGGTTGGTTGGAATGGAATAGAATGGATCAATGGAATGGGGAAAAAAAAAATTACCTTTTCCATTCCAAACTAAAATTGGTATTCCATAAATACCCTAATTTGCCCCAATTCTATTCCAAAAATACCTGCCTTTCCAATATATTATTATATATTATATATGTGGATTGTCACCCTCAACGCTAGTTAAAGCAACTTACTATTCTGACAGGCACATCATCAACCCCCTTAATTAATCATGGAAATAAAACTAACAAAACACAAAAAATAACAACAATATAAATAAGGCAAAGCAACTTACTATTAAGAGGACAGGGCAGGCCTGCAGCCACTTGAGAGGATAGAAGAAGCACATAAACCAGGAGGAGAATCACCCAAACAATTAAGCAATTCTTGGACCCCATTTTTTATTTTTCTTTTTTTATTTTATACATAGATGGAGCACAAATGCTTAGAACACAGGCTATATATAGAAGGCAAGTGAATTTAATTATTCTACACTATCACCGTCTTTTAATCAATTCGTTGTCTATTTTTTTCCAAGTCTTCTCTGGCTCAAAGTGGACTTTAGACTCCAGAGGGCACGTTATTGGAAATTTTTATAACCCAGATTTGCCCAGGCATGATACAGAAGTCATCAAAAATTCAAAAGTAGTATTAAAGTCTGCATCACTGTTGTTTTTCTTTTGTTTTCTGGTTAATTCAAACTTCAAAGTCTTCTTGGAGCGGATTAGACTTGTATTTATTGGGCTTGTAATCTTGGTCCAGTCCACATAAAAAAGGGTATTTCGGTCAATTTTACAAATGTTTATGAAGCCGTAAATTGATAACCAAAAGAGGTTTTTTTTATAAAAAAAAATGCTTAACATCTCAATTAATATCACAACTTTTAATCACAATACATGTGGCAAATAAAGTATTAATAGGTGAGGTGATTGGGTATATATATATTGTGATTGAAAAGTTGTAATGCTTAACATTACTCTTTTAAAAATTTTAAAAATTGGTTCAGCATGCATGTATTTTTTTATTTTTATTTTTAATAAAAACTAATTTATTTAATTTATAATTATTGGATTTCAATTCAAAGGTATATAAAATTAAAGAATTTTTTTTTAAAAAAAAAAGTTAAAACTAAAAAGTTGCTTAGTATCCGGCAACTATATAAGTCTTGCCTCTTGAACCCATTTTTTCTTTTTTCTTTTTCTTTTTATTTTTTAATTTTATACATGAATGGAGCACATATGCTTACAAGTGATATTAAATAGATGCGAAGTGAATTCGAAATCGTTTTTGAAATACAAAAACTTAATTATTCTACACTATGACTATGTGATTGCTTATTCATGCATTTAACCCAATCAAGAATTAATTCAAACAATAATAAAACATGTTACAGACTCTTGTTAAAGCATCTTCCTTATTCTTTAATGACAGCGGACTAGCCATTTTTTTTGCTAAACTTGCCACCATTGAATTGCCATGATAAATTGATGGATTTTCGAAAATATAGGGACCATGGGCACAAAAATACTGAAAGATAGTTAAAAAAAAATAGACATGTCACGAATACATATGGACCAAAATTATAATTACCCTCTTACTTATAAAAATAAATAAATCAGATTTTCATTAATATATTTTAAAAACATTATTTTATTATTTTATTAAAGTCAAGGGTACAATAAATGTTATTGTGCGTTTTCTATGAGAGTTGACCGTTAAAAATATGATCAAATAGACTAAATTAATGGATTTTGGAAAACATAAGGACCACAGATATTGAAAAAAAAGAAAGATAGTTAAAAAAAAAAAAAAAAAAAAAAAAAAAAAACAGATAATTCAAATATATATATATAGGGACCAAACTAATAATTCTCTTAAATAATAATTATAAAAAAAAAAACTTATTTTTGTGAACCTTTAAAATTAGAATATTTAAATGAGCGATAATTAGAGAGTACCAGTTTTATTAATACTTCAGCTAAATCGGAAGGTCTCAAAGTCTACCTCCAATTTTGCTACGAGAAGACTTTGAATTAATTAACAGTAATGCAAACTTAGAAAATTTTAAAGGCCTAAAAATGAAAGGCAGCCACGATTGACTTTCTGTATTTTTGTTGGGCCATGAATCCATGAAAAATTAATTATAAATGTTTTTTTTTTTTTTTTTTATATACAAATCAAAGTTTTTGTGTATTTCAATAAAGGGTTCGGCTGCTGTAGAGTTTTAGTATAGTTAATTAGTTGTTATTAGTCATTGGATTTCAATCAAAAGATCTATAAAAAATCAAAGACTTAAATTTTTTTTAAAAATAATATGAAAGGGTCAATAACAGTTTAAAATACTATAATATGAACATAAAAAATGTAATTACCCATTTAAAAAATATTCTGATTGTAACAAAAGAAAACGTGTTTTCATCAATTTACCACCGCTTAATGTGGCTGTGTTAAAACCTCTCATTCAACCTATTAATATCCTAGGTTCGAGTCGCCGCCACTGCAAGTGGTATAAAAAAAAAAAATTGTTTTCATTTGATTTTTCTATACACACGTACGTTTATTCAATCACTCATAATTCTATTAAATTTCCAACTAGAGGCTCTCAGTTGGTATGGAGTCCACTTTGGAAAATTAGAAAAAAAATAGACAATTAATTGATTAAACGACAATGATACAGTAGTACTTTTGAATCTAAACGCAAGAAAAATTAGAAAAAATAGACAATGAATTGTTTAAACGACAATGATATAGTAGGACTTTTGAATCTAAACGAATATGCATTGGGAATTGGCTTGAAGCTTATCATCTACAAAAAAATTCATTAAACTTATCATTTACAAAAAAAATCAAATAAAAATTCATAAAAATCGATCTGATTTTAGTTGGTCTGGTGTCTGCTTTGAAAACTTAGAAAAAAATAGACAATGAATTGATTAATGACAATTATATAGTAGTACTTTTGAATCTAAACGCAAGAAGAATTAGAAAAAATTAGACAATGGATTGATTAAATGACAATGATATAGTAGGACTTTTGAATCTAAACGAACATACATAAGGAATTGGCTTGAAGCTTATCATCTACAAAAAAATTCATTAAACTTATCATTTACAAAAAAATCAAATAAAAATTCATAAAAATCGATGTGATTTTAGTTGGTCTGGTGTCTGCTTTGAAAAATTAGAAAAAAATAGACAATGAATTGATTAAACGACAATGATATAGTAGTACTTTTGAATCTAAACGCAAGAAGAATTAGAAAAAATTAGACAATGGATTGAGTAAATGACAATGATATAGTAGGACTTTTGAATCTAAACGAACATGCATAAGGAATTGGCTTGAAGTTTATCATCTACAAAAAAATTCATTAAACTTATCATTTACAAAAAATTCAAATAAAAATTCATAAAAATCGATGTGATTTTAGTTGGTCTGGAGTCCGCTTTGAAAAATTAGAAAAAAAATAGACAATGAATTGATTAAACGACAATGATATAGTAGTACTTTTGAATCTAAATGCAAGAAGAATTAGAAAAAAATTAGACAATGAATTGATTAAACGACAATGATATAGTAGGACTTTTGAATCTAAACAAACATGCATAGAGAATTGGCTTGGAGCTTATCATTTACATAAAAAATTCATTGAGCTTATCATTTACATAAAAAATTCATTAAACTTATCATTTACAAAAAATTCAGATAAAAATTTATAAAAATCGATGTGATTTCATCAAGATCCTTACCGAAATTAAAATAAGAGATCTCTCATTTGAAAGTTACGAATATATATAGTAGCGTTCCACTACAAGATTCCGAATTTTAAGAAATTTCCAGGATCCTATCTTGACCGTTGGATTGGATCCAACGGCCAAAAAAAACTCACAAAGTGAAAAAGCAAGTGAGAGGAAAGCTAACTGGTGGGCTACTGGGCTCTACGAGTCTTATAAGGAAAGAGAAAAGAGAATGAAATTGATTGCGTGGTGGGTTCCGTAAGAGTTAAGACAGAAAAGAGAAGGGAATTAGGGATGGCCAATGGCGAAATGGGGGCGGATGTAGGTCCCCCCATCCCCATTTCCCTGTTTTTCCTATTTTTCCCTATTTTTCCATTTCCTTCGGGTCCCCCATTTCTCCATTCCCCATTTTCCGTATATCAGTAAAAATTACATGATAAAAAAACGCACAATCCATTAAATTCAAATATAAAATAACATCCAATACAAAAATTACATAATAAAAATGCATATATAATTAGTAAGAATAAAAATATTGAAAAAATAAAAATAAAAATATATTAATATATTATATATAATATTTGGGGGAAATGGGGATGGAGGCACGTACCCCCATCCCTAACCCCATTTCCATGAATTTGTGGTGGAAATGGGGAAATGGGGGGTCCCCCCTCCTATTTCCCCATTTTTCCCCAAAATCCGATTTCTTAGCCATATTATATGCTTTTTTGGTTTTGTAAATGGAGTGATGATTTACAATCTCAATATATAAAAATAGAATTCTAGATTCCTAGCTGTTCTTTTTAGAAATGTTTGCAAGATTTCACACTTGGATCAAGTCTTTGTGATACAGACACAACCAAAAAAATAAAAATAAATGAATGTCTTGTAGAATTTATAGAATGTCATATAAAATAAAAATAAGAAATAGGAAACAAAATAGCAGAGAATAAACAAGTTCCCAACTAATAACAAATTGAGACGTTAACAAGAGTAAAAAGAGGAACAAAAATACAAAATAAGGCTTCAAATCTGCTCACAACTCTTCAAACACTTGGACTACTTCAACACGTACGTCTTCTAGCACTTGGACTTCAACTCCCCGCACGGCAGCACACAATGAATCCGTAACAAGTAAAATTGGTATAGGAAGTAAATGTAAAATACTTAAGGATAGTTTTGATATTTTGAATGGTGTAGGAAGTAAAAAATTAATTAATTTTTCTATATGAGAGTAAAAAGTAAAATGGGTGTAACAGGAATTTTTATGAGTGGCAATAGAGTCACCCCTACATTTTAAGTTAAATTTGTAAATGTTCAAATGGACTTCTTACATACTAGTATACTATGTTGAAGACTTGAAGTAATTATATCTAGTATAAGTCTATGTAACCATAACGTTGAAATTGCAACATCACATTAATTTTCAACTTTTATGTCAGCATGATTAATAACTATAAAATAATTGCAAATTCATTCTTTACTTGCAACATCATATTAACTTTCAATATTTACATTGCAATGGCTATAATTAACGTCACAATGAGTATGCTACAAGATTTAAATTTTACACATTAAAATGAAATTGTTACATATTACGTCACACCAGCTACATATAACACAATTATGTGTACATATAATGTCAAAGACCCTGTTTGATGCGTGGAATTGGATTAGACTATTTCAAGGGATTGGATTGGATTAAGATGAGACTGGAATTATATTAGATCCGACTGGACTATATTAATATTATATTTTGTTTGGAGAAACATAGACCAGACTAAATTAATACCATTTTTTGTTTGGTAAAACATAGGATTAGACTAAATATAATAATTTTTTTAAAGGAAAATATAATATTTTTTTAATTTCATAATATAAACAAATTATTTCGATAAACCAGATCCAAAAATTTGACAAACCTGGATCATCAATAATCATCGATCTTCATCAATAAACCCAGATCCAAAAATTATTCATCAATCAATTGCAGTGATGTTGATGAGTTGGCGGACCGAAGAGGGAAAGAAGATGATAAAAGCTAGACTCAAGTTTGTGGCTGAGCTAGATCAGTTGGGTTTTTGCTTTATGTTTTCTTGACGAAGAAGGGGTCTTGTTGTTTTGGCTTCTACTATTTTTATTTATTTTTATTTTTTTTGTTTTGGTGTTGCTGTATTGCTACTCTGTTTCTTCTCGTTTCTGAGTTGTTTCGACTGCTTGTGGTTTGGGTGCTTTGTGTTAGTTTTGGCTTGTATTCTCAAATGAACTAATGTGAACCAAACAAAGACTCAACTGATGTGGAGCTTCCTGGAGACGTGGGATACGTTTGGAAGATGGAATGGTGTAGTTTGAGGGAGGTTGAAGATCATGAAGAACTGAATGAGAATTTGTTTCAACGTATGGATCGCGGTTTTCTGAGCGATATAATTTAAGGTGACTTGTAACGGTTTAGGAAACGGGTGTACAACCGTGACCCGAATCGTAGTCAATCATAAGCATACGTGAAACGGGAAATCTTCAGCGGAAAAGGAAGTAGTTTGTTTCTGGAAGTTCTTGTGCTTGAAGGAAAAGGATTTACTCCCTACAAGAAGACTTGTCATAAAAGGAAATAGTATTTATGTGGAGCAAGTAAGTCTTGTATGTTTAGGAGTAGGATTTCCTTTTATCTTAAACTCTCTGTAACTAGTATAAATAGTCCTATTATTTATGTTTAAGGCTGTGGAGCAAAAAGAACACCATGTAACATCAGAGAGTGTGAGTGAGATCTGGGGAGACCCAAGGGAATATCCGAGGAGGGATCCAAGGGAATATCGGTGGATCAAGTTAGAGATCCGTGGGTGATATTTAGGGGAGACCTAGGGGATATTGTGGGGTTCTTGGTGAGGATCTTGTGAGTGGAGTTTGGGTTAGGTGTGAGAGAGAATCCTGGAGTATATGGTTGTAACAATTTATCATATAGTGGAACTTTCTCTGTCGTCCTGACGGCCCGTGGTTTTTTACCCGTTTTGGGTTTTCCACGTATATCTTGTGTTGTGATTGTTTTATTCTCTCTCATCTATTTTTTCTGCTTATTGACGTTATTATTTGCTATGAGTTATGTGCGTATATTAGGCATGGCGATTCCGCGTTCATCGGTTATATAGGGATTATCCCCAACACTTTGGGCTCTTGGATGAGCAGCTTGAGCTGTTTGTTTTAATTGTATCCTAGGCTTCGTGCCTTTTTTTGTAGCTGGTCCTTGTGTCTGGCTTGTTTGGTTTTCTAATAAAATCTTTACAGTTTAAAAAAAAAAAAAAAAAAAAAAAAAAAAAAAAAAAAGCTATTCATCAATCCAGATCAAAATTTGATGAAAGAGTAGTGTTGACTGAGTGTAGTTGAGATATGTTGAGAAAGAAAGAGAAGAAAGAGAAACGGTGAGATGGTGGAAAGGTGGGGTTGGTCATTGGTGATGTAAATGAGGGAGAAGAATTAAGGGCCTGTTTGGCGCGTGGGTTTAGACTGGGATTGGACTAATTTAGTCCTAGTCGTGTGTTTGGTGAGAGTCTGAAGAATTGGACTGTTAGGGTGCGTTTGGCACGAACATGGGACAGGACAAGGAAGGACGGGACGGGACGGGACGGAACAGGTTGTTCTGTATTATGTTTGGAAGGCTTGGGACAGAACTGTGAACTGTACTATTATGCGTTTGGTATGACTGGGACATGACAGGACAAGAGGTACAAATGACCAGAGTGCCCCTCTTGTCATTTCCAATGTTTATAAAAATTAAATTAAGTTTGAAATTATTATTTTTTTAAATATCAAATATTATTGAATTAAAATTAATTAAAAATCATACAAAATCAATATTTTCTTTCATTTTCTCACCTCCCAAACACTAGTTTCAGATTTCAAAATCATATTTCATCATCCAACACATCATCCAACTTCACCTTCATCATCCATACATCACCGATCTTCATCAGTAATCACCTAAACATTTTTTTTTGAGATAATAATAGAACCATATTGATAATAGATCCAAAAACAATACAACATGAGCTTTTCAATATCATAGAACAGAGACGACATGCGGGCATCTGAACTCCATACAAGCACAACTAATTTGACATTAAATCTGAGAAAAAAAATTCATTTTATAGACTTCCAACTAATATAGATATATTAATTTCGGTTGTATTTCCTTCAACATCATTTTGAAGGCAACTGTTGAGGGCAAAACAAGCTTCTTTACATGGTGTTGCCAAATATATAAAATCAAAAAAAGATAGATACTACTAATTATTAATCTAGACATGAACCAGCTACTCCAAAGTGTCACCAGTGCCCCTCCTAAAAGCGAACCAAGCGCAAACCCAGACCCATGGTTCAACCTTATATTACTCTACACCCTGTTCCAAATCCATCACAGCCCTTTCCAATACAAAAAAAAAAAAAAAAAAGAACAAATAATTAAAAACCCAAAATTTTCTTTTCATTCCAGTTTCTCTTTTCACCGATCTTCATCAGTAATCACCCAAACATTCCAATTTTTTTTTCCTTTTCATTCTCTTCCTAAATCAAAAACCCAAATTTTCTTTCCAAATCCTAAAGAAGAAGAAGAAGACCTAGATTTTCTTTCCAACCCAGATTTTCTTCCCAAATCGAAAACCCAATCGAGAGAACAACATGAATAAGAAGAAGAAGCTAACGATTTTGCACAAGAACAAGAAGAGATCGCGATTTTGCACAAGAACAACATGAACCCAGCTGACGATTTCCAGATTTTCTTCGGTGGGAAGAGATCGCGACCATGGAGATTTGGATCTCCATGGATGGTGATCCAGAGATGAACGAAGTAGAGAGAGAGAGAGAGAGAGTGATCAGAGATGACCGAAGGAGAGAAAAATGGCAATGGGATTCATGTGATGTATATATATTTGTAATTTTTGCAAGTAATAGGGGTAAAAAAAGTCTTTTCCAGACTTGTCCCATGCATGGGACAAGTCTGGCCGAGCTATTTGGGTGGGACAATTTTTTGGGTTTTTTGTCCCACCTTGTCCCGTCCTGTCCCATGTTACAGACGCGCCAAACGCGGGACAAGAGAAAATTGTCCCGTCCTGTCCCGTCCCGTCCCACGTACCAAACGCACCCTTAATCCCAACATCAAAATAGTCCCACAATCATGGGATTAAATTTGCTTTTGGGATTAATAATCTAATTTCCAAAACAAGGCCGAACACTGGGTTGAGACTAAAATAGTCCAATCCGGTGTGTCAAACAAGGCCTTAATCAATTTGTTGTCTATGCTTGTCCAAGTCTTCTCTGGCTCAAAGTGACCAAAGAGCCTGTGATTGGAAATTTTTATCGTCCTGGCTTGCAGTACTGTGCAATAGTATTATGTGTGGTTGAAAAAAAATAACAATTATATATATTGTGGTTATCTAGTAAAGACGTCTTAACATTATAAGTTTAAAACTTTCAACCATAGCCACATTCATATTAGATGTGGGTATTTGTTAATGTTGGACTGTTGGCCCACCGTGAATGTGTGACTGTGGTTGAATGTCCTGAAATTATAAAATCACGATGGTCATGATTGGAGAAGTATTTTATATAAATATAAATATATATATATGTAAAAAATATATATATATAAAAATAAAAAAATAAAAAAAATAAAAACGATACCATTGTGGGTTAGGGGTCTACCGGGACTTAAAAAGATTGGGCTCGACAAGTACGGTATGAAATACAACTCTAACTCTTTGGAAGAGATCTCTTCACATTTTGTGGTTTAATGGTAAATGTGGGTATATATTTACGCTATTAGGATGGCTACAGACTTCAAATTGAAGCTTTACTGCCAAGCTGAAAGGAACCTTGCTAAAAAAACCAAAATTGATTCAACTACAAAAACATTTTTTAAACGGTCAATGACCCATGGAAAATACAGAAAAATAAAAATTTTAATTAATTTTTCTTGTAAACATCACGAGTTCACGACCAGGCAGGATACAAAAGTTATCATAAGGGCAAATTGCACTAAAGTACAGAAAACTATGACTATATGATTTAATATTCAACCTTCGATGTTTATTACACAAACATACCAAGATGTCAAATGAAAACCATTAAAACTTAATGGAGTAAGTGTAAACTGTTATGAAGTAAATAGGGCAATTAAAAAATAGATAAAAAACTTAATATTATTTAAACAAAAAAAAAAACTTCCCTCTATGTTCATCGTTAATTTTTAAAACTTCATCAACTTAAACTCAATTCCAAAACACAAATCAGCTCAAACTGAATTCCAAAACACAAATTCAATTATCTATCCAAACACAATATTTTCTAACAAAAAATAAATGAAAAAGATACATTGTACCGATTTTTTTAATTTTTTAAGTAAATATTTTTTAATATATTTAAATAATAAAAGAAAAAATAAATAAGTTTTCAAGGGTAGTTTAGTCATTTTGGGATATAAATGTGGTTAAAGGTTAAAATTAACAAAAGTC